>JAJTUV010001375.1:600000-970000 GCA_021653895.1 Mastomys natalensis | reverse complement strand
ACCGTTTTGTGGAGCCAGGGAACCATAGAACAAGAGAGCAGGCCTGGGGACTAGAGGCATGTCCAAACCCGGGAAAACTCATTCCCTTACCCTGAGATTGACAGGAGTAGGATCTGCCCAACCCTACCCCACCCTCATCCCTGCTTGCCCTGTGCCCCACTTTTGACATACTAGAGAAAGTCCTATAACCTGTAGTCAGGTTAAACTTCCTTTCCCCTTAAAGGGTTATGACCACCTGGAATTACTCCTTATGCTAATGAGTCATCCTTACCACCATGGTCCTGGCCATTGATGTATCACCCTAATCGTCCCTACTCACCCCTCAAATGTTTGAATAGCCTATGTCCCCACCCCAATGGAGTGAGCTGTCTCACTGAAGCTGCCTCCTGAACATCTGTTCCGGTCAAGCTCACCACAACCTGAGGTCACTCAAATCCAGGCTATTCCCACCCTGATTTCCTACTCAGGATCTACCAGTACTAATTGCCGAGTGCTGAGCCCGAGTAATACCTTTCTATTCATCATGAACTCCAACTGCATTATACATGGAAGTCAGCAAAAAATTTAGATACTTCAATCATATACACTACCATATTTTAATGATGATCCAAACCTTGTGCTCAGTATAGTAATAGCTTTTTTAATTTGAGTGTGTTTTCATTAGCTCCCTCTTTTATGCATGTGTGTATGTGTGTTTAAGTCCAATATACAGTAACAATTTATGATAATTTACTTATCTCAAATTATGATTGGTAAAATTATTTAGAAACTCAAAAATATAAATAAAGTATGCATGTGCAATTAAGTTTTAAGAAATATCTGATGTAACTAGAAAGAGATACTTATCTAAATCATTAGGAAAACAACTTAGATAACGGCACAAAAATCACCAAATTATGTATACGCATTAACCCAGAGGCATAACGCAATAATATTCCCCCAAAATTATTAGAGATTGCCTCAATGTCTTCTAGTCTCTTTACTAATCAACACAATATTGCTTGTTATAACGAGGAAAAGAAAATGATAAATTTATTTTTTAAAATAGAATTATCCGTTAATATCACATTATTATTAAATAAGTTCTTTAACATACTTTTGTGAAAATGTTCATTTTATGAAGTTAAAATGGAACATAAAACAATTGTATTATAATAAACTCTGCATTTTGATGTGTAAGAGACTGGATAAAAGCTTTATCATATATGCATACTAATATAATCATTATTATTATTTTTTATAGTTTATAAGTAACATGAGTAGTTATATATCACTTATATTTTATTAAAATATATTTTACTAATTCCTTGAGAACTTCATATAATGTGACAGATATGGAGTTAAAAATAACTAACAATGTCACTTGGGCTGGTAATAAGGCTCACTGGAAGAACATTGTCTAGCATTCATAAAGCCCTCTGTTCAATACCCAGAACAAACTCTCCACACTCACATTCATGTTTACCTACCACCCAATAAATCTCTTGGAACAGAAATGCCTTACTCAATAATCTTACAGTGCTGATTTGCAAGTGAGGAGCCAGTAATGAACATGTCAATGAGATTACCATGACTGTGATGTTAACCAGATAGCATGATTGAACATATGACTTCATTTCAGAGCAGTGTCAGTCTCTCAACATGCAAAGCTCTGTAACCTTCTTGTTTTTAAGGAAAACACATGTGTCACTTATTGGGGCTAATTTATACATTTTTAAGAGGACGAATCAAATACCAAGTAAACAAAGCATTCAGAATCTCCAACCATCTTGCCTTGTGGATATTTTTCACAGAGGTATGAAAATATCTAAAGATTAACCCAACTTTTCAATTGATCTTGATTAACTGTCCCTAAATGTAGTAAAGTATTGATTCTAAGGCAGTAAAACAAGTGAACACTATATCTTAATCACGGGAGGTCACTTTCTAAGCCACCTCAGTAGTCCTCTACCCCCACTACTAACACAAAGGCAGCTGATTTTGTCGTTGCTGTTTTGTTTTAGGTTTTCCATTGACTGAGTCACAAAAAAAAAAAAAAAAAAAATCCATGACATGACTTGTAATTCACTGTGTACACACTTTAGGAGTTAGGCAAGAGAAATTTTATAAAACATTTTATTAAGTTATCTTTTAAAAGGTGTTTATCAAATTAAGTAAAGTGGAAGATGGTATTCTAAGACTGTGGTATGTTCTATGCTCTGACTTTATTTTTAATCTTGCTATTTCTTACTTTGAATTATTTATTTATTGTGTCATGGTCTTCTATAAGCTTTGCTTTGACTTCCAGCTTGATTTATCCTGATATACAATATTAAACTACCATGGTGGAAGGTGCCTGAAGTTATCTTCTAAATATAACTGGACATGGATTTGGGTGACCCCAATTCAGTCAGATCAAAGACTGGGAGGAGAGATGCCTGCCTCTCCATCTCTGTGCATTTTATATGAGCACCTATTTCTTTACTCTCAGTCTCCTAGCATATTTCACTTTTGATACTGGCATTTGCACAGTCAATAACTGCCTTGGACAATGGCCTTGCTATTGTCATAAGGATAATATATTTTCCCAAGGATGAGTTCTTCTTGGAACAATTTATCCAGTGGCTTAGACTCTCCTGCATCAGAGCTCAGCAGGTCTTCCGGTTTCAACTGTCTGTGAGTCTAAGATTTATTAGGCTATACTCACGGCACTTTCCTTGGGTATATTTCATTCTGCTGGCCTCCTGATGGGCTGCAGTGAAAGTCGAGAGAGCTGTAAATGTTATGTCAAACTCATGGATTCCTTAAGTGTACATACTTTGAAAGAAAGATAAGTATGCTCAGGCACTCATAATTTCATTATCTTTTTCTAAATCCTTTGCAGGGTATATAGTAGAACAAAAGCTGAATTATAGAAATCTGAAAAAGAGGACACCAAGAAAATGCTGGTCTCAAGGTGTGTTGCTCTTTCTCTTGACCTGCTGTTAAATCTCCAAGGTTTCCTGCCTCATTATTCCCACTACTGGCTTCATTCTTTAGCCAATTGCTTTCTGTCTGATCTCTCTGATCCTGGCTTTCTTTCTATGTTTCCAGTTGGGTTTGGCAAGCTTTGTGCACTAAGAAATGTTCAGAGGATAGAGAATAGGTGTTGTGGGGTATGTTTGTCCCCGGCACCATTCCAGACTCTGGTTCATGTTCATTGCTGAGATTTTGTTCCTCAAGATACAGTTTCTGAAGGCAGCCCATCAAATACCTGGCATTCCCCCTGTGGTGTGTTTAGCCTTCATCTCAAGAGTGATAATGACTTTTTGTTATTGCAAATCCCAGAATGCCTTGTCTCTACCTGGTACTATTGCTTCTTTAATCTATCATATCTCTATAAGTAGCCCTCCATTAAAATATTTCTTATCACATTCATCTTATATACTTTCCTGAGATGACCTTGATTGATGCTGATATTAAGAACTATCCACTGTGATTCGGACACTGCTAATACGTCAAGAACAGAGACCTTGTATTTATGGATATATTCACCTGCTTTACATTTCTTCTTGCATTGTATATTCCAGTTGTTCATATCAATGCTATAGTATTTATGGTTGTACAATTGAAATATTTTCCTTTGCACTGTCTGATTTTATGGTATAGCGTAGAGTCTTACGCATGGCTCGTTTCTGTGTTTCACAAGATAATTCATCCTTTGGTCTAGTCTCTGTCTACATGGTCTTTGTTTCCTTACAGCACTATCAGAAACTCTTCTAGTTTTATTGCTGACAAACAACCAACAGAAGGAGAATTAATGGAATTCAAATGAATGTGATTTATGGCATTGCTATATAATCTTGAGAGAGTCACATCTGTTTCTGTAGTCTGACTACATCACATTCTTCTGTAAGACATGGGGCTTTGAGGAAGTACTTTGTAAATAAATTAGGCTGACAAGAAATAACCAAGGTAATGTCTGATTGGTATCTTTTAAAAAAATTATTAGATAGATGCAGATTAAGCTAATTACCACAATACATAATAATCTCCATCAAAGAAATCTACTGAAAAATCTCATTGTGGAAGACCTGGGAAAAGTTCAACATAGAAATCTCTAGTATAACATACATCTAAGGCATGGGAATTATTTAAAGGTTCAGAGTAATATAAAAAAATGGCTTGAGTGAAAAAATAATCCAAAGATGTAAACTTCTCTGTAACTTTAATTTTTTCAAACCTTACTTTTAATGATGGTTCTTAAACGCTTGAACCTCCCTTTTAACCTATCACCCACCAGAGGTAATGGGAAAGAAAGGATATGGGGGAAGTAGACTTGTTTAGAAAGGGTCTTTGGAGCAACTCCTGTCTTGTCTGAAAATTGATAGTTCAGTTCACAGGTCAGCAACAGCAACTCGATTCACTCACAAATCCTTCACAAATACATCAAAAGTCCAGTTCTGTAAAGTCCAGTTGGCAACAGTAGTGACAAGACCTAGCAAAGGCAGCCCGATCTCAGCCTCAACTCCAGTCAGCACGAAGGACCAGAAGGATCCCTAGGAGAAATCCTTGTCTGTGCCTCTCTCAGAAAAGACATGAGACTCACAAGTGTCACACAACTAGCTCCGTAAGTAAGCCAAGCTCAGCCAGTCTCCTTCATTTTCTATTGATACCCTCCAAACATCATATGTCCTCCAGAGGTCTTACCTCAGCATGGACCTTTTCTTAGCACATGTCTTGCCTCAGCACGTGCACCTCTCAGCTGACATCACTCTGTCAATCAGCCTGAGTCCAGAGAAGCAGTAATTACCTACAACACCCCACCAGAAGATTTTTAGTGCATTTCTCTCTATTGAGACCCAAGAAATGCAGCTCAATGTGCAGTGTAAGACAAATGAATACATGGCATTTGGTTAGCAAAGAATCCTTTATCACATATCCTTTCACATGCTTGCTTTAGCAGAACATCTTTTAACCTGTGTCTACTAGAGCTCAACATTCCTTCACAAGTCTGCCTTCAGTTTTCACCTGTGTCCACTTCAACTAAATGTTCCTTTACATGTTTGCCCTAGCAAAACACCATTCAATCAACTTTCCAAAGCTCCTTAAGTTTCCACTTTACCTATCCTTCAGCTAAATGAAGAACACTCAGGCTATAAAAGAACACAAAGACTATTGTCCTATGTAATGCCAGAAGGCATTCTCCATGGGTGAGAGTTGAAAACAGCCAGAGAGATCTTTGTAACAATTTGGCAATTAGGCAGACTTCATTCTATTTCCAAAACCTCTAGAACAGGCAGGTTTTTCAGAGTGAACTTTTTGTTCAGGCAACTGATAAGCCTGTGTGTATGAACTCCTACAACAGGGAACAAAGAGAGATGTTATTTACCTGAATGCCTCACACTAAAGAGCACACCTACAATGATTGCATAACCAGCCACCAATGAACTTCTGGTAAATTAAAAATGTCATAACTTCAAATGGGAGAGGCAAGAGGGAGGAAGGAAAGGGAGAAAGTTATGTAATTCTAATTCAATTAGAATGTTAGTTTTAAATTATAAAATTAAAATTGTGCATACATAGTGTCAAAAGGAAATAATTAATGGAAAGATCCAAATAACCTGAAGACCCATGCATGTTGTGATAAAGGAGATGATATAACAACAAGAATTAGACATATCAAATAATAATAGCAGAAAATGACTAGATTCTAGAACTTGAGATGTATAGAACAAATTGTGTAACTATACAGGTTAAAAGTATTCCATTCTTACTTTAAATACAACCTCTGAAGAACACACACAAATATGAATAAAAGAAGAAAGTCAAGCCATATATTCTGAAAAATTGGAATACACCCACTAATCAAGAGTGAGCATAACATTTTGAAAACAAATACAATTTTAAAAATAAAAGTAATAATCAAATGATTCCATATTTTAAACGAAAACAAACTCATATTGACAACTGTGGAGTGCCAAAGATTAACACAAAAACATAGAAAAAATGAAATAAAATATGACCTTTCAAAAGCAACTGATGTAGTTTTACTCACAAGCACAATAAAGTAACTGGCAGCTTATTTTTCTGTCCCTGGAGAAGAGACAAAGGAAAAAGCACAGTTATGAGTTGCAAAGACAGTAAGTAAAGGAGGAGCCAAAGCATGTCCTGAGAGCACAAAGACAAGTTGAGTAGTGTAATTGCTCTGTTTTCTGTCTACAAGCAACTTCTAACCAATGCTCAAACATAGGTCAGTAGATGATGATGCAATTGCTGATTTGAGGAGGTTCATAGAATTCATGAAGAATGTGGCAGAGGAAAGTTTCTGCATACACATAGGATTTCTTAAATCTGCACTCATCCTCTCTAGTCTTGAATTTCCTATTAGTTTGTGAACTTAAGATTAATGTTCTGCAAGATAAGGTTAACAAGAAATTCAGTGGGTTAGAAGGAACACTTTCCATCCCACAGACATGGCTAAGAACCATTCAAACTTCAGACAATAGAAATCTCATCCAACTCCCCGAATGTCAGGACAAAGAATGGAAAGATCCCACTCCAGATTCTTCATAGAGCTAGAAAGAGCAGCTCTCAAATTCATTTGGAATAACAACAACAACAACAGAAAAAAAAAAACAGTATAGTGAAAACTATTTTCAACAATAAAAGAACATCTGAAGGAGTCACCATCCCTGAACTCCAGATGTACTACAGAGCAATAGTGATAAAAACTGCATGGCATTGATACAGAGACAGGCAGGTAGATCAATGGAATAGAGTTGAAGACCCAGAAATGAACCCACACACCCATGGTCACTTGATCTTTGACAAAGAAGCTAAAACAAACCAGTGGGAGAAAAAAAAAAAAGACAGCATTTTCAGCAAATGGTGTTGATTCAACTGGTGGTCAACATGGAGAATAATGCAAATTGATCTATTCTTATCTCCCTGTACAAAGCTCAAGTTTAGGTGGTTCAAGGACCTCCACATAAAACCAGATACCCTGAATCTAATAGAAGAGAAAGTGGGGAAAAGCCTCGATCACATTAGCACAGGGCGAAATTTCCTTAACAGAATACCGCTGGTTTTTGCACTAAGATCAAGAATCAACAAATGGGACCTCAAAAAATTGGAAAGCTTCTGTAAGGCAAAGGATACTGTCAATAGGACAAAATGTCAACAAATAGATTGGAAAAAGATCTTTACCAATCCTACATCTGATAGAGGGCTAATATCCAATATATACAAAGAACTCAAGAAGTTAGACGCCAGAGAATGAATTAACCCTATTTAAAAATGGGGTACAGAGCTAATCAAAGAATTTTCAATTGAAGAACATCGAGTAGCTGAGAAGCACCTAAAGAAAGGTCCAACATCCTTAGTCATCAGGGAAATGCAAATCAAAACAACACTGAGATTCCACCTCACACCAGTCAGAATGGATAAGATCAAAAACTCAGGTGACAGCAGATGCTGTCAAGGATGTGGAGAAAGAGGAATTCTCCTCCATTGCTGGTAGGATTGCATGCTGGTACAATCATTCTGGAAATCAGTCTGGTGGTTCCTCAGATAATTGGACATAGTACTGCCTGAATAGGACCTAGCTATACCACTTCTGGACATATACCCAAAAGATGCTCCAATATGTAATAAGGACACATGCTCCACTATGTTCATAGCAGTCATATTGATAATAGCCAGAAGCTGGAAAGAACCCAGATGTCCTTCAACAGACAAATGGATACAGAAAATGTGGTACATTTACACAACAGAATACTACTCATCTATTAAAAACAATGACTTCATGAAATTCATAGGCAAATGGATGGATCTAGAAAATATCTTGAGTGAGGTAACTCAGTCACAAAAGACCACACATGGTAGGTACTCACTGATAAGTGTGTATTAGGCAAAGAGCATATATTACCCTTTAAAAACACTCAGGGAACTCATGAAGCTTAAGAGGAAGGAAGACCAAGGAATAGATGCTTCAGTTTTACTTAGAAGGAGAACAAAATAATCAAGGCAAGTGGAGGGAGGGACAGACATGGGAGGAAGAGAAGAGGCAGGGAAAAGAGGGGAAGAATCAGGAACGGGAGAAGACAGAGGATATCTACAGTGTCAGGAAGTTGAACAGAGGTGTGTAGCAATGGGAACTCGGGCTAGCAACCAGACAGTGTGAGATGCCAGGAAAGCAAGAGGCTCCTAGGACCCCATTGTGATGGCATTAGCTGAAATACCCCACAAAGGGGAGGGGAGAACCTGTCGAGACCATATTCAGATTTTAGGCATGATCTCCCCCGCCCCCCATTGATGGATGAGGCCCACTCACTCATCTCCAAATTTTCACATGGAATTTCTCTTGTCTAAAGGAAACACAGGGACAAAGAGTGGAACAGAGACTGAAGGAAAGATCATAAGACTGCCCCACCTGGGATACGTCTCACATGCAGACATCAAATCCAGACACTATTGAGGATGCCAAGTAGTGCTTGCTGTCAGGAGTCTGATACAGCTGTCTTCTGAGAGGCTCTGCCAGATCCTGACCAATACAAATGTGGAAACTCACAGCCAACCATGGATTGAGCACAGGCACCACAATGGAGGAGTGAGGGGAAGGACTGAAGGAGCTGAAGGAGTCTTATCTGGCATCTCTGGGAGGGGAGGTCTTTGGACCTGTGAATGTTTGATACCCAGTGTAGGAGAATGCTAGTGTGGTGAGGCAGTAGTGGGTAGGTGAGTGGGGGAGCACCCACATAGAAGCAGGGTAAGGGGGGATGGGATAGGGGCTTTGCAGAAGGAAAACAGGGAAAGAAGATAACATTTGAAATGTAAATAAATAAAATAACCAATTTAAAAAAGATTACTTTTGAAGGATGCAGCCACCCACCCATCTCAAAATGCTTAGCCCAGAATTTTTCCTGTCTAAGGAAATGCAGGGATAAAAAAAAATGGAGCAGAGATGTAAGGAAAGGCCATCCAGAGACCACCCCTCCTAGGGACCCATCCCATCTGGAAACACCAAACCCTGACCCTATTGCTGATGCCAATAAGTGCTTGCTGACCGGAGCCCGGTATGGTTGTCTCCTAACAGGCTCTACCAGGACCTGAGTAATACAGATGCAGATATAGTTAACCATGAGAACTTATCAGACCCCAATGGAAGAGCTAGGGTGAGGACTGAAGGAACTGCAGGGAATTGCAACCTTGTAGGAAGAACAATATCAACTAACTGGACTACCTAGAGCTCCCAAGGACTTAACTACCAACCAAAGAGTACACATGGAGGGATCCATGGCTCCAGTTGTATATGTAGCAGAGGATGGCCTTATCTGTCATCAATGGAACAGGAGGCCCTTGGTCTGGTGGAGGCTTGATGTCCCAGTGTACGGGGATGCTAGAGTAGTGTGGCAGGAGTGGGTGAATGGTTGGAGGAGCACCCTCATGGAGGGAAGGGGAAGAGGGAGTGGGGTTGGAGATTGCGAAGGGGTAACTAGGAAAACAGATATCATTTGATATGTAAACAAATAGAGTGAATAATACATTTTTAAAAGATTAGTTTTGTCATAGCAGATGCTCAAACATAAGCCTTGAAAATAACCAGACTGCTGAAATAAAAATGAATAATTTGTAATGGAAGACAACAAATGCTTTCCTGGCAAATGCGTACTCTCCATTCCCCAAGTCACAAACACAATACCAATGACAGAACCCAGGAAACAATGCAAGAATGACTGTAATCAATAAGATAACTGGAAAAAGGAACATTTTTGAAATAAAATAGTTGGAGACAACTATGCATAAATGGTATTTAAAACAGCTTAAGGAATAATGAGTTCCAAACAGAAAGATGAATACAAGAAATATGTATGTTTGAATATTTATCAAAAATATTAGAAAATAAAATAAATAAAGAAGTATTCCTATAAACGTTGTACAATACATTATTTTTATATTATAACATCATTAATACATATAAGATTCAAGTATACAATTTTCTAGAAATTTTTTTCTTAGTAAACAGTGAAGGAATACATAGAAACCATAAACAAACTGGTAAAACAAAGTGACATTTGCTTTCTTACACAAACTTCACAAAATTCTCAGAAATAAAAACAGAAAACTCTTACTTTATTTTAAAATTTCAATTTTTAAAGGCGCTTCTCAATATATTCAATGAAATGAAAACAAACAATAAAAAAGTTACAGTCTTTTCTTATTTGTATAAGAGTTTCTGAATGATCTGGGATGAGGGACTTTGTGCTAGCCTGTTTTCTCATCTCTGAAAGTGCTTCTGAGGTTCAGAAAGAGTGTTCAAATCCTGATCTGAGGATCTGTCTCATTCTTGGGTCAGTAGACAGCTCCAAGGCCAGAATACTGTAATGAAAGCACCACTACTTAAACACCAAAACTTTGCCTTCCTAGGCAACCAGATCTTTGATAGAGGAACTCAGCTGACTTGTACCAGGGTGCCTCTTCTGAACCTTTAATTGAAGTTAGGATAGATGACAGAGTGTTCTATTTAATTGTCAAAGATGATAGACTCGGTGTTAGGTATATTTTATACTTTATAAATTACAAAATGATAATAAAAATAAATAAAATAGACAAGTAAAAAGTGCTACCAGAGTCTACCTGAACTGGAACCCTGATCATAGCATCTGTAATCTGCCTTTGATAATCCTCAGTATCTCGGGACGGTATATCATCTGTGCCTTGTTATTTCTCCGATTTCAATTGTTTTCTCTTCAAGAAGTAACATTTTCTGTATGTGTGCTTGACAATGGTGGAATGGAAAATGTAATGCTTATTGAATAAACTCATATTTCACAGTTTTATTGTGATTAATAAAGATATGAACCAAACCATTATTAAATCTTAACTATATTTTATTCTTTCTTACTCTGTTGAGTGTACTGTGTTTTTCTCTAATTTGCCATTCCGAAGAAAAACAGAAACATGATTTTTAAATTCCATTTTACGAAATGATTCTCCCTTGTCTTTACCTAACACCATTTTACCTTTGTTTCCACCCACCTTGATATAATTTGGAAGAAAAACTATTAGGCTTTTTCTATGAAAATTGCAGAATTTCTTATGTCACAATGTAACTGAGGGTAGACTTGGACACATAGGAGTGAATATTTCCCAAACTCAGTGAGAAGTGTCCCCATTACTACTTTGTCCTTCACTGACAGTGCGGGCCTGAGATATATGTTTGTGCTCTGTTTTCTGTCTGCTTCGAGTCGCTGTAATGAGTTGAGCTGTCAGGGCTGAGAATGCTCCAAAAGGACCATGAATATGTAGAATGCGGCAAGATAAGATGAACCCGAGTATATAATGTTGACTCCAAGGACACTGGATTCTTTGCTTACACCAGCTTATGAGTATTATTAGGCAATGCTCATTTTTCAGAGGCTTTTCACTCACTTTTATGCAACCTTCCAGAACATGCACACAAAGGATGTTGATCTGAATTCAATCAAAATCACAAAGTAGGTTAGAGGGAACAAGCATGCACTGAGACCCTATCATTTACTCCCTGTGTAAATTTCCGGCTGTCCTTTCTTTCCTTTAAAGTTTTGTCCTACCCACACTTTTAGCCCTTGAGCTTTCTATTCATGTTCTGCCTAATACTCACCTTAAAGAAACAACTCATGATTAAAGAGTTTGTTATTGAACTATGGTGCCTGTATCACACAAATCTCCGGTTACATCACGTAAGAGGCATACATGGCAAAGGGAAACTACTAGATTCTCTTCCTCTTTGCAGCTTAAGAATTCATATGTCATGGTGACACATTGCATTTAATTGCTTCTCCTGCTCAGACTCTCTTAAGTTTCTATAGAACTTTATGGTTTTAACCTGCACTTTTTTTTTCTTTTGAGACAGGATCTCAAACTGCACAGATTAGCTTAGAACTTGAATTTGCTTTGAAACCAATGACGACCAAAACTTCTCATTCTTCTGACTCCAACTCCCAAGGTATATGGTATCAGATTCCAGGTATATGCCATCATGCCTGTAATGCCTGCCATAGCAGCATCTTCTATTCTTGCCTCACCGTTGCCTGTGATGGCACTGCTCAAGGAACCAGGATCCCATCATTTAGTCTAGGCTGGCTGCTCAGGGAGCATTCAAAATCCATTTGTTTCTGCCTCCATTTCTGGGGTTATGGGTATGTATAACTATGTCCAGCTTTTTAGATGAGTGTGGGGGATACTAATTCAGATTCGCTTGCTTATAGAGCAAGTGCTAAACCATTTATCCAGCCCCTGCATGTTTTAATAATAACAACTTATAGATTTCAAGTTAGGGAGATAAGTTGATAGGTAAAGTGTTTGTTGTTCAAGGATCAAAATCTACCGGTGCTGAACCCTGACCATGGCTCCTGTAGTCTACCTTTGCCAATCCTCAGTATCTCTGGATGGCTTATCTCTGAGCCTGAGTTTAATCCAAACACTGAAGAAACAAAGATGAAAAGGTTTTTTTGAGCTCACTGTGTAGCTAGTCTAGCCTATTGGATAAGTTTCAGGCTAATATGAAAGTATATATATGTAGAGCAACCTAGGAATAGTGCTTGATGTTGTCCTCTGAAATTCATATCTGTGTGAGCATGCAGCACATGTGCATACCCACATATTTTTTAAAAAATGTATGCATGCTGAGACAATAAAACAAACCATAATAATGTGGAGTCTTCAGTGCCTGGGAAGACTTTAAAGATTAAACAGGAATGTAAATTCTTATGCAAAGGTATGGCATTGCTAAGGCAGATCAAAACAAATACACAGTGGAACTAAAGCTACATATTAGTACCTTCCTATGTCAATTGTGGTTCAACCAATTTAAACTTATCCCCAACTAGCTAACAAATAAATGAGACTCAGACTACGGTTATTTTATTTGGCTTTGACAATTACTGAGGTAACCCCTAATCTCCTTTTCTAACTGCTAGCCTTGCTACCCTTGGCCATGTACTCATGGTCTATCTCCTCTCATGGCACCTTCTCCTCTCTCCTCCTCATTTTTCTTGTGCTCTCATGGTCATGCCTCAGACCCCAAGCTCAGGAAGCCAGTTCCCACTGCTTACCTATCTTCTGCCTAGCTATAGGCTATAGGCATCTTTATTCAACCAATAGCTTTAAATTAAGGAACATGTTTTGCACAACAAAGTTGGTAAACATGAGAATTCACTTCTAGACTTAGACCTACAGGTACAAAATTCATCATTAAAATACATAGCAACAGACCAAACTTCAATAGTCAATAAACCTGATAATTTTTAAAAATTAAACATTTTCAGTTTTATGTTTCATACATTGTAAATTCATGGAATATACATTCATAGATTTTATATCTAGGTGAATATATGAATGTTAATTTATACATATGAACTCAATCTCTGTCCTATAATAGGAGATGCTAATGTCTTAGAAAGTAAAGTTATTTCTTTCAGAAAAGTAGCTGAAAATTTTATTTCTACATATTAAGATTTATTTATATTAAAACAGTTATTACAGTAAGTGATAATGCCTCATGCAAAAGTAAGTCAGACATATCAATTGAAAAAGATTGACATTCCTACAGTTCTCAGAAGCTTTGAATTCAAGTGAAACAATGTCTCTCCTACATGATGGGTCAGCAGTTGAAAGGAGATCTATTCCTCACATATCTAGAGGTGATACAATCATGAAATAGAATTTATGTTTGATGAGTTATTATTGGGGTCTGGAAACAAGGAAAAGTTACAAGTCATGGATCATGAAGGTCAATTTACAGCATTCTCAAGGCAAAAAATAAACATAGGAGGCAGTTATAGACAGGAAGAGAGAGGTTAGGCATGGAATGTTTCCAGTGGCAGGCAGCTGTTCAGGTAGAGGAGGCAGTGATGGTCATGAGTCCCATACTCTTGTGGGACTGCGTTAGGGGTTCTTGATTCTTGGCTAGGTATGGGCCTGGAATCCCCAGACTCCAAGGGAGAAACAGCAGGAGTTCCACCACGTCCCCAGAACCCAGGGTCCTGACAAACAGTCTAATCTTCATAGACCTACATTGTTCAGTCATATAGGCCATTACAGCCCCTCCAAAGTGCACGGGTAGAGGATGTGACTACAGGCCTCAGGCCTAGAGATTTACATACTAATGAAGGTCAGAGGGTGGAGCCAATTAAACCTTCCCCATAACCTCCCCCTTTCTCCCTCCCTATTTAACTCAGGTCTGCCCTGAGTTTCAGGGGGGGTACATCCAGATCCATCTACCACCCTACATGAATATAAACCCTTTTGGAACCAAGGACTTCCTCATATCATTGGGGCCTTAGACCTTTCTCCTGTATATGGGACCCAACGCCTGGAAGCCTCCAGGACTCCTCCACTGCAGCCCCCTTTCCCACATACTCTGAGGTTAGCAGATGGGAAACTGTGAAGTTTTATGGATAAGGGTAGGGTCAGAGAATTAATTACCTATCCTCTGGAGCAACCTATCAAATATAAGTTTCATTCTCCATGGAGCTGAGAATTCTGAAGGCCCAATAAAATCTTATTTTTCACAGTTTCTTCCTTCTTGCAGGTAGTTAACATTAATTTTATCTGAAAGCATTGACTCTGGTGTTGGAAAACCCTGCAACTTAATGTCACAGGCTACCATGTTTGATCACTCCACTAAGCTTGGAGCAAATGGAGGACTCCCTGTTCCAGAAGGGTTTGCCCTTCTCTGACCTTATATGTGTAGCCTAACCCCCACACCACACCCTCTACCTGAGGAAGTTCACATGGTCCTAGACAAACCTACAAGTTCAGTTTCCTCTTTCCTGATAAGAACTCTCCCTGTAAGTACCCGGGGAGTCCTGGAATGCCTCTCCATTCGAATGAGGTATTCCTAGTACTTTAAACCCTAGCCAATAATATACCGTCACCCTAAAAACTCCTTCCCACTCTCCAAAGTTCATATTTAGCCTTTATTCACCCCGAATAAAGTAAAAATACCTTAGCTAGAACATTAATTATCCAGAGGCATATGAACTAGGGAGTCTCGGGAGCATGTGTGTCCCTACCCAGCTCACAGGTCATAAAGCTAAGTGTGGTTCAAAGCAGTCTCTTTTAGGCAAGGAAGAAATGGAAGCAATCTCTGGTAGACCCATGACACATAAATGATAAGGATGAAGCACCTTAACCGGTAGAATAAACAAGAAACTCCAAATTCAGTTCATACGGCCTCTGTTCACCTGGCAGATTCCAAATTCAGAGAACCCAGAAGAAAGGTATTTCAGTAATTTAGCATTCATTTGTAGGCTTTTTAGAAACTACCTTTTCATTTTCTCTTCTATGTTCTCTTCTATTCATTTTGTTTTTAATCTATATTGTTACCATTTTACTCTGTTATTGCCTCATCTCCCTTTTGCATTCATTCTTTATTTATTTTTACTTTTACCCTAAATAACATTAAATCCCTATTCTAATCTTCTATTCTAATTTTTCTATTTTCTGTCTTATTGTTTAATAAATAAACTCTTATAGCTTAATAGCTTAATAGACTTAATAGCTAGTTGTAACTGATTATCAGTCAACCTCTATATCTTGTCCAGGTGGTTAGTAGAGTTGTCACAGCTATTTGTCTTTTTCTTCTCTGGGTGCTACTGGGTATTAAACCCTCAAGAGTATCCCCATTAGGAAGATTCCAAGTTAAGCCATCGCAGATAACTGAACTAACTTAAGTTCAAACTACAACACAGAACCACAAGGAAGATGAACAGTAAATTAAGGACATGAGTGAAAAGATAGAGACTGTTGGATACCAATCTGAAGATAAAGAAAAAGATAAAGACAGATATACAAATGTATTTCTAGGCAAGTTTTAGATGAGAGAAAGGAGTGAGAAGAATGGAATTGTGGTTATACATAAGATTGAAAATAGTCATTGTTGCTCCAGCCTGAAGACTGGATATCTGAGTTCAAGCTCTAAAACCCATGTCAAACCAAACACAGTAGTGCACAGATCTTACTCCGTGTGGTGCTTTGGAGAGACAGGATGAGATTTGGAGACTTAGAAATCAATGGAAAGGGCCAGCTACTCTGACTTGTGCAGCAGTGCATAATAAAAGAAACACTGTTTCAAACAAGGTAGAAAAGATAGAACCAACACAAAAAGTTGGCCTCTGATTTGCACATGTGTAAATCTGCATTCTCCATCATACACGTGAGCACTCACATATACTTCTCACAGGAGAGAAGAAGAAGTAGAAGAAGGAAAAGAAGAAGAAGGAGGAGGAGAAGGAGGAGGAGGAGGAGGAGGAGGAGGAGGAGGAGGAGGAGAGAGAGAGAGAGAGAGAGAGAGAGAGAGAGAGAGAGAGAGAGAGAGAGAGAAGGGAGGGAGGGAGAGAATGAAGGACAGACACTAAGTATGTTGTAGTACCTAAAAAAGACATTAACTATGTCTCAAATTTTAATTTTGAAGACTATTATGAAATGGCGCAAGAGTTTTCAAATGAAAATCATCATATTTGTAGTACTTAAACTTGATTATCAGATCAATGTTTGATCTTCTCTTAAAGACAAAATACAGTTCATATCACAATTTAAGATATAAAGAAGCATAATTATGTGTTTTAGTGTATACGTCTATCTTAAAATCAGTATTAATCACAATTAATCATTTATTTTACTAGGTGATGAATGACTAGCTGATTTTGAGAGTCTCACCTTCTTGCCCAATTATCCTGTCAGCTTAGCTCCTTAAGGACTGGGATTATTGGCCTGCCCTTCTTCCTGACTATACTAGTTTATACCCAACATGAAGGTTTTTCTTACGTTATTAATCTCTGTGGCCTAAATCTTAACTCAGCCATAACAAAAATGATCAGGTAAATCAGAGCTAAAAGTGATCATCTGTGACATTATTTTAATAAAATCATTTCAATAGTTAGATAAAGAAAACTATTTAAAAGCTATAACTAAAGCAAGGGCTATCAAGAAGTGCTTTTTTCAAGTGATCTTTTATGGTGTAGTACATTAGAATTCTAGTTTTGACATATTTAGAAATATATTTATTTGAGCTTTCCAAGTAAGATTAGCCAATATTTGCTTTATCTGATACATTGCAATAACAGTACCTCCAAGATATTCTGTAACTTCTCTTTGTATTCCCAGCAAATTCCTTTTTGTCATGAAAATTTTGGATGATTTTCTTTCTCTGTACCTATGTAGACATATTTCTGAGTGATGATTGTATCAATATTGTGTGCCAGTGTTGGAATGAGTTCTAAGTAGGTTTTTTTCCTTAAATATTACAGTCTCCATCTGGAAATTCAAGGAGTTCATACCACCTATGAAATTGGGTATGTTAATTTAAATCAATTTTAACAAAAATTTCTTCTGTCACCTAGTCTCCAATTTTCCCGAGACTTATCTTTGAACTGAGAAGATGGCAATTTGAGTGACTTTGTATCTTTAGCAATGGTTAGCAATTGAAAACAGTTCTGAATTAATTTGGGGATAACAACTCACCAGCACTAAACTGATAATCAGAGAGTAGAACTTACCAGAGAGAAGAAGTTTGTAATTTGTTCTAAAAAAAAAAAAAAATGAAACAACAGAAACATATTTGAGGCAAATGTACTCTTATTATCTTAAAAGAAGATTCATTTTTGCATAGGGATATTTATTTGGCTAAGCTAATGTTTTATTTTACAGTCTACCAACAAGACATATAGAAATGATTTGTTTTTTGATTTGGTACTGGAATGCAAACCAATTTGTTTATGTGTGCTTTCAACTGGATTCAGTGGGAAGGGATAGAAAAATAATATAAAATGATCCCGTGCAAACAAACAAAAAAAAAATAATGCATGGAAAGTATTCTTCCTTCCTGTGATTAGAAAGTAAATAGTGACTAAATGAACAAATATCTTAAGTGCTGTAAGAGGCTAAGGAAGAACAGAGTACCAGTAAGTGGGAAAGGTACATTGGTAAGAATTAACTTTAATCAGAATAAAGGCAGAAAACAAAACAATGGCATACCTGTAATACAGACATTAAAGAAGTCTGCAATTGAAAGACAGAGAACTCCTTAAATTCAAGGGATTTAAAAAACCCAACCCAGTATAAATCAAGCAAACAATTTATAGGAAGGAAAGAAAAAAAAAACTTCACTTGTCCACAAAAAAAGAAAAGTACTTAAAGACCTATTTAACCACAGGTTTAACCTTATAATCTTTTTAAAAAAGGATTTACTTATTTATTATGTATATAGTATTCTGCCTGCATATATGCCTTCAGGTCAGAAGAGGGCACCAGATTACGTTATGGATAGTTATGAGCCACCATGTGGTTGCTGGGAATTGAACTCAGGACCTCTGGAAGAGCAGTCAGTGCTCTTAACCTCTGAGCCATCTCTCCAGCCCCCTTATAATCCTTTTATGACATAATTCAAGTGAATGTTTCTTGCAAATAGATATTTAATTAGTATTGCTATTTTGGTGGGTTTTGAAGTTCATATCTTTTAAGATCTGTTAAAGAACTTAAATAGGCTTTCAGGGTGGTTCCTGTGGGGTCTTACCTGATCACAGATTGTCAAAGTAAATAATGAATCCAAAATGGAGAAAGCTAGGCCACCTTTTTCGTGAATAGAGTTACAGTCTTTCTTTAGATCACTAGAAACTTCCTAGGGAAAGAAATAGGGCCATACTCAATGTTATAGTCATTGAAGCCTAAATTTGAATCATTGCATTTAACATAAAATAACAGTATATAAAAAAGACACCATCTCTATACTACTTTCTATGTGGTAAACATTTATTGCAACAGTTATTTGCTGAGGAGATCCGGATTTTCAACTTGCAAGAGACTTCAGACCCCAAGATGGCCCTGAGAAGTAAGACGGAAAAAGTTGTATTAGAGATGTATATATGGAAACAAAACTGTCCCTACACTGTGTACAGAAGTCAGGCGTGTATTTTCTATAATGTACCTACTAATTAATCTATGAAACCATAATACATGTAAATTCCCCTTAAATAACTAATCCAATATGATTAAAGTAGAACAAAAACAGGACTCTTTGAAAGTAAGACAGAAAATTGTTGGTAGCTTCCTCCAACATGAAGGTTTAAAATTTTCCTTCAGTCATGGAAAGCAAAGGTTATGCTTAAAGGTTATGAATCATTTTAATCTCATTTAACATACCTTCAAGTAAATGCAGATAATACTTATTTTAAATCTTCCAAATAGACTTAAGTAAGGAAACAGCATGTCAATCATGCCTGAAGCATAAACTTAGTCATAAAAAGGAGCATTTAAATGATTTGAGTCTCAAATAAATTGCTAATTATAACCCTAGAATTTATTCCTCTATGAATCATATGTATTGATACAAAAAAACAATTTATGAAAAGACTTCTATGTATTTTCTTCACCAAATCATTTTCCCATATATATAATTTACCATAGGGGTTTATGTTGCAATTTGATAAAATCAGTTTCTTATCTTCTAATTTCAAAAATAAAGCTCATTATTGTTTTCCTTTCAAGAGATCCATTACTGTTTGCCAATCCAATGAGCACTGTGCTATACTCTATACACAAATATAGAGGCTTCTGATGGCCTGCTATATTAATGAGACCCGGATAAAATGTAACACCTTGAATTGTATGCAAATACTTCAAATGTTTTCTAAATTACCTACAGCAATCGTTGGCTAAAGGTTAGCAGAACCTAATAATTATGTTTATTGATATGTGTGTTTGCATAGCAAGTGTTATTTCCAAAGGTTAATTATTTATATAACCTCCCTGAATTATGTCTCCTGCTGACTTAGAGCATATCTTACTTCAACGTAAATTCAAACAACAAAAGCTAATTTTTTTTTCTTTCGATTGCACTTCAATGTTGTATGGATTATTAGAAAGGAAGCAAATAGAGATATATTCATATTTTATGGAATAACTGATATGTTGTATTCATCGTACTTAAATGTGACGTCATCTTACATATTAAGACATTTAAATGCTCTTCACAAGTGCAGAGCATAAGTGACTATTGACAGCTGAGCTCTAACATGTCTGTAACAGCTGCTCTAAGAATTGGGTCAGATCTGGAAATGTGGATGGGATTTAAGAGAATTTAAGAGCCAACTGTTGGGAAGGAGTTTGTGAGATAGTGACTTTTGGATACTACATGGTGATGCACTAATAAACACATTACAGCTGCAGCTATTTACACAAAGGCTGTATATAGGAACGCCCATCATTTCATCTTGCATCAAGGAGTGGCTCACTGTTTTATCATTCATGGTAGGGAAATTCATTCTGGGGATGTCATTTTCTTAAGCAGAATAGGCATTGATAAGTGGTCCCATGTCACAGTGAATAAATTTCCCATTCATGCAAGCAACTGTAATTGAACTTGGAGAGTAAAAACAAACAAGCAAACAAATGCAAAAGATCCAATTAAAACCAATACCAGGATTCAAAGCAAGAAAGTGCCTGTTTGGAAGAAGACAGGTTTTGGTGGGAGAGATGAGGCAATGTAATTGACAGCAAAAATAACAACAAAAAAAGTGTGTGTGTATATGAACTTCTTAAAAATAAAGATCCCCTATTCAAACCACATAGCATTTTCAATTAGCATTACTATTCATAAGATTCTATATGTGTTAAGGTTATTTAGAGAAACAAGATTAATCAACTATATATACGTGTAAGACAGAATGAATTAGAGTGGCTTAGCTGATCAGAAGTTCAGTAATTCCTCAGTTACCATTTGAAGTTTGGAGAAATAGGGAAATAAATAACTATCAAATATTCAAACTGGAAGACTCAGAACATGCCAAGCCAGTGATTTAATCAAGTGTGAGGCTGATATTAAAATAACATGTAGAAATATCATTGGAAGTTTGTACTCAAGACTAGGCAAACTGTAGTTCAATGAACATGGGCAAAAGCATTTTAAAATGTAGGTAATCACTTAAGATAGATCAAACACACATCTACTCAGGAAGAGTCACACACACACACACACACACACACACACACAAAGTATCCCTTTTTTCTACAGTTTTGTTCTGTGTTGGAATCTAACATTTTGTACCCCATGTCCTGAATTCAGGGTATATCTTCTCTACTCATCCATTCTCTGAAGTTCCCCTCACAGACAGATCCAAAAATATATTTTATTATTTTCTATTTTTTTTCTCAATCTATGTAAAAATTACTCAGCCTATTTTATGAAAGAAATTTAAGAACCATATGATTTTTTTCTGTGTTGTTCAGTTGTGGTTTGTTTAACAAGATTCTATACCAACCAGGCATTATGTTTTCTTCTAATAAATACTGAGTGCTTAAGTATTCCATTCATGCAGTGATAATAGAAGGCCTTCCATGGATGCCATGACCTGATATCACTCCTGTTGGTAATCACCTCGCAGTGAGTGCAGTTGAAATTTATGACTTACTTCTCTCTGCCTGAAAAACTATGGCAAAGTGAATGGGTTTCCCTCCTGAAAGGACAGTTCATTATATAGAAGCTCATCCCGTTAGAGCAGGCTTGATAAAACAGCAGTTCTCAACCTGTGGATTGCCACTTTTTTGGGGTTGGTTGAACAATCCTTTTACAGGGGCCACATAAGACCACCAGAAAACATAGATATTATGTTTTGAATCATAAACATTATGGTTCATAACAGTAGCAAAATTACAGTTATGAAGGAGCAACAAAAAGAATTCTATAGTTAGGGTTCACCAGAGCATGTGGAGCTATATAGTAAAGGGTCTTAGAATTAGGAAGATTGAGAATCACTGTTCTGGACTCTTTCATATGTAGAAACATAAAACCTCTCTTTATTAATCATTCTGGTCAGTAGCACTGGTCATATCCAATGACAAAACGGCAACAAAGAAAATCTAGTTTAGTTATATGAAATTACCCAAGACAAAGGAGACTTCAGGAATAAAGACCTAAGGATTCAGAAAAACTGTTTCTTTTTATGCTCTGGTTTGATAAAGGATGACAGCTATGTAAAAAATGTATTTCGAAAAGGGGCTATGATCTAATGTTAACAGATTGAAGATCAGAAACATACTCAGCCCAATTGAGTCTTCCTGTGATCTCTGTTTTTGCATTCCTTTTCCTTGGTTACAGGGAAGGATCCTTCTGGAATGAAGGTCTCAAGTCCTACAGCCAGAAGCTAAGACTGAGTAAACCTTTGTGGCTAGCCCCTCCAGGAAAAGGTAAGGAGAGACTGCAGTAAGATTTCTACTTTGCTTTGACAGAATGATGTTTTAGTTTTCATGACTCACCTTTGGGAAAAAGAATTCTATTTTCTATGGCTGCCTTTCAGAAAGTGGTGTGGCAGAGGAAAGGAGACAGGAGGACTGGAGAAGATCAGCAAAACTTAGTTTCCAGGGATGTAAAGTGCTTTCGATCAGAGGTTCTCGACCTGTGTGTTCAGACCTTTGCTTGGTCAAATGATCCTTCCACAGTGGTCATATATCAGATATCCCGCACAATAAATATTTGCATTATGATTCGTAACAATAGCAAAATTACAGTCATGAAGTAGCAATAAAAATAATGGTATGGAATGGGTTCATCATGACATGGGGAACTGTATTAAAGGCTCACAGATTTAAGAAGGTTGAAAAGAATTTCTTTAGGCAAAGCATTCACTGTATCAATGTGACATATTTGAAAAATCATTTATTTTGATCTCTCACAATCCTGAACTCATTCTACAGATTCTACAGAATGTCTTTTGTATTCTTTTTTTTTGGGGGGGGGGGATAAAAACAACTATCTTTTTAAATTAAGCCCAAGTGTAAAATAAGCTAGTAAGGGATGGGTCAACTGGAACACACCTAAATTTTCAGTCTCTGTGGATTGGCTCTGCTGCTCTGACAAGGCAGCAACCACACAGGAAGCTGTGTCTGGCAAAACATCTAACCTGCTGGCAATAGTGAAGCAAAGAGGGAAAGAAAGAGCAGAATCTCAATCAATTTAAAGCACATCACCTTAAAGATCTAACTTCCTTTCCCTAAGTCCATGTCTCAATGTCCTCTTATCACTAAAAGATAGAAGCAGCCATTAATGAGTGAGTGACTGCATACCATTTAAGGTATGTATAATAACCTTTCTACCTATAGACTCATATTCATCTTGTAAAACAAAACTATATTCAGTCAATTATTAAGGGTCTCTGCCCCACCTACTGCTTGGTTAAATTTTACTTTTCTCCATTACTCAAAACATCAAACCCAGAATTTCATTTGAGACTAAAGACAGACTACTAACTAACTATGATCCCCTATGAAAATTAGGAATTTACATATTCCCAAGGTATATTCCCATAGGGTAAAAATTTCTTCCCTAATGGGGAGGGGAGAAAATTACTAAGAAAGATAAAAAGCTTGCAGGGCATACACACCCAAACCTGCTATAACATAGCCAGCAATTGGACATGAATTGGGTTCCAATAGACTAGAAGAGAATTACCCTGACAATGGTGAGGGCCTGGCACCTCTACATATTTGTGATGTTCAGTGCAGCAAGAACTCTAAAGCTTTTGTGTGGTGTGTGTGTATGTGTGTGTCTGTGTATTACTATTCTCCAATGAGTTCCTTTGAAATTTCAGCAGAAGTATACATGATCCCACATGTGTTGCCTTCAAATCAACATTGCATGGAAAATGTGACCTCTGCAACCAGGCCTCCCTGAGTCACAGGCACAACAGCTTCTAATAACTTGAATAGATGGATATGGGAAAATTAGCTGTCAGAAAGGCATCTTGGTGGGTAAAACCTGTACCATCAGGACACCAGAGAGTTCTCTTGTGAAAACGTTCATACTTTGACATTTTTGAGCCTGAATGATGGGAATTGTCTTGATGATCTCGGGATGTTCTCGAGAAATTCTTCAATTTATTCTGGTGTAGAGTAATTGGCTCTTTCCATTGGTGTTACTATTTCAACTCTACCAGACCTAACACGTGAATGAAGTACTTTTCCAGCCAAAGCATAGATTTTCAAAAAATTTCCTGCAATTGATTCCTGTTTTAAATACAGCTAAAAGAAAACAAGAATAGTCATGCCCCAACCTAAATAAATGGTTTGTTTCACATTTTTTATATTATATTAGTTATTCCATCTCCTTTAAAAGTGGCTTCTTAGAAAGACTCAGAATGTGATAAATATATGAACAATCTTTAAGAATATAACGTGTTCAGAGTCTAGTCTAGTTTCTAGTAGCTTAGTCATGACCCTCTGACAATTTATTACCACCATTTTTAGTTCCACCATATATATCACCATTCTGGATTTCCGAGTCCCTGCATGAATTGCCTATTAACTGCAGCTCACAATAAATATTTAATACTTTTCCTTACCTTCTGAAGAACTATACTTTCAAAGGTTCAAATTGTGCCTGTAAGCTCTATCCAAATGATAGAAACACCACATTTGCTAGAAAAGCAGCGGTTTCTTACTGTGAGATCCACTAAGCAGGGTAGTCAAGGAAATTTCATCCAGTGTAGTTCCCAATGAAGTTCTTTTGAAACCTCATGAACCTGGACTCCACTAACTTATTTCTCTTATGATCTGGTTTTCCATTTTCTCATTTTCCAGAATGGCACAATAATCTCTTCTTATAATATTGGAATGTTTTTGTACCCAAAGATCAAATTATTCTACATTTTCCCTGCAATTCAGTTCTAAATGCACAAGGACCACATGGCCATGTTAATCAAAGCAACAGCCCTGCTTTCCTTATTCAATTTTATGTATTAATTAATTTTCTCCTGTCGTGGACTAATTTGGGCTCCTTATGGATGGAAGAGTTTATTCTGGCTCACAGTGTGGGAGGATCTTTTCCATGGTAGGGAAAATGTGGCCCCATGAGATGAAGGCATAATGATAGTAACAGGCAATGTGAGCAGCATTGATCATATTACATTTGCAAGCAAGAAGCAGAGAATGAACAGGAAGTAGTGCCAGGCTATAAAATATCAAGTCTGCATCAGAGAAAGAAAAATTGGTATAGAGCTGTTTACAGAGCAGATCTGGAATTGGCATCCACAGTTTCCTCTTATATTCTATCGGTAAGCATTCTACATGTGGTCACTCATATCCGCCGGGAATCTGGGAAATTCTTTCTAGCTATGATCCTAGGCAATTAAGTACTTTCTATTCTCTCTTGTAGTCAGTTTCACAGACCCAAATCTCCTAACATCATCATTCATCTGGAGGTATGGGTACTGTGAACTACCCCTGAGAGTTCATCAGCCGGTGATTATAAAACAGAGAAGTGCAAATAGGACATAATGTAAAAAGTTCAATTGCTTGCATCAAGTAAGAGAGCACTGGAGTTAATTTATACAGCTTTGTTCTCCTTGAACAAATACAATGGGAGTCTTTACTGCAGGAGATTTTTTGTATATTGATATAGGGAAGACTCAGCACAAGATACTGAGGTAGGGATAACCCTGAACATGTTCAGTTCCAGGTCAGAATCATCACATGCTCCAAAAGAGAAAAATCAGCCTCCTCAAAAGAATTAGCATTACAATAGGCAATTTATTCCAGGTCACCTGAAATGAAGGAGTCAGTGATATGGTGACCTTGGATAATTCTTGCTGTGCATCTCCAAAACCTTTTTGCTGAAATAAAAATAAAACAGCTTTGAATGGATGTTACCAGCTTTTAAGTGGGGCAGCAAGTGTTTCTCTCTTAAGTATAGATTCACTTTCCTACAAGTTCCTGCCTCACCTGCCTGCTAACAATATGGAATTTAACTTAAAGGAACAAATTAAAAACACCGCAGAGCACATATTATAAGGGAGAAGTTACTGGTCTTAACAGAAAAGAGAAAAGCAAGATGCAGCCTCCATCCTTTGGCCAGAGTTCTTGAAATAGCCAGGGAGTTTGTGTCCATTTGTATAGTTTTGAGTAAGTAAGAATTTTGGAATAGAAAGCCAGAAGTTGTAAGGATTAAAACCAACTCCAGAAACCTGATTTAGGAACTGACGATATTATTTCAGAAGATAATACCTAGCCCTTGTACAGTTATTATATTCTATCTTGTAATTATAAACATATAAACTTTAAAAGCTGGAACAGAAAAATACCAAGGTATTTATGGGAGCTGATATTTATCTCATTCACATGCTAATTGCTATATTCTCAGGCAATATAACAAGACTTTAGAAGCCAGACATTTGAACTAAGGCCTGGAAACAATACCTACAAACTAAGGTCAATTGGTCAATAAGTTAATTTGACTTTGAAAGGACTTTGCCAAATCTCTGATTTGCAAATGAAATAAAAAATATTTAGTGTAAGCTTTATTGTTTATTTAAATTCTTGAAAAGCTGTACTGTCATGTAATTTTTGAAGTTAAAGTACTAATTCCACTTCAATAGATATTTAATAAAAATATGTTCTGAGGAAAAAAAAAAAAAGAATAAACACATTTACAATCTCTCAGAATCTATACTCTACAAACACTCGTGAGTTCCTCAGGCCGTAAGTATCTCTTAATGAAAACCCATTATGATTCCTTAGGAGGATGGAAGTAAAATTTGCCAGCTACTTCAGAAAGTTTAATAAAACAAATGGACATAGATCAGAATAGAGAGAATGGCATAAAACTCTATTAATATGCAAACAGGAAATAGTATCACAGCAAGAGAGAGAACCGTCAGAGCGAGAGAGCACCGACTTGCCATTATTCAGACACATCGTCTATTTTTATTTTTTCTGCAGGGGAGGAGCACCATGGGGAATGCAGACAATTTTGAAGGCCTGGAAGTGATTACTAGGTGAGTGAATGGTGCCAGAGATGGTCATTTTGGAATTTCAATGAGCCCAAGAGACAGACATTATCTTGTAATGTAAGACCATCCAGGTGTGGTTATATTTCTCAGTCATCATTCCAAAGATAGATAATGGGATTTCAAGGTGAGGATAGAAGGCAATTATAGTTCCTTTCTCAGTCTGATCTGAAGGCATATAAAGGAAATTCCAGACAGCGCCTTTCCATTTACATCCAATTGCTCTGCAGGCCAAAAAAGGACCATATTTGGGGAACATTGATTCCTGAGTCCAAATTCCCTCTTTCCCATAATCCTAGGTAAAGCAAAATGGGAATTGCTACTGTTAAATCTTTTGGATAAAATTTAGTTATTTATAAATATAGCTTTTAAACAAGTTAATGAAAGTTTTCATTATATAGATAGAGCATAACTCACTTAAAATGCACTAAATACTGTTATCATTAGTACAATTTAAAATGTTTTATATTGAGCTTTTAAAATGAGTTTTCCTAAGTTGATCTGATCATGTTCCACTTTTTGTTGCTAAATAATGATAGCATATTCAGTATATTTTTCCACAATTCACTATTTAATTCATAGTATAATGGCTTAATCATTTGGTTGCATTTTATTGGTGTTTTGAAAACAGTAATTTAATTTTAATTATGCAAGATGACAAATTATTTCATTTTTCTCATGGATGTGATTAGTATCATTAGAAATGTGTTAGATACTCCAATTATTAGTCCAGAGAGTGTGTGTTAACAAATTGAAAGAAAATAAGGAGCAAATTGGGTTTTGAAAAGCAATTTCAATTAATTCAATTTACTAATTCTTCAATGCAGTTGATACTAGCATTTATAGGCTGATATCCCTATAATAGAATCCTTTTCTATTTATAATTGAAATGATGAATTGGTTTATTCTATTACACATAATATTTGTGAAATATTTTCAATTTATTTGCTTGAATTAAAACTCATTATCAGATGTCAAAATAGAATATCTTGTCATACTAGTTCCTTGATAAATTTTTAGATGAAGAATTATATTAGAAACTCTATCACAGTCATCTGTATTCCAGATAAAATGGTTTGTTAAGTGAATTTTATTTTTCTTTCTTTTTGAGTTTTTATTAACTGGCTAACATTGTGGTGTGGTTTGCATGTGAATTTACCCCACCAGCTCCTGTGTTTGAATACATTTACTTAGGTTGATGATGTTGTCTTGAGATGTTATAGAAACTTCGGGAAAGGTAGTGTCTCAATTTCATTTCTAATTTCTGTGACAAAATATGAACAAAGCAACTTAGGAGATGTAGAAGAGGAAAGATTTTAGCTAATAGTACATGGTCCAGCCTATGATGGCAAGGAAGGCCCAGTGGTAATTACTTGAGAGAACTGGTCACCTCATATTAATAATCAAGAACAGATTAGAGACTTTGTTTCTATTGTATGCTGACATTGAAACTGTCTATATTCTACTGATTTCCTGAAAGGTTGAGTGACAGCGAACTCAAAAGTAACAGATGAGAATATTTAGTGGGAGAAATTTCAAATTGAAATAGTATCCAGCCTCACTTACTGTATGAATTTAGCCAGCTTTGTAGAGAGAACTCAGAACATAAAGCAGAACAGAAACAAGTAAAAGCTCTATAGTTTGGTGATTATGTTTAAATGATGATTTATGGTGATGAATGATGATTATGATGATAATGTTTAAAGTTGTGATTAATTCTAATTAAGACCAAGTGGTTATAATTGTTAATAATATTATCACCATTAAAGAAAAACAGCTAACTTTGTTATAGGCCAATAGCAAAGAAGCCTTGACCTCACAGATCCAATAATTCATTTATTACTCATTTAAATTACTCATTTAGTAAGTTTCATCTAAATAGTAAGCCCTTGTATAAAGAGTGTCTGAACCAGGGATGTTGTTGCAAGAGAGCCATGTTTTAACAAGGCAATCTAGGAAAATCTTTTCTTAGGTTCAATCATGACCCTAAGTATCCAGATATTCAGAGGCAACTGTGGTCATGAATCAAGGAGCTTCATCTACTTCTCAAGCAAGCAGTAACAGGTAGCATCATCTTCATAGTTCTGGGTTTATGTGGATAGAGACTACAAGGATATATCGTTATGATGGCTTATACAAAATATATCATAAAAAAGCCTGTGGATTCAAATAATAAATAGCAGTATTAGAATCTATATCTGAAGTTGTTCCTGAGAAAACTTTGCTGAAAGTTGTAAATAGAATGCCTACATCGCTGTGGAGAAAATTGAAATATATAGCAAGGAAAGCTGTAGGGTTCAAATTAAGCCAGAGCATTACGATGACACATATGGTGCAAGGGGGAGTACCAGGAAGATGATGCTGATGAAGTCTGTTGCAGCCTAAATGATGTCAACACATGCCCTAGACAGTGGGCATAGAGCCACAGGGTTTCTACCAATTTGGTCTAATGTTTTACTGCTCTGTATGCCATGATCCTTGAAATCACAAGGTGTCTTCTCTACCAATGCATATTAGAAGCATGTAATTTATTTTTTATGCCACAGGAGATTGCAGTAAAGAAACTGCTATGAGTCTCAAAAGGGATTTTGAATTTTTGAATATTGTGGGAATTGCTGAGGTTGGGAGGATTTGTGAAATGAGCCTGACAGCATTTTCTATTATAAGCTTTCTATGAGCCTATATGGACCCAGTAGAGGAATGGTGAAGTTTGAAGATCTCCAATTACGCATGTATTGGAAAAAAATGGTGCCATTGAAAAAAATTTCTATGACATTTGTCTTTGCACCAGGAACAGTGTCTCTGCAATCACTATGCCTTTTCAGCCATGATGAGTTGACATCCTATGATATTCGGATTCACAATAAACTTCTTTTGTAGTTTGCTTCTAGGGTTATTTAATCACAGCAACAGGGAACTAACATGTGGTGCTTTAACAAAACAATTCCCCCTGTACGTTGGTGTTCTTTATCTAATGACTTACTGTATCTACATTATTTTGACCTTTTCAATGTCAATCCATACATACATTTGTAGGAGAACATATTGTGTGCTTACATATGGTACTGACATTTCTGTGTCTTGTTCATTTCACTTAACAAAAATGTACTCAGCTTATGTTGCCATGATTACAATATTTCATTCTATTTTATTCCTGAGATACACTCTTTTGTGTATATAAAAGAATATTTTCCTTATCTATTCAATAACTGCATATTGGTTGAACAAGAATATTGGCTTTGGATGTAGTTAATCTCAAACATATAGCCTTAGTGAGATTCCTTCAGCGGTAATTAATATCAGCATTGTGTATAAGTATGTCTATAGTCTAGACTATAACAACCTACTAAAGTAGGTGTAATACTATGGTGACATAGACTTCTAGAGATTAATAACCAAATGTCTCGGCAAGCAAGCACGGATAGCACTGAAGTGCATGATGAGATCTGCTGTTGCCATACTGTGGCAGCTTGTAGTTGGAACAGAACACAGGGCTTCCACAGAGACATAAGAAGAAACGTTGAGTTGAACAAGAGTTCTATAGACAAGAGACATGAGCAGAATAATCCATAGGTCCCTTAGGATGAACAGAGGCTGAACATATTTATGGGAGCTAATTGACACAACAAGAAACCTGGCCAGAAAGTCTAGGCATAGTGCCATTTGTGAGTCTATGGGATGGTGGGTTGATGGATACACATCTCTGGGTCTGAGTTTTATCTGGGAACTGGGATTTGCACTCATATCCTCATACTTTTAGGGCAAGTGCTTCACTAACTGAGCCAATCCAGAGCCAGTGTTTCAAATATTTTCTATTCACCAAACAATTTAATAATTCGCAGAGGAATAACGTTCAAAATTTGAGAGGTGACTTTAGTATTTTAAATGCACATTTACTGAAGGAATTAATATTTTAAATGCCAATTATCCTCCATGTGAAAAGATGAAATTTGCCTATGTTTTTAGAAAGAGTGCTCTTGATTCTTCTGTGTACAATTTCATACTTTCCCCTCAGCTCATAAATCTTATTGCTTAGCTATTTTGTTGTCTTTCCCATGATCGGTTTCATTGTGTGTAAATCTAGTTGTCCATCACCACGGCATATTTGGAATTAACTGTTACAGACCTGAGATTTGAAAGTTACAGAGGAAAACATGGATAATGGCCATTTTAATACCAGAATCCATTCATGCTCTTATAAATCTCAATTTATAGAACTAACATGAGACTCCCTCATAGCTATAGCATCTAGTCCTTTCCCAAAGCAAAGAACCAAGAGTAATTAGTTTAAACTATCTTTATTGAATTTAATAAAATACATTGTTCATCGCAGACCATTATGCATCACAGACATCTCTGAGGTAATCATTTCCATTAATGTCTCTTATAAGCAATATCAGTGTACATTTTTATTATTAAATCAAATTTTAGACTAAAAATAAAATGTATTTATTAGTTACTATGATACATGTTTATACATTGTCTAATGTTGTAAAGAATATAAACTTTACTTACACTAATGACTGGTTCATATTTTACAATTCTCCAAGTGGTATTTGAAGTGTTTCTACCTGATGCTAAACTCTATCCTCCTAAATTGCAGTTACTCAACCTAATACACGATTTAATGTTTGGATGGCTGCGTTAATAAATCTGCAGCTTGTGGCTTAGAATCCATACAAGTTTATAAGACTCGAGATAAAGATAGTGACTTTAAATAATTCTCAACCAGTTCATTCCAAGTACAGCATAGGATATCTAGTGATAAAATACAGAAGTAAATAAATATCTGTGCCATTATGCACTTTTAGCATCATCGCCTTTTACTGATACCAAGAAACTTGATATAACTCCGTTCCAGGTTTTAAATTGTTATGGATTTCTTATTACTTCTTTTTCTTACTTTGAGGTTAAAAAAATGAAAACACTGTTTGGAAGGGGAAGATTCATAGCAACTGCTGCCATCAATGCATACTAGAATATCTGGAGCAAATTTGAGTATAGTGAAGCCAGTGACATGAAGCACCTGTGTTCAGGAGCATGCATATGATGAGAAGCTCCTTGCTAACTGACCAAATGATTGGCTTCTCAACCCTATTTTAAGTAACGCATAAATAAAATCCTCTACGTCGTACACTGTCTGACAGAATGTTAAATGTCAGCAGTGTGACCCCCAGGACAAGCTATTAAAAAGGTAAAGTTCAATATTATTTGTATAGAGTATGAAATGTGGGGCTCAGGGTTCATACAACCTGTCTGCAGTAAAGTTCCCACATTAGACATGTTCAGGTTGATGATATGAGCTGTCTAACTCCATGATCTGAAGTTACACAGACAATCCAATACCATGATGTATTGTAATCCGTCCATTCCTGATTTCCAATGCCTAAGTGACTCAGGAAAACTACCACGGTCCACTCCTTCTTTTGTTGTGTATATAAGGGTGCCAGAGAGGAGAGAAAACAGTGTGTCTCTGTGTAGTAGAAACAGAGTTGTAAGTGGTTATTATGTAATACGTAACGTCAGCGTGAATTAAAATAGCCTTAGCACAGGTAGCACAATCTCTAAGGTGATATTGCAGTGAGTAGTTTAAGTAACCATGAAAAGATCTCAGCACATCTATGACAAAAAAAAATAATAATGATACTCCACAAAAATTACCAACTACTGACACTGGGAAATCAACAATTCCAAACAATTTTCACTCAAACCTGTATTGCTATTGAACAATGCTTGCCCCTCATATGAGGGGCTTTATTTCCCATTCATTTGCAATGTATATAAAGGATTTCCTGGCTGTCTAATGCTCTATGGCATTCAGATTTCTCACAACACTGAACATAGAACCTTCAGTAAACTTGAACCATGTGCTCATTAGTTTTGAAAGTGTAGCCTGTGTGACCTTCAGTAACCCATGTGTTCACCTGCCAGTACATTCCCTCTTAATGTTATTCAAAGTTGAAGTTCTATAAACTTCAGGCCACACTCCTGTGAAAACCTAAGAAAAGGAAATCTGAAAATTTCGAATGAATTCTTTGCCTTTCAGTAGACTCAAGGGAGCACACTATGTAGCTTTCTTTAAACTTGCATAAATGAGAACAGAATTTTATTTATAATTTGTTTTGTGTTAGAGGATTTGTTACTGTTTGAATGTACGATGCATGTATATGTGTTTTTTGTATTTGCTATTGCCTTTTTATGAGATTACAGAGCTACCTCTAGATTCAGTCTAGACTCATCTTTTACATTCTGAGATGGAGTATGTGCAGTTGCATATACTAGGTTGGCTGGTGCATGCATTTCTGGGAATTCTCTTGTCTGCATCAAATATCTCTCCATAAGAGTGATGGGATTGCAGATGAACATAACTGTGTCTGACTTTATGTGTGCTCTATCTTTAATATTGAACATATTCCAAACTTTCTTCCTAACTGTATTTTTTATTGATAATTACTTTTCACACAATATATTTTGATTATAATTTTCCCTCCTCCAACTCCTCCCAAGTCTCTTTACCTCTCAACCTATCCAACTAAAATGGCCTTGGCAGATACATAGATACATATGTATCTATCTATTCATCTATGTATCTATGTATCTATGTATCTATGTATCTATGTATCTATGTATCTATGTATCTATGTATCTATCTATCTATCTATCTATCTATCTATCTATCTATAAAACAATCAGGAAAAAGAACAAAAGAAAAAAAAAAGCCAAAGCACAAGAAACACACACACACACACACACACACACACACACATTAAAACACCAAAACCTATAAAAACACAAAATTGGAAAGCATAATATATATGGGGAAAAAGAAATAAAAATATCTCCTACTGTGCATGGGGCCTATTCTTAGTGGGATTTATCAACCCAGTGAGACTCCACTGGAGAAAACTAGTTATTCTTTGGAGATAACTTCTTGGTTAGGTGTAGGACATCCCATTGAGTCCCCACTCTCATGCCTGGTATACCCCATTTGATTTGGTTGTGCAAAGGCCTTGTGCTTGCTGTCACAGTCATGAGAGCACATGCAAAGCATCCCTGTTGCATCTGGAGACAGTTTTTCTTCATATACTTCAAGTCATGGTGACGGCTCAATGAGTAACATACTTGATGCAGAAACATGGGGAGCTTAGTTTGAAGGCCCAGAACTCTTATAAAAACTGAGCTTGGGAATGTGTGTGTATACTCTCAGCAATTGTACAGCCACCTGCAAGATGGATCAAAGAGAATTCCCTACAAACTGTCTGTCCATACAGAGGTGAACAGCAAATAGATTCTGTCTCAAAGAAAAAAAAAGAAGGTGAAAGGTGAGGACTGATGTCTGAGAATGTTCTCTGACTTCCTAACATACACTGTGACATATATTTACCCACTTACTTCCAACACCCCTCATATACAAATATACACCATAGGTTAACATGTCCATCATTTATAAACACACAAAGAGAGAAAGAGAGAGAGAGAGAGAGAGAGAGAGAGAGAGAGAGAGAGAGAGAGAGAGACTTTGATTGAACTCACTGTTCCTTAAATCAAATTTCTTTACCAGAAAGGTGGAGTAGAAACTGAAGTGTGACCTGAAATTCTTAGCTGGTAGAGCAATGTGTTGCTATAGACTCCTTATTCTTCCCTTCCTTTGTGTATTTTCAAGTATCTCCATTGCAAAATATTTCACTTTACTGACATCTTGGTCATTTAAACTTGCTTTTCTAAACTGAGCTCTTTAAAGCAATGATAATTAAATTACTTTGGGGTAAACTAAGGTGGAATTTGTACCAAGCAGTGTGAACTGGCTGTGTCAACCAGTGTGTGTATTTGATAGTATTTAATATATTCTCCTGATACTATATAAACTTGTTTTGTACCCCATGATTTAAAGATTGTTACTTCAAAAACCAAACATTACTTCTTTTTTTATTCCAGAAAGTCAACTATGAGAAAAATTTTCTTTGATTTCTAACAATATATGTATCAAGAAAACTTTGGCAATAAAAATGTTTATTATGTTGTAGCATGAGGAATGAGTATAAAGGAATCTCAATTCACTCATAACTGTACTTCCAGCTGAAGTGTGACAGTAAATCCAGAGATGAAATGAAAGATTAACTCACGAAGATGGCAGCTTGGCAGACACGTATTACTACCATATTGCTAGTCTTTGCAGCACAGCGGGCTACAGTTTTTTCTTCATGTCATGTGCTTCAGTATCCAAGTGTACAAAAAAATATTTCTTCCACACTGATGTCAGTACATGGTGTTTATTTCGCTGGATCTGCTTGAAAGTCAATTAGTTAACACTAGGATACTGATTGAGAAGTGACTTCATAGAGACCCTCATGTGGGGCTTGAGCAGTGCTGACTTCACAGCAGGAATACAACCTGAGATTCAGGAGTGGACCAATCCAAAGAGTGCTCCAGAAGTCTGCAGCTGTCAGTTCCCATCAAATAATTACAGGAGTGAGGAAATCTGTTGCATTGTGGGGTGGTTAGAATTAGGGGGGAATCAACAAGCAAAGAAAATGAAGTACAATTCTCAATACTTTTTCAGGACTAACACCTGGGATCATTAGTCAGTAACAGCAGTGTACTTGAATGGGCATTCAGAGCTCAACCGCAGTAATACCAAGAGCATAGTGGGTGTCAGGTAAATCGAGATCTGGGGACCTGAGAGACGTTCCTGCAATAAACGGGATCAAATGACTGACAGAACAGGATAGTGACAGAGGAGGGAGAATTAGCATTTAATAGTCTCTGGGGATTAAGCAATCAGTATTGAAACTTGAGCTTTTCGTGCTGCGTAACAGTAGTAGAAAGCTTGTAATGTTGATGAAGCTTTTGACGTACGAAGCTGGATCATCATGCTTCAAGACTTCCGATAGCTGGAGATGATGCTAGCAAAGATAATGGAAAGCAATGCTCTGAAGACGAAATCAGGGGTTGAACAGATATTACAGAGCTTGAAGAAGCTTATATGATACTGCGAATATGTGGAGCAAACTCTAGCAAGTACAGGTATTTTTTAGTTTGGATATCAATTTTTAAATAATAGATCTATTTTTTTCTTATCTATCATAATTACAATAAATGAATCCACATGAATGGAATCCTCAAATGCTAGTTCTAACAAACATAAATATAAAGATCATCATAGCTGGCCCCTGTAGATTTTGTGTTTTCAGGTTATATTTGATAAAGGGCTCTACCTCAAAACTGGGTTTCATAACATGTGATGCAAAGCTTCTTGTGTCTAGATAGTCGCTATCTTCTCTCTACAGTTTTATATAACTGCTTCACCCAAGTTTTGCATGAATAAGTATAAGATGATGAAAGTACTCAGTCTGTTTGTTGATTTCAAGGTTTCTAATGAGCATAGATATATTTGATACTAAAGGGTCCACAATAAATCTTCTAATTCAGTGTTACTTTCTCATATTTGAGGCACAGGTTTTTAAACAGATGGTCTCTTGCATGCTAGGCAAGTACCGTAGCTCTCATCAACATTGCTACTCCCCTGTTGAGGTTCTGAGTGCCAGGGATCACCAGGAAGGCTTTCATGCTTTCTTATCATAAATTCTCCTTATTATTTTTGTAATACAGGTCAAAATGTCCTTACAAGACTGCTTATTCTCTTTTGTTATTTGTGGGCTTCTCTAGCCTATGTGTTCCAAACGACTGTCCTGAAATAGCAAACCTCACTTGCGAATGGATCTGCCAAACTCTCATGTTTCCTACCGATAGCAATCATTTTCTTTATTTTACTTACATTTCTTTACAGTAGTAAGGATCCATAAGAAAAAGACAGGAAAGTAGACTCTAGGCATGTGTGAACTTGGAGACAATGTAACAATAGGACTCTCTTAAGTTTTCTATTAGATACATTGGAAGATATTTTAAAAGGATCATGTCTTAGACACAGATGCCCTCAATATCTCCTCCCCCCTGTGTGTGGTGTGTGTGTGTGTTGTGTGTGTGTGTATACTCACATGCCACTGCACACATGTGGATGTCAGGTGACAACCTTCCACCATAGGGTTCTCTTTGTCCACTGTAAGGGTCTCTTAAATTGAACTCAGTTCATCGGGTTTGGCAGCATGTGCCTGTATCCGTAATCCTTAACATCTGCCTTTTTCTATAAATTAAAAAATAAATAAATAAAATATTCATTTGTAGAAGTTATGTTTGTCTCACATTACAGCTTCTAACCTCCTGCTTTTCTATTGAAGTATTTTGGGAAGATGACAGTTTCTTCCTTAATAAGCTATCAACCAAGCTCGTGTAATTACAATGAGCATGCCTGTTTCCTGAGGCTTTTCCACACTAAGGACTCTCCTGTTATCTCTCCCGTGCTCACTGTGCAGGTCATTGCTCCTTTACTAACTCTCTTTTATCATTCTGATTACATAATGAATTTAGTGACGGTTAATAAACACACCAGAGGGAAACATCTGACATACTGATAGACGATCTTCCATTTCAGCCTCAAATTCTACAAGCTGCCCTCTCAGGGACAGCTGGCTCTCCTATACAGTGTGTGTTTTTCAGTTTCTCACAGTGCTGCCCATTGTTTCAGAAGGAGTGGTACCCAGGTGACTCCAGGTAAAAACCACCCTGTCTCCTTGACAGGTTCGACAAAAATATCACACTTAGATTTATAGATTGCATTCATTTCTTTCATTCATCGGTATTAATGTCATAAAAGGTTCGTGGAATTTATTGAAACAACCCCCTTGAGCTTTTAAAGATAAACTACTCAAAGATGTCAAACCTTGTGTTAGGCAGTTGTTACGTAGAGACCAGCGTTGGTAGTGAACTTTGAACTAGGGAGGGGGTGAGTGAGTAGACTGGAGTTCAGAGGGAGCCTTGTGAAGAGTTGATAACTGACGTGACTTGTGACCCAGATTGCTCATTTCAATGTCACTGTTAGACATTGGTTTGTTTGTATATCATGTCATATTTATTACTTAGATTTAGTAAGAGTCTCATTTAACTTAAACATTTCCTAAAGAGTGTATGTGAGAAGGGATTTATATAAAACCTGCATAAGTCTGAGGGTATGTGTAGAGTACAATTATTCCAGCATTAATTTCCTGGTTTTGACAGTGGGCAGTGTTTGTATGAGATGCTATGGGGAGAAGCTAGGCATATTATGTACACAGGTATTCTACTGTATGGCATCCTCAAATTGGTCTTAATTTATCTTAAGTTTGAAAAGTTTTAAAAAAAAACTGAAAATATATAAACTTTCATTCTTTTCATGGAACATTTAAAAGTTCTTAGAAAAATGTCAAGGTAGACAATCATTGGAAAAACTGAGCAAGAAAAATTGGTGAAAAGCAGCAAAATGACAACGGTCTTTTAATTTATCTTTCCAATGTGTTAGATTTCACAAAAGACTCCTTGCATTTTATTAACTATTGCCATTCTGGTAAATGGTACCAGATTTGACAAATGAGTAATGAGGAGTTAGTCCTCCTAATCGAAAGCATGTTTTAATGTTTTTGATCTTAGCATCAATTTTTTTTTATTAGGGCTCAAAGCATAGTTTTCTGGCTTCTTGTGAATTCTGCAGTAAAGCAGGCCTTCTGGCCTTCTGTTTGCCAGTCTTTCCTCACAGCACTTGTTATGCACCTAAAGGATTTGTCACAGGTGACAGAATCAATGACTAAAATACTTTTGAATAAAGTGACAACTGTTGATCTTCATTCAGAGGACCCAAATGTTTTGTCACAAATTCATTCACCTAGTGTTTGTGAGAATTGAATCTTTCCTTATTTCTGAAAAAAAAATGCTAGAATCTGATAGAGACCAGAATTTTCTCTATTTTCCCTGAATTGTGGACTCCTTGAATCTCATACAACATACAAACTCAATGACTATATTCAGATAAACAAAGCCACCCATTTTTTCTGTCGTTAGATGAAAATATTGAAGAATGAAATTGAATTTCAACCTACAAAACAAGCACCAGGCATGAGATACACCTTCTAAAGCTGTTGGTAAAAGAAGTCCAAGAGAGTATCCTAACAATATATATTTGAAACTGCCAAAGTTGGGAAACAATTGAACCACAGTGATAAACAGCTTTGTAAGCTACTCTTAAAGGTGCCACAGTGGCATTCATTTCTTGGCAGTAATGAACAACTATGTAATTGGACTCAGGGCTGGTGAACAGGAGGGAAATCACGCCTGGAACTGGAAACTTTGCCAACTAACTGGGACTAGTGAGGTCATAAATCTTGGAGGAGAACCTATGACTGCTACTTTACAAGAGCAGCGTGATTCTTAATTGTGTTATAAATATTAAGCTCGATACCCACAGATATGCGTAGCTCACACTCATCATCAAAGCGATTTGTCTTTGTATCAGAGGGACAACTTTGCAAAAAATGACAACCCTTTAAAAGACAGACAACAACTGAATGTGGGATAACCTATGACGCATACACTTATAGCATAACTACTGCTCTACGGTACAGGGAACATGGCATAATGAGACAGAGTGAATTGACAAGCCAGAGAACCAGGAAGTCAGCTATGAGATTATCTCTTAGAAATGATAGAAAAGCTATACCCATTAAACTTCAATAGCATGACTGCCTAAACAAAACCCAACTATGACAAAATTAATAGATATACTAATATGTAAGGGGGAAATCTCAAGGATCCCCACACCTAGACAGGGAACTACAGGCAACAAATGACTTCTACAGTGGGAGATTCAGTTTTTCTGAAGAATGAGAGACCCCTATGTGCTTATACAATACCAAATGCTAAGCCCTGGTAACATACGCATACAACTAGCAGTAAATAAGCTAGGTAGGTTGTGTTTATATATTTATATAATAGGAAATATTTATCATAATCAAAGAAAAAGCGGGCATAAATTTGAGAGGGGTAAGGGGCCATGTAAGAGGTTGGCAGAATCGGACATAAGGAGGTGAGAGAAGAAGGAAAGAAAAGGTGGCAATGATGGAATTATACTAGAATTAAAATAAAAACATATTATGGAACACAGTTATGCAAGGGATGAGGCAATGCCTCAGTCATTAAAGTGCTTGCAATGTAAGTGAGGGGCACTGATTTTATACACCCAGCACAGAAATTAAAATAAATAAATAAATAAATAAATAAATAAATAAAAGCCAAATTCACATCCCTGAGGAGACACATCCAGGAGAATCTCTCAAGCTAAGTAGCCAGTCTGTCTAGTCAATGAACTTTTAAGTTCAAGGAGGCACTTTGTCTCAAAAAATCAGGTGGCATAGGATCGAAGGAAAGTGCCTGGCACCAATATCTAACCTCTGCATCCATCTGCTCTGATCTATATATACAAATACATATACATACATACATATAAACACCACTGATATGAACACTGATATGAAAATTGTAGGAAGGTCAAACAATCTCCTGCATATTTTATATTACCTTTAAACTTCATCACAATTCTTTGATAAGTAGCTAAATTAGCACTAAAAGTTGTCATTTCTTCCTTTATACTTAGTTTCATGTATTCACAGTGCCCTGTCATACAATCTTGTGTTTTGAAAGTTTGGTGTGTAATTAATGTTGTTCTGGGAGTTGGGGAGACTGTGAAAACTTTAGTGAGTGTGGTTTAGGTGAAGGTAGAATGTCACTGGTGGCCAGTACAGGAGGTGATATTTATCCTTCCTTGCCTTCTGTTTTCTGGTTGATCATGAAGTAAGCAGCTGTCACTTGCCACATGTTCCAACTGTCATAATGGTCTGTACAGTCAAGAGAAACCAACTGTCCATGGACTGACTGAACCCTGTAGAACCGTGAGTCAAAAAAAAAAAATTCTTTTCTCTCTTTAAGGCCGCCAGGAGTTTGATCTCAGAAAGGAAAAACAGCTAATATCCATTCATTATTTGCAATAAACTACTGAAAGCCACCTTAGACCATACTCTTGTTCATATCAGAACCTGAAATTGTTAATTCAAAAACCACAGGGACAGATGGCTTCCCCCAAGTTCCTCTAAAATCTATGGATGTGATGTTTTTTCATTGATTATATTTTGCTATAATATTTAGCAGTTTAGAGTTTCTGGATTCTCTCTGCCTATCTTCTATTCATCATGCATCCCCAATTATTTCTTTAGTTTTATTGTTTTGTTGATGCTGTTGTATGGATTTGGCATTCGGTCACTGACCACAAAGCCTTGTATTTGTCAAATATTCACTTTATGACTGAACTACACTCCGAAGCCCTACATTCACAAGTACTTCCTGTGTACACATATTATGCATTTTATGAAGTCTCAAAAATGACTTGATCATGTCTCCAAGCTTATCTCATAAGTAATTCATAATCTTTGTCATATTTTAAATAAATTAATTGATGTCAAGCTGTACATTTGTTTACTTCAAAATTATAATTCATGGCCCAATATAAGAATATTATTATTATTATTTTGGTTTTATGTGTTCCAAACTACTTTTTCTAAAAATATAGTGTTTAATTTAAGTATATTTATTCTCCAGTATAACACTTACAGAAACTAGGAAGGCCACTTGAATTATAACATAGATAAAATTAGGTAGAGTACAATTTGCCATTTTCCACACAACTGGACAAAAGCTGGAATCCATAAAATGATTCGTTGCTCTCCCAGCCTTGTGGTTCTACTGCTGGGCTGTGGGCATGAGGAGCAGGCTCATGATAAATGTCTGTGCATTAGAACAATGGGGCCGCTCTTTGGCAACTCAAGCCACAGACCAAACATTCCTAATTAAGATGTTGTCATTTTACCTAGGGGAAAAGCTTTGGCCAGATTCCAGCATGCCCATAAATAAGAGAGACTGCCAGAAATATGAGAAAGAATAGTTTCAAGCAAAAGTATCTTTACATGAGTAAGGGCATAATTCAACCAACTACCGAAACTGATTTATAGGCTTGCAGTATAGGGCACACTGGTCCTGGAGTTCTTTGTGCAGCGCACCTCCTGCTGGCCACATAGAAAATTACATGTGGGAAGCTAACACCAGCTCATCAATTGTTCAAATGGTAACCGATCCGCTTCTTTCAAACGTGAAAATTTCTCACTCTAATTTTGCTCATGAGCATGCCCTTATTTTTTAATGCCAATGTCTGAAACATGTAAACATGTAAACATGTACAATTTCATTCAATCTGATTCCAGATTTTAGAAAAATGTGCACTCCCTTAAGAACAATTTTTTTTTTCTTCTCAATATCAAATGCACACTAATTTGGTTTGTGTTTCTTGAGGACAGGGTTGCACCACATTCCTCTCCCGATAGACCCATGTCCTTTCTTGTTTGCAGCTTCTTCTCAAGCTGCATCTTTTCTTCATATTTTCCCCTTTTTAATCAGTCAATTCTCTCTTTAAAAAAAAAAACCCTCATTAATATGAAATATGCAGCAACATCACCTGGAGATTTTTTTCCCCCTCTAAAGAGTATCTCCTTCTTTTACATCTTTTACAGAGTAGAGCAAGTTGACCCAGCATCCTCGGATTCATGGCAGTAAAAGAGCACCCGTGCCTCTTTTCTTTTACAAGCACAATCTTACAGATGTCTTCACATTAAAGACAACTCCTAGCAGCTAGAGGAAAAGAAAAATACTGAATTACCTCAAACTGACATCTTGATCTTGTTCTTTGAGATCTCCATAAGAATCCATCATTGTGGCCCTAAATCAGATGAGTCTGATGCTTTTGCTTATTCCATATGGAGAACAGTGCATCTCCTGTATGCCGTAATGTTACTACAGTGAGAAATTCTCTGCCAAAGAAAGCCAGTGCCTTCTGTGCAGTCACTGCTTGTATCTAATTACTTCTTTAGAGATAAGCAGCTAGAAAGGTGATCCTTACTGGGGCTGCCTCAGTGTTTCTAACAGTCAGAGAACGCTGGGCACTCAGAAAGTGAACTGAGAGATTATCGGCTTGGGGACAGAATCTCGGTTGCAGACAAAACACATCTTTGGCAATGAACGAAAAAACAGCTTTAAGCCTTTCCTCTTATTCTTCTGCAGGCTAACACAATTACCAGTGTGGCTTATGGAAGGTCTCAGCTCTTCCATCCTGGCTTACTTCCCTACCATGTTTCTAAGGGGATGTTGAAAGCAACAGTTAGACATCTGTACCTGATCCCTGTCTTGGAGTCCACAGCCCCTCAACTTCGCCACTTCTCTTCCTTTCTCTGCAGGGGATTGAGTGCAATAGGAAAGACTTCGTTTTTATTAGTGACTCTCCTTTTTAGCTTTTAAAACATACAGTTCTTTTTACGACGCATGGTACTTATTCACTTTAGTTTGTCTCCTATAAAATGATAAAATGCATTAAGCCATCCTATTCTCTTGGTTATTTGAGCCATAACATTGCTCGGATTTCATGTGTCAGTTTTGAGGCATTTATGATGGAGCAGAAAAAATATTAATTATAATAAAGAGAGAGAGATAAATTATGATGGTTACAGCATCTTGGCATTTATTTTCCTGAAGCTTATGTCTGCAAGTATTCCAAAAACTAAAAACCTGCAGTTCAAGAGATGGAAGTCTGCCTTGTTTCCATTGAGTTGGTATAAGACATTAAAGGTAAAATTTCCAATGAAACGTGGTGCTCTGTTTTGATCTCTATAGATGAATTGAAATCTATTTATATCTGTTTTATACCTATTGGCTGCCAGTGTCTCTACAATGGGATAATATCATTAAAGATATTTGAAGGCTTTTTTAATAGTTATTCAGGATAAAATAGTTTCTATAATATCCAGAAAAATACTACAGTATTGTGATTTTAGTTATTAAATATGGATTGGGCTTGGCTTTGACCTAGGGATCCATAGAGTTAGCATCTGTCTTAGTATATTTTCTGTTATTATAAAAGGATAATTGATTCTCAGTAATATATAAAGTTTTCATATATAGTTCTAGATTGCATGTGCATATGTATGTGTGTGCCCATGAGTGTGTTCACAGTTATGTGTATGTACCCGTGTGTGTGTCTTGGATATTATTTCTGAGGATTAATCTATCCTGTTTTATAAGATAGGTTGCCTTTTTGAGCTGGGGCACACCAACTTGACTGCTTGGCCAGTGAGTCTCAGGAATCAATTGTCTGTCCCTTCCCAGAACTAAGATTGTAAGTGTTCTTCACCATACAAGTTTTTCATGTGAGGTTTATGGATTGAACTGAGGTCTTCATGATTGTACTGCAAACATTTGAATGTCTGTTTGGATGCTTACACTGACAAGTTTAGTTCCAAGGTCTCATGGCCATATGTGATCATGGTGTTGTTGGTTTTCATTCTAAAAACAGAGACCTGAAAGGGTAATGGCCATGAGAAGAATGAAACATAGGGTCAGCCAGGGTTTTCAGCATCTCCTACGAAAGGCATCATTCCTCATTAACTATCTGATCCTATGATAAGGCCTTACCTGTCCCATTGTCAGAGGGACAATTGAATTCCAATGAGAATTTCAGAGAAAACAATTATGTTCAAATCATTGCTCTGCACTTCTTCTGCACTTTGGTTACTCAGTGAAATGCTCTATAGAAGGAAAAACAAGAAGCAAGCTCCCACATTAGGCCAGTCCATTTGATAATCATTTTATTGGAAAAAAAAAAGTACCTTCAGAATATGAGAAGAGGATGTGAAGAGGAGATGCAGGATGCTGCCTCAGCATCTCTAGTGTTCTGTGACATTACTCCTTCTTCACCATCTTTTGGTACACAACAGAAAGTATCCTGTAAAGGACTATTTTTTTTTTAATGGAATCCTGAAGAAAGTAGCTATTCAAAAGCTTGGATGAATGCAAATTAATCCCAGAAGAACACTTTAATCATTGCCAAGAAAGAGAGGTAAAGTAATCTCCCAGGTGGCTTTTTTTTTTTTTTTAAGTTTTGTTTCACAGCTCTGAAATTCTTACAGGGGTTGAAGGGATCTTTGTTTTATTGCAGACAGATGGACATGGAATAGCTAAGTGAATCCATAAAAATATCCATAGCTAGCTGAGGCTGAGATGCTTTCTGCAATGAAAACGTTTTGCCAGCAACAGAAGCTGGGATAGGCCTTACTCACCATAGTACATAGACTAAGAGGACATACTCAGTTTGCCAGTACATGGGGAGTAGAGCAGGTTATCTACAGAGCTCAAAGAGTTCTGTCATTTTAAAACACAGAGGAAGTCGCTGTATCTGAAAGCAAAGTATTTAATTGCTTGTCTCTAACTGGCACATGAGGATAAAAGTCAGTAATCAGAGGCAGCAAGGAGTCACATGGATTTTCCTCCACCTTGCTTAGAGCAATCCTACTCTGTCATTACTAATTGACAAATTCAAGTCTATTGTCTTACTGTTTACTTACTTAGCCACGTATAATATCCTGTATTGGGAATGAAATGTGAATCTCTAATAGGCCAAAAAGCAAGAGACTATAACTGGTACTAAGGAAAAACTAACATGTCATTTGTTTGCACCTAGTCAATGGCAATGAGAACCTCCATTGTAGAAGAACACTGACATAATTCAGGCATTCAAGTTGAGTTATTGGAAACTTAGAGCATCTAGAAGCTGACTTGGTTAGGGTTTTTGTTGCTGCAATGAAACATCATGACTGAAAAAACAACTTGGGGAGGAAAGGGTTTATTTGACTCATGATTTCATATAACACTTCATCATCCGAAGCAGTGAAGGCAGAACGTATGAAGGGCAGGAACCTAGAGGTAGGAGCTGATGCAGAGGCTATGAGGTTAGGGGAAGGGGATTGCTTTTAATTGGCTTGTTCCTCATGGTTTACTCACCCTGTTTTCTCATAGAACCCAAGACCACCAGCCCAGGGATGACACCCCTCACAATAAGCTAGGTCCTCCCTTATCAATCACTAATTTCAGAAAATGCCTTAGGCTTACCTACAGACTAATCTTATGGAGACATTTCTTTAATGGAGGTTTGTACTTCTCAGAATACTTTAGCTTGTGTCAAGTTGACAAAAAACAAACAAACAAAAAAACCCAAAACTATCCAGCACAGAAGCATTCCTGAATATCTAAAGAACTAATTAAAAAAAAATTATTTAGAGTGAAGATCAACTGACTAGAAAGAATTCATGGGATAGAAGTAGCACAGCTTTCTGTTATCATTATAAGGTTGATAACTTGATTACTGTTTCCAACCATTATTATTATGCAGATCTATGTAAAAGGTATTGAAGGTTATAGTCCAAGTTTAGGCATACCTGGGAGTGACATTTATTTTTGTCTTTTTAATAATATACTTTTTTATTTATTTACAATCTAGCAGTTGTCCCTCCTCCCAGTCCCTGTTCCCACAATTCTTCACCCCATTCCTCCTCCAACATGTCCTGGAGAGGCAGCTTCAGCACTGCCAGGCCTCTGCACTTCCTGGAGCCTCAGGTCTCTCAAGAATAAGGTACATCTTCTCCTATTAAGGTCAGATCAGGCAGTCTTCTGCTATATATGTGTTGGGGCCGTGGACCAGCTTGTGTATGCTGCCTGGTTGGGTGGCTCAGTGTCTGGGAGATCCCAGGGGTTTGGGTAAGTTGAGACTGCTGGTCTTCCTATGGGGTTACCCTCCTCATCTGTTTCTTCTATCTTTCCCTCCTTCCCCTAATTCAACCACAGATGTCCCTGACTTCAGTCTAATGGTTAGGTGTTAGTATCTGCATCTGTCTCAGTCAGCTGCTGGTTGGGCCTCTCAGAGAATAGCAATGCTAGGCTACTGTCTGTAATCACATCATAGCAGCATCAGTAATTGTGTCAGGCCTTGGAGCCTCCTCTTGAGATAGGTCCCAATTTGGTCCATAAAATAGTCAAAACAGGAAAAGTACAGAACAAAGAAAGAATATTAAAAGCATAAGGGAAAATGCCAAATAACACACAAAGGTAGACCTATCAGAAATACACCTGACTTCTCAACAGAGACTCTAAAAGCCAGAAGGACTTGAGCAGATATCTTGCAGATCAAAAAGACTACAAATATCAGCCCAGAATACTATATCCAACATAACTTTTAATAGCCATAGATAGAGAAACCAAGATATTTCATGACAAAAACCAAATTTATCCCTAAAGAGGATAATAGAAGGAAAACTCCAACAGAGGGTAACTACACCCAAGAAAACACAAGAAATTATTATTCTCACAGCAAAACCAGAAGAAACAAAACACACACACACACACACATACAGAGAGAGAGAGAGAAGAGAGAGAGAGAGAGAGAGAGAAGAAGAGACACACACACTAATACCACCAATATCAAAATAACAGGAACTAACAATCATTGGGCATTAACATCTCTCAACAAAATCGACTCAATTCACCAATAAAAAGACTAGACTAACAAAGTGGATGGATAAACAGGAACCATGATTCTGCTGCATATAAGAACACACCTCAGCAACAAAGATAGACTTTACCTCAAAATAAAGGGCTGGAAAAATGTTTTCTAAGTAAAGGGACCCAAGAAACAAGCTAGAATAGCCATTTTATTATATAATAAATTAATCTTTCAATAAAAAGTGATCAAAAGAGATGAGAAGAACACTTTATACTAATAAAAGGAAAAGTCCACCAAAATGAAGTCTCAATTCTAAATGTCTATACACCAAATGCACGAGCACCCACATTTGTCAAACAAACATTACTAAAACTTAAATCACATGTCAAACCTATCACATTAATAGTGTGAGACTTCAATACTTCACTCTCATCAACTGACAGGTCATCAAGACAGAAACTAAACAGAAAAATAAAGAAATTAACAGAATTTATTAATCAAATGATTCTAGTGAAAAATATCTTCATTAACCCTGTATCTGGCAGAAGGCTAATATTCAAAATATATAAAGAACTCAAGAATTAGACAATAACAAACCAATAACCTAATTAATGAATGTGGTATAGGCCTAAACAGAATTCTCAACAGAGGAATCTCGAATGTCTGAGAAGCGCTTAGATGTTCAAAGTCATTAGTCATTAGGGAAATGCAAATCAAACAACTATGAAGTTCCATCTAACACCCATCAGAAGGGCTATGATTTAAAACCTCAAGAGACAGCACTGCTGGCAGGATTGTGGAGCAAGGAGAATACTCCTCCATTGCTGATGGAAATACAAACCTGTACAACCACTTTGGAAATCAATCTGACAGTTTCTCAGAAAACTGGGAATATTTCTACCTTGAGACCCAGGTATACCATTCCTGGGCATATACCAAAAAATGCTCCAACATCTCATAACAGCTTTATTCATAATAGCCAGAAACTAGAAACAACCTAGGTGTCCCTCAACTGAAGAATAGATAATGAACATCTACACAATGAAATACTAATCAGCTATTAAAAATCAAGACATTATTGATTTTGCAGGCAAATGCATGGAATTTGTGAATATCTTCCTTATTGAAGTAACACAGTCCCAAAGGACATGCATAGTATATACACTTATAAATTGATATTAGCGATAAATTACAGATACCATGTTCTACTCAACACAGTCAAAGAAGCTAAGCAAGAAGGAAAGTCCAATCGAGGAAACTTGTATCTCTCTTAGAAGGGGGAATAAAATAGTCATAAGAAGCAGATGGAGGGAGGGAATTGAAAAGGAAGGGGGATGGGATGGGAATGGAGGTGGTTCAGGATCAGGTGTGGGGAAGGACAGGAGAGATGGCAAGAATCAATGGGGGTGGCCTTAACTGTGACTCACTACATTGAAGATATGGAACCTGAAGAAGCCAACTCATATAGCCAAGCAGAAATCCCAGTGTTGTAATAGAAATACCAATCCATCAAAAAACTTTCAACCTCAAAATTTATCCTGTCTCCAAGTAATGCAGGCACAGGGGAGAGAGCAGAGACCGAGGGAATGGCCAAATAATAACTGGTCCAAATTAAGACCCATCCCATTGGCAAGCACCAATTGCTAGCACTATTAATGATATTCTGTTATGCTTGCAGATAGGAACATGCTGTTCTCTGAGAGGCTCTACCCAGCAGCTGTCTCAGACAGATGCAGACACCCACAGCAAAACAGTGGATGGGGGCACTCTTATGGAAGAATAGGAGGAAGTATTGAGGGCCTCGAAGACTGATAGGATCTGTACTGGAAGACCAACTGAGTCAACTAACAAGGACCTTTGGGGTTCTCAGACTCTGAACCACCAACCAAAGAACATACATGGGCTGGACCTAGACCTCCCAGCTCATATGTAGCAGATATGCAGGTTGACCTTCCATGTGGATCCTGAACAACTGGAGCAGGGACTATCTAAAAAGTTGTTGCCTGTATGTGGGATATGTTCAACTAGCTGGACTGCCCTGTCTAGTCTCAGTTCAAGAGAAAGCACCTCAGAGACTTGACATGAGTGAAGACTGGAGTGAAGGTGTACCCAGAGGGCCTCCACCCTTTCAGAAGAGAAGGGGAGAAGAGGATGCAGGAAGGATTGTGGGAGAGGGTGACTTGGAGGGGAAAGTGAGTGGAATGTAAAGTGCATAAGTGAAAATAATAAATTACATTAATATATATATGAAATGAATATTCTAATTAACTTATATTACTTATACTATAATAACAACTATCGATAAAATTAATACATATAAATAAAATATAAAATATAATTAGTAAATAAACACAAAATATGTAATAATAAAATAAATCATTCCTGGTGAAATAATTTATAGGAAAAATAAAATAATTGAAGAATATAATGTTTTTATGGACTGTGGGTGTAGCTTAGTGGTAAAGTGCTTACCTCTCATGAACAAGGTTCTAGGTTCAATCATTACCACAAAAACAACAAAAAAAAAGATTTATAACTTAAAATAGATTGCAAGGCTGTCAAAACATTTTAAATATTATCCCTGTAATCTGTGATTCACATGTTCAGCTGCTGCTTACCAAATGTATTTAAAATAGAAAGCTTTCCTGTTTTCTTGCATTTCCTACTAACACTGCCCATTAGTAGTCTAACAGCTAACTTGTAGCTCATGGTCTTTTGGTGTACACAGTTTAGTAAATCATTACCTGTTAGAGTATCCAGTGAAGATAGTAGCAGTGAATTACCTGATTATCTTGCTAATTTGAAGGTGCTATATGCTACTATCCACCTGTTTCTAAGTTCACTCAGTAAATAACACTGTCCCATTAGAAAGGCACCTAACCCATAGTATGCTCAGAAATGTGACTAGAAATGGTTCAGACAGACTCATGTGTTCATAGTTTATATTTTATTAGGCATTCCTATGAAGACATTGCTTTTCTCCATACACATTTCACACAGAGCAAGAGTCTAAATAAAAACTGAATATCTACCAAACTCAGCAGACTTCACTGAAATGCAACAAATTAAAAGCAATATTTCATTTAGAAATGGACATTTCTGGAGCATTTCAGTCTACTGAAAGCACGGCTCACATATGTGAGCAACCTATCTCTGGAGCAGAAATATATTGTCGTTGTGTGCACCTGGATCCTGCTTAGGAAAGCTCGAGCAACACCTTTCTGAAACGTCATATGTCTAAAGCGATTCCTTCTCTCTAGGTGCTTGTCATGTACACAGATATTTTGTATTTTGTTAAAAGAATAATTGCAAACATAGGCAAATGAAGAAAGGAAGGAAACCGAGAAAATGAATAGTGCTTTAAGACTTCAAGAGAAGCAGAGGATCGACTCTAGAGTAAACAGAGTTACCATATTATTTCTAAAATCTCACTGCACTTCCTAAGTAATTTCAATGTACCTAGAGTTGTTGACCTGATTTATCAATATTTGTGAACATTTTTTAGATTAAAATGACTCCATCTTACATGTTATGTATTTCCCTGTATGCCATATGAACCCACATGAGTGTGGGTCCATTTGATCTGATTGGAGTCTACATTATGGCACCTGCTTAAAAGCCTGCAAAAGGAATATGATTCAGGCAGAGACAATGTACTAATATTAGGTTTATTAATTTTTATTTTTAATTTTATTTTATTTTATTAATTTTTATTTTGAGTTTCAATGTTCCAATGCTTTCTACTGCAGAATAACACACATCTTAAGATAGCTGGCTTTAATCTTTATTTCTGAGCGGCAATCTATTTATAATTTTATAAAAGCAAAAATAGATTACAACAAGCAGATTTATCCATGATACAATGGTGATGTAAAATTTTCAAAAATTTGTCCTGTCTTAGAAATCACTTTAGTTAAATATTTTGGATGCATTACTAACATCTGTTAAGTTTCCCAATCAAATAAAACAGTACCTTTTTCGGTTTCTACTTCTTGTGGATTTATTTGGTTATTGATTCCAATATACAAATAAAATGCGTGCAATTCACATGTAAAACAGTCTATACTATTATAAGTCAATACTGGATTTTACATTATTGACTGAACAAGTGGATGCCTGGGATAGCATAGAAACAAAGACTGAACTGAAGATATATTTATAGATTTTTACAAAATGAAGATACTACATTCTATTTCCTAAAGGCAAAACGTCCATCATTTCTTTTGGGAACAGTGCACAAAATTTGCATATGAATGTATTTGCGTCTCTCATCAAAACTGGGCTGAAAAAAGCTCACTTCCTCCCGCGTGAGAACAGCATGTCTCACCACTGCGCCACTTACTATCCCTGCAGTGATAACTTTCACCACCTAAAAAAAAGGCACATGCAATAAACAACGAGGTGTTCCTCTCCAGCTTTGATAACTTCCCTTTTTTGTTAATAGTTTTTATGATCATGTTCATCCCAAGCTCACATATCAACTCCTCCCTAACCAAGAGGCATTTCCTCTAGGTCATACTCCCTGTGCCCTGCATAAATATTCCTACCAAGTAGTGACCTGATAATTATGAACGATGGCTTTTCTCATCCCTGAGAGGCTGAGGGATAATTTCAAGTAAGTATTCACAGTCAGGGATGATCAAGTGATTACACTCCAGATTAATCTCCCTGGGCTTCTGTGCTGCCTGGTGTAGACTGAACATGGTGAGGCATGTAATCTGTTCTATTTAGCCCAAATAAAGAGACCTTATTTGTTCAACCATTTTAATTCATTGCACACAATTTAATTATGCTTCGGTGCAAAACCACCTGTGACCTTGGGTTTAGTAATGAAATCCACTCCCCAGTCACTACTATAGAACATAATTTGTTTGTTAAAGACAGTGGAAAATAAGAATCTTAAATATTGTTCAGAACTTTCACTTGAATGAGATGTAAAATGTTTACTATTTCAACAAGGAAACAGTAAAAGATGCGTTTTACTGTATTCTGAATCAGTGCTTTAAAAAACACCCTTTATTTGTTTATTTTTTTGGTCTGAAAATTAAGATGAAAGCATATGGCATGCAATTAAATGTTATTTCTGTACAAATCTGGGTCATTTGATATTTATTTATTAGCAGTAGTTGCTACTTAGTTCCCAATGTATTTTTGAGAAACCAGTTACTCATTTGTCAAGTTTTCATTAATCAAGGTTGATGACACAAATTAGAAAAAGTCCTTGAAAAGTTTTGGGTTTGAATATCCATATATTTAACAGAAGTCCTTTGAATCTGATGGAATTCTCAGTGTTGTCTCATTTGAACACCTTGTACTTACTCTTCCCCCACCAGTAGGCTTTATGATTGTTCCCTCGAAACAAATTTCAAACATTTATCTCAACTCCTAGAGTATGGAAATAATTTCTTACACCAACAACTAAACACTGTAGGTTAAACCTAGTTCATTGATTTTTCAAGATAAATACTTATCGACCTACATTAGAACATCTTTTGAAAATTGATTATGTTGCTATCAATAGTGTTTATTATTTCTGTTGTCAAGTGGCAGTTGGTTTGCACATTGCTTTGTTTGGAACCTATTATCGGTGTTTCTGTTGCCTTCGTTGTTTATATTCAAGTAGAAAAAAAGAGATTCTCTAATCAATGTAATTTTAAAGTAAAAAGAACACGGCATAAAGCTGTAAGCTAACTGGAAACACTTTTCAATCTTAGTAATTAATTTCCTAAAATATGCTAAAATCATCCTATGCCTTTTTGTTGGGTAATCCATGCTACATAAATTTAATATTTCTCTTTTGGAGTATCCACCCACTGGGATTTGCCAATCATTGTTGTTCTGTTTTGTTTTTGGGTTTGGGTTTGCGTTTGGGTTTGGTTTTGTTTGATTGTTTCCATTTTCTGGTCACATATCACATTGTTTGACTCCTAAAATCACTATACTGCTACATTTGATTTGACACTCCTTGGCTTGTTACAGATTTTAAATTCAAAAATGTAAGAAAATGAAGGACCAAGGAGACAGTTTAGTGTAACCATTTCACTGACAATGTAAAGAAATTAAGGCCAGTGGGACTTACATGTTACTGATGAGCTTAAGACTGTGCCGGGCAGTGGTGGCACACATCTTTAATCCCAGCACTTGGGAGTCAGAGGCACATGGATTTCTGAGTTCGAGGCCAGCCTGGTCTACAGAGTGAGTTCCAGGACAGCCTGGGCTATACAGAGAAACCCTGTCTCGGAAAACAAAACAAAACAAAACAACAAAAAACAAGAAAACAAAAAAAAAAAAAACAAAAAAGAAAAAGATTGTGAGGCCATCCCAAATCACGGACAATTTCTGGCTGATGTTTTCAAAAAGAGCTAATAGCTTTTTGATAGTTAGTTTTGTATTATAGACCTTGTTTATTCCAATATCTAACTCATGTTAAATGCATAGGAAATACTTGTTTAGTTGAATTAAATTATAGGAGCTAGATATGATAGCATATACCTCTAATACAAACATTTAAGAAGTAGACATTAGAAGATTCTAAATTTGAGGGTAGTCTGGGTAGCATAGCTAATTCTTGGAGAGGGTGAGCTATATATAAAGACAAACCCTGTGCCAGAGAAACAAAGAAGCACATCAATTGAGCTTGCAGATTCCAGACTGAATGAAAACACCAAGCACCAGGTCTCTCTGTGGATGTTTCCAGATCATATTTTCTTGATAAGAAAATGGCAACTTTTTAACTTAGTCAAGCATCACAGTTTAGACAATTCTTTCTTTGTTTTGAAAAAAAATAAAGAAGAAAGTAAATACCGCAATGGGTTAATTATGTGTTTAAATAGAAATGTCAAAAATGGTGAGAATATAAAAAGGAAACCTAAAATGTATGGTCCTTTGATATCTGCAAGTAATAATTTTGGAAGAGAGTTAACGATTTTCAAATTAAAGTGTGAAAAATAACAGGAGAAATACCCCCCCAACACACACACTACACAATCACAGTAGGCTAAATTATGATTAAGTCTCAGGTCATGTTTTAAGTTCAACTCCCTAATTAGAGAGAACAGTACTACAGAAACACTGCATTTCATAGGAAATTATCAGTCTTTTTTTTAAATTAATCATTTTATTTGTTGACATTTCAAACGATATCCCTCTTCCCAGTGTATCCCCTTCATCAACCCCTATCCCATCCCCAAATCCCCTTTGCCTCTATGAGGGTGGTTCTCCACCCACTGACTCACTCTTGTCTCAGCGCTTTAACATCCACTTATGCTGGGGCATCAAGCCTCCACAGAACCAAGGACCTCCCCTCCCATTCATGGCAGATAAAGCCATCCTCTACTACATATATAGCTGGAGCCATGGATACCTCCATATATACACTTTGGTTGGTGCTTTAGTCCCTGGAAGCTCTGGTGATCCCGTTAGCTGGTTTTGTTCTTCCTATAGGGTTGCAATTCCCTTCAACTTCTTCAGTCGTTCCCCTAGCTCTTCGACTGTGGTCTCAGGGCTCAGTCAGATGGTTGGGTGTGATTATCTGAGTTCCTGCATCTGTATTAGGCAGGTGCTTGGAGAATCATTTAGAGGAAAGCCATATCAAGCTCCAGTCAGCAAGGGCTTCTTGGCGTCGTCAGCAATAGTGTCAGGGTTTTGTGTCTGCAGATGGGATGGATCTCTAGGTGGAGCGGTCTCTGTATGGACTTTTCTTCAGTCACTCCTCCATTTTTTTTTGTCACCGCAATTCTTTTAGTAATAATTCTGAACTAAAAGTTTTGAGATGGATGAATGGCCCCATCCCTCGATGGAGGTCGTGCCTATCTACTGGAGGTGGACTCTACAGGTTCTATCTCCCATTTGCTGGTATTTTGGCTAATTTCATCCCCTTGGGTCCTGGGAACCTCTAGCATCTCGGGTGTGTGGGACTTTCTAGTGGCTACTCCCAGTTCCCCATCCCCCAGTGCTACATATTTCTATTTAATTTCCTGACCCTCTGTACTTCTCTCCTGTCCCTTCCCATACCTGATTCTGCCCTTCCTTTCCCTCCTCCTCTCTCCCTCCCAGGTCTCTCCTTCCCTCTACCTCCTGATATCATATTGTTCCCCCTCTATATAGGATTGAAGCATCCACACTTTGATCTTCCTTCTTCTTAAGCTTCATGTGGTTTGTGGGTTGTATCCTGTGTATTCTGAGCTTTTGGACTAATATACACTTATTAGTGAGTACAGAGCTAAACAAGGAATTCTTAACTGAGAAATACCAAAAGGCTAAGAAGCACCTATAGAAATGTTCAATATCCTTAGTCATCAGGGAAATGCAAATCAAAATGACCCTGAGATTCTACCTCACACCAGTCAGAATGGCTAAGATAAAAAACACAGGTGACAGCAGATCCTGGCAAGGATGTGGAGAATAAAAAACACTCCTCCATTGCTATTGGGATTGCAAGCTAATAAAACTAATTTACAAACCAGTGTGGTGGTTCCTGAGAAAATTGGAAATACTTCTACCTGAAGACCTAGCTATACTATTAGTGGATATTTACCAAAAAAAAAAAAAAAAAAAAAAAAAAAAAAAAATGCTCCAACATATAACAAGGACATATGCTCTACTCTGTTTATAGCAGACTTATTTATAATAGTCAGAAGCTGGGAAGAACCCAGATGTCTCTCAACAGAGGAATGGATACAGAAAATGTGGTACATTTACACAATGGAGGATCATTCAGCTATTAAAAACAATAACTTCATGAAATTTGCAGGCAAATGGATGGAACTAGAAAATACCATCCTGAGTGAGATAACCCAGATACAAATGTACACACATGGTATGTACTCACTGATAAGTGGAAATTATCCGACTTGAAATACTGAATTTCACACTAAATTTTGAAACAGGAGTTTGGCTTGAGGTCTGAGTATGGTGTAATTTTTAAAAAGCCTCTCCCACTGACCAAAAAACAGATGCTTAGAGAGAAAAATAAAATTAAATGAAAATATACCTATCAGTAGATAATTTTCAAGTATTCACTAAGCAGATCTCAAAGAGAATTTAAACATGAGTTATTCTTTACTGTAATAATTTAGTAAGTGTACCTGTGAGGGGTAAACATCTCACTTCACAAGGCAAGAAGCAAAGACTAGTAAAACCATTCTGCTCAAGGTTGGCTTGGTGAACAAATGAATTTATTTGCATTGCTTACTGGACCAGAAGTGGGTCGCTCATTACATAAGCACTGGCAACATGAAAACAGCTAGTTGTATTGAACAAAAATCCAAACAAAACAAAACGAAAATAAAACAAAAACAAAACTTGACGGTGTTTCACACAGCACATATTGAGCTTCCCACCCAACTTCAAACAGTCCCATGAGTGTCCTCTCCTCTACCAAGTATAGATGCCTTATGGGAACCCCAGAATAGAACCTCGTGAATCTCACACATTTTTGAAGTTCCGGAGCCTGAGTTTTATTGAGTTTCCTGAGTCTTGTGAACCTTCTTTCTCCAGCTTTTAATTAAAATTAATAGCTACAAAACATCTTTCCACAGAATTTACACAATAGAGAAAAAAAATCCCAGAGAGGCAGACAAAGGGAAGAAGCTGAGAGGACGGCAGAGAGTTGTGTAGTCATGCAGATGTTTAAAGGAATATCACACGTGCACAATATGCAACAAAAGACAAATGCAAAATTCGTCTCTCATCTGCCTTCAGGTTTTCAAAGCAGAAACCAAGCAACAGCAACAAGCATTTGAATATGTTGGTGGGTAGTGCTGTAAAATCAAGTTGCACTTAAACTATGATGAAATAAGGCAAGGTGTCAACAAAAGAGACAGGGCATGGTTAACTGGGTGTGGGACTGCGTAAGGGTATCCTGGTTCTTGGCTGGGCACGGGCCTAGAACCCCGAGACTCCAAGGGAGAAACGGCAGGAGTTCGGCCACGTCCTCAGAACTCAGAGTCCTAACAAGCAGTCCAATCTCCATAGACCTACATTGTTCAGTCACGTAGGCCATTACAGCCGCTCCCAAAGTGCACAGGTAGAGGGTGTAACTACAGGCCTCAGGCCCTAGAGATTTACATACTAATGAAGGTCAGAGGGCGGAGCCAATTAACCATTCCTCCCCAGAACCTCCCCCTCTCTCCCTCCCTACTTAACTCAGGTCTGCCCTGAGTTTGGGGGGTACATCCAGATCCATCCACCATCCGCCATGACAATAAACCCTTTTGGAACCAAGGACTTCCTCGTATCATTGGGGCCTGCCGGCCGCCGCTACCAAAGCCTCCAGCCACTGGAACCAGGGACCTTCCTCCAGTATGTGAGACAGGCTGCCTGGAAACCTCCAGGCAGCCTCCACCTCACAGGTCCCGGGCTGCCACCGCATGGGCCCAGGGACTCCACCGCTGGGCCCCGTTTTTCCCACAACTGGGCAGTTTGGATTCTGGTGAATCTGAGATAGCAGATGATTAGAAACCCTTTTTATTCTCTCTATAAACATTGATAACATATTTGTAATAAAATATAAAATATTAATTATAAAATATAAATATGTAACTGTAAAATTTTATATTTTCATTGTTTATAAAAATGATTTTACAAAGGAAGATTTTTAATCCAAAAACAATGTTTATATACTCTTTTCTCCGTATATATATATGGAGAAAATATACATATATATATATATGTATATTCATACATGTATATATGTACCTATTGTTTTCCCTACAAATATATATGCATCTATTCATGTTTATTTATGTTTATAGATACATATCTATCTGTTCAAATATGTATGAACTTTCCGTTTTCTATATTATAACATAAGACTTCACTGGTGGCTCATCAATAATGAGGATTTTAAATGATAGCTACTTTTAAAAAAATTAAGTATTGAAATAAACTTCCTTTTTATTTACACCATTGATCCTAAAGTCATAATTATCCAGAGAAAAACTCAAATCTAAAGCTTGATTTAGTCAACAAGACAATATTTAATATATTACTGTGTATCACTGGTTATACGAGAGAACAGTAAATACTATTATCCCTATTTTAAAATCAATAGAAGCAATGTAGGCAGAAAAAACTGTTAAAATAATTAAGTGAGACACATTATAATAGGGAGGGATCTCATATATTGGTAAGGGGGAAATATATTGACTCACTGCTGCCATCTCTGTAACTATTAGGAGGATGTCTCTTTCAGTAATCATTATTCATCTACTCAGAATGAAGCAGTAGGGTGCTTTGTCTGTCTATGTCATTTTATACAGCCTCCATGGAAATAACAATTGTATCATCTAAATATTCAAAGCACACAAAGCCACTATGCAAACTCATAAAATAGGCACCCCTGTTGCCTCATTTTCTCATTTTAGAATGAAAACATCTTAAGTGCCAGCCTTCTATACAAAGATGTGCCATGCACAGTGTGGCTCGTCTGCAGTATTATGATCACGTGAAACCTTCTTGAAGTAGAGAATTTACAGAACAATTTTAGATATGCTGTTTTAAATTTTTGTTTAAGATCCTTAGATTATAGATGATATTTGAATGTGAACAAATCTGTCAGTGCTTTCTATGCTTTTCCCTTATTCTGCAACATGTACCTTGCTGAATTTATGTGAGGGATGCATTTTAGCAATCATTTCTCCTGTAAGTGTTTAGGTAAACAGATGCTACGACGTTTTCTGAGCTCTAGGGACCAGAGAAAAAGTTTAAAGGAAGAAGAATTTACTTGGCTCCCTTGTTTATGGTCTATCGTCAAGACAAAATAAGACAGCAGGCTTTGGAGAACACTGATTCCTAGTAAGTCCCTGTGTGTGAAGCAAGTTCATCACGGTCCACAAGAGGAAGAAAAGTATCAGATTTGGCTAAGATTCCTCACCACAGCCATCAGAGCTCTGTAAACACATGTGCACACAGGTTCAAAAAGCATTCTGTGGGTGAAGAACGTTCCATCAAGAAAAGAAAAAATTGTTAGAGGAATTTAGTAGAAAGGCTAATATATAGAAAGATCTGGAATGTTAAAAAGAAATGAAATGAAATGAAAGAGGAAAGGAAAGGAAAGGAAAGGAAAGGAAAGGAAAGGAAAGGAAAGGAAAGGAAAGGAAAGGAAAGGAAAGGAAAGGAAAGGAAAGGAAAGGAAAGGAAAGAAAGGAAAGGAAAGGAAAGGAAAGGAAAGGAAAGGAAAAGGAAGGCCCTCCAGTGGAAGGACCCAATAGCACACAAACTGAAGAGACAAAAGGTTATACTGAATGTTTAGGAGAATCTAAAAATGTTTTCAACGTAGATCATTATACAGAGATAAAGAAGTAAATCTGGGAGAATAGTGGAACATTGTGTAAAATGTGTAAGGATTTAGTTCAAGATGCAGAGTTTTATTTGATTTTTTTTCGTCACAAGGATAAGATAGATTTTAACTGACTGGTGTTTTAAAAGACCTACTCTGTATCTGGGTGGTACTGAGATGGGATGTGTTGGCTAGAGTTAAAAATTTCAGAATACTAGATAGAAATCTAATACTTTGTTCTATAGTAAGTGACCTCAATTAGCATGACAGCAGGAGACTAATGGGAAAACATGACTTAGCATGTTACTTTAATCATATTTGAAGTATATAACTATCATTTTGTCAGTGTTTTTCCTCTGTGAAGCATTGGGCTTATCCTCATTACTTTACCAATAAGTAATACTAGAAATGGCAATTACAACTAAAACAGGTGAATTAGACATAATTCTTAAGTTAGAACTGACACTCTTTTAAAACTTTAAATATAGTCATCTCTTCACACACACACACACACACACACACACACACACACACACACGAGTGTGGCTCTAGGAAACTGATCAGGTCAAAGCTCCATAGACATTCATATTCTCTTTAGCAAATGGAACGTGTTTGCCAATGAACATTACTTATCATATCTAATGCAAAGAAAAAGATACATAAATAGTTCCTGTGGTTTAGTGATAGACAATAAAAAAGCTTTCTGTACATATTAAGTACAGACAGAATTTTTAAATTGTTTTGATCTGTTGTTGGCTGGATCCATGGATGCTACATCCAAAGAAACGGGCAATCAATTGGGCAAAATAACAAATACAAAGAGATATACTGTTACTTCCATTTTATAATCTAGAAAACTAAAATTTATAAAATCTCAGTAGGTAGTTTTATCTCTAAATTAGAGATGAAGAGTTAAGGTCCACATATATACAGTGGTTCACTACCAACCATGTGGCAAGGCATAGCTGAATAATCTGTACTATTGAAATTCAAAACTTTTCTAATTTTCTATAAATAAAGAAAAATGATTTTAAGAAGCTAAAAAGCCAGACATCAATATTGTCTTAGTTAGGGTTTGTATTGCTGCACAAAGCATGATGACCAAGAAGCAAGCTGGTGAGGAAAGGGTTTATTCAGCTTACAATTCCACATTGCTGTTCATCACCAAAGGAAGTCAGAACAGGAACTCAAGCAGGTTAGGAAGCAGGAGCTGATGCAGAGGTCATGGAGGGATGTAACTTACTGGCTTGCTTCCTCTGGATTGCTCAGCTTGCTTTTTTATAGAACCCAAGACTACTAGCCCAGGGATGGCACCACCCACAATGTGCCTTCCCCTCTTAATCACTAATTGAAAAAAATGCCTTACAGATGGATCTCATGGGAACCTCCTTTCTCTGTGATAACTCTAGCTTGTGTCAAGTTGATACACAAAACCAACCAGTACAAATACATTACAAATATAATTTTGGTTAGTTTTATTTGTTTAATAGGAGACACTACTATTATAAAGAAATGTCTTATCTCTCTAATAAATACATACATAAGTGGCTCAAACAAGATAGCAGTTTTCCATAAGAACAAGCTAAGCCACTCAGAACTGACAGGAGGAAATGCACACTGTTAAAGACCTATTGAACAACAGAACTTGCTGTTCTGTTGCCTTTAACATGGACTGTCTCCAAGGTTCTGATGGTCATTGTAATCCACCCCCATCCCCTGTGTCTCATTCAGCATGGACATGGAAAGATTAAGATGAGCATCCTCACGCTTAAGATACTTTTGATCTCCTGAACTTCATGTACTCCACCTGTATCCTAGGGCTAGCGCTTAAGTGATCAGCTGCAAGAAAAGATGGGGACTATGTTTTAAGAAACTTTCCTTTTTAAGTAACATGTGGAGAAGAATTTGGGGGAAAGTAGGAGCCCTTTACTAAATGTTCTGTTGCTAATTCAATTTTCAGCTTATCTGCCCTCACTGCTTTTGACATAATTATTAGTTTCTGTAGTAATCTTGTTTGTTTGCTGATTTACTTCCTCTTGCACTCTCATTTTTCATTTCCCTTTCAGTTTCCCGGGGCTGCCTTAGCAACTCAACACAGACTTGTTTACTTAGAACAGCAGAACCATATTTACTCTCTATTTCAAAGACCAGACATGTAAAATTAAGGTGTCAGCAGGGTTAGTTCCTCTTGGGGATTCCTAGGGAGAGCGGTTTCCTGTTCCTTCCTGAACTTCTGAAGACTGCTGACAATTCTTAGCATCCCTTGGCTTGTAGCTGCATCATTTAAACTCTGCCTGTATTTGGCTTTTCTGTGTTTATCAAGATCTAAGCTTCTTTTGTATGTCTCCAAATTCTCTTTCTTTTCTATCTTCCCCTTTTCTGTCTCTTGTAAAGACATGTTATTGGATTAACATAAATGCTATATTCCAGAGAGAGCTCATCTAAGATTCTTATCTAAATTTTATCTTCAAAGATCCTTTATTGCAAATAAGTTCAGAATCCAAAGATCTACATTTTCTGCAATTAATTCTCCCTTGACTTTATTTGTCTTTGGGGCATATTTTAAAAAGTCTCAGTCCAAGTCATTCTAAACCCATTTTATTGCTTTATCACAATTTCTCATAATATATCTATTGAATTCATACATTATTAAGATTTTTCCTATAGCATAAGCCATTTCTGGTAATTTTACAGCTAATATTTTGCATTGTTTTGTTCCTTTTAAGTTGGGTTGTTTATAAATTCTCATTCTACTTCTATTTATCTTTTAGCTATCGTTGGGCCTAGTTTTATAGCATTTTGGTCATAGAACGTACAAGCTCCATCTACATTTTGGATGCCTTTTACTAGATAATCTCTTGGTGTATTTATATAGTCTTAATGTTTTATCTTTTCTTTTCATATATCAGAAATATGATACTCTTCCCCTCTGAGTAATTTGTATTTTATATCATCCTGAGCAAGGTAATCCAGTCATAAAGGAACACACATGATATGCACTCACTCATAAGTAGATGTTAGCCCAAAAGCTCGGAATAACTAAGATACAATTCACAGACCATATGAGCCTCAAGAAAAAGGAAGACCAAAGTAAGTAATAACACTGAAACTCATTTGTTCACCAAGGTAGGCTTTGGTGGCATCTTTGCACATCAGTATTTGATATGTCAGAATGGATTGCTGAAGTCTCACAAGGTTCGAACACTACATAAGACATCTTGACAATCAATGTAAGATAAGAGGTGGAAAATTAGTTCTTTTCAGGAATGAGCCCCCTAATAGTTTATGTAACCTGTAAATAGTGTCATCCCTAAACACATGTACATGGGAGTAACACTAAATAAGTAAATAGACACAATAGGTTGTAAGTCTAATAGACTCAATAGGTTGTGTGTGTGTGTTTGCTTGCACGTGCACACACAAGAAGAAAAAGTCGTAAGTTTGAAATGCATTGAAGTGTGGGGGCTAAGTATAAGAGATTTGAGAGGTCAGTGGGAAGAATAAATATGAAAAAACAGTGATCAGTTATAAAATTCTAACTAAAGAAAATTAAAGAAAAATATTATTTATTTAGTGTCAAACAGTACAGAGTACAAAGCAAAGGAGGTAGGAAAAATATGCAAATAAATATGTGTGTTTATTTATGTATGCTAATTATTCAACTTACTTTAATGGGGAAGTGATGTGGTTAACTTTCAACAGCACCTCTTATTACATTGTCAAATTTGTCCTCTGTAACATTTGAAGATGGTCACAGTTCTGCCATATTTTTTTTTTTTTTTTTTTTTTTTTTTGGTTTTTTTCGAGACAGGGTTTCTCTGTGTAGTCCGGGCTGTCCTGGAACTCGCTCGGTAGACCAGGCTGGCCTCGAACTCATAAATCCGCCTGCCTCTGCCTCCCAAGTGCTGGAATTAAAGGCGTGCGCCACCACCGCCCGGCAATTCTGCCATATTCTAAAATATTGTTTCTACATAATCTCTATTTTCCACCCAACAAGACTGATTCTCACTGAGGAAACACATTACGGAGTGTATTTCATTTAGCAGGGAGTAAGAGTGGTATTGTTATCTGGGCTGAGGAAGGAGAAAGCAAACGGACCACCAGCATTCATCTCTGTTTCCCCATTGCAGACCCACTGTAACCAGCTTCCCGAAAGTCCTGCCACAGTGATTTGCCACATAGTGGACTGTATTCCTATATACCCTTAAACTGTGAGTGAGAATAAACCTTTCTTTCCTTAAGTTGCATTTGTCAGGTTTTTTGTCATGGCGGTGAGTAAATAAATGAAAAGAAATCATTAGCAAACATAAAGGAGTTCCAAAATGTTTAGAATTGCATAAAATTCCTAAAGGCCAGAGATGTTGAATATGCAAACGCATTTGGCTTCTCTGATAAACACTATAATAGCTTAGGCACTACACAAGAGTCCTGAAGAAGTAACTTGTAAGTAGGATTTAATAGAAAATATTCAGAGTTACTGAATCACTCTCCCTTTTGTATTATAAATAATCCTTTAATTATTCTACTTTTCTATTTGCATATATTAATTAAGGAAAGCTACAAGTCAAGATACAAAAATAATTGAATAAGCAAGTTTATTGGGTAAGAAAATTGTACTGAAAAATTAATTAGGGAACGTTCTGAAACCAGCATAATCAACTGAGATGTGACAAAACAAAATGAAATAAAATATATGAAGGCAATGTACTGCCGTGCTTACAAAACAAAGTGGTGGGCAACATGATGTAGCTAGAAGCTGTAGCTAAAAGAAATATTACTATCATGAGGAATGAAACTTCATGAGTATTATATAAAAGAAGTGATGGTGATTTAACAGTGGTGCCTACTAGTGTCAAGAGATTCTATTGAATATTCAGTGAACTGAAGTTTCTAGAGAAGAAGCCACTTTGTGTTGTGTATTCCACATGGCTGTTCTCTACATAGATGTAGAGAACTGAAATGTTGCCCGTTTTTATCTTGGCCTTTATCTTTAAGATAGTAGTTCACTTAGTAACTATTTATCACAACCTCTTTTAGTTAACCTAACATCCTTGTGACTGTCAACTAAATCTTTTGTATTATACAAATCGACCCCATATTCCACCATTTGAAAGGCTAAAATTGCTGTCAGATAGCTCCTCAGGCCAATATAAAAACTTACTATTTCAATGTAAACCTACTATTTGGTATTTTCATTAATGTGTTTGAAGATCCCTTGAGTTATGAGTTTGTTTTGTTATCCTAAAAAATTACATGAAATTTTCACCACACTAGAAATGATACTTAATATAACTTGAGTCAGTTTCGTGAGCCATGGTCACTCTTACTGGGCTCTGATATAAATCTGCCCTCATTCCTTTTGTAATGAGAGGTACTGTTCTCCACTAACAACTTCCCTTTCCTTAGAACATGTTTCCACAGTTGTGTTCAGCTAGAGCATCATTTTCAAGGCTTGGAGTACTAGTGCATCTATTGATCATGCAACTCTCCAAATATACATGTTGTAAACATTCTTCAAGATTTTCAGTAAAAGAAATTGTGGAAATACTGAATGAGGCCTCAGTGGCTAAAGATGACTGACAGGAAGCCCAAATCTGAGGCCCACAGCATGGAAGAAGAGAGCTAATTCCTACAAAAGAAGACCTCCACAGATTCTCCAAGATACAGGTATGTCCCACTAATTAATGGCTATATACACTCATAAATAAAAATAGTGAAAAGAACATAGAGTTATTATAGAAACCAACTCACAAAAAATTAAGAAGTCAATGACCTGACTCTTAGATGATGCTGACCTTTAAAATGAAAGTGTACATTCATATACGAAATAAACAGTCACACAAATGTCATTTTGGTGCAGTCAAATCTTACCTAAATCTACCTATGTCTATAGTCATAGCTAATTACATTCTATCTTAGTATGTAAACAGGCATCCACATCTAGTACCCTTTTCTTTCAGTAAATCATTGCTTTACCCAATCATGGCAGACACTAGAAACTACTAATAAAACCAAGTCCTTATACATAAAGCAAATAACTCATAAACTGTTTCATAATAAATATTTGCTGAACCACAGCAGATCTGATGCCTTCTGTCTCTCCTGTCATAGACAGATTCTGTGAACACTGCTTAGTTAAGCTTTCTGAATGTATGCTGGCTTTAGATGTTGCTGGATTCATCATGATAGAAGTATAATAGATCTCTTTTGTCCTTTTTGTTTGTTTGTTTGTTTTTTTTTTTGTCATCATACAGGAATAAAGCAGAAATCATAGCTGGCTGGGAAACTCAAGAAAATCCCCAGAAAAAAAGGTCAGCCATCCCCAGTAGCAACTGATCATCACCTCTGACTGAATGCATTCTAGGACTCAACTAATTTCTGCTCTACACAGACTTTCCTTCAGAGGATCCTAGGCCAGTAATTACCCTGAGGTCCTGAGTTCAGCACTGTAACACTTGTTTTACAAGTGTTTACACCCTTTCCTTAACATGTTGTTAGTACTGAGATGTAGTTTCTATATCCCCATTGGAATCTTTCATAATTCTCCTCCACCTTTGTTTACACTTCACTGTGTACCCATTCTAATCTCTAAGGAATCATATGACAAAAAACTTAGTGAAGAACCAGTTGTTGTGTCCAATCAGTAATTTTTTTTTACTTTGAGTGCTCTCATACAAAGTTAATTTATATATATTTTATAATATAGAAATACTGCAAATTAATTTATTAAATAAGCAACAAGAGGGAAAAATAAAGCACTATTAGTGTATATATAGATTAACATATTTAATATATCTGACAATAATTGAAATAGGAACTTAGAAGCTGAATTTGTATTCATTTACTGAATCCATAAAGAAGATGTAGAGCTAATCATTGTCTTAAAATTTCAGTTACTTTGGTTTCCAGTAAGACAAAATCTTTCAGGAAAGATTCCTTCTACCCAACAATTTAAGATCAATTATCCATGAAGTGAGTATGCACTTGAGTTAATCATCTCTTGAGAACCACCACATCTCTTCAAACTTTGTAACAGATTGCATACTGAAACTGAGGGAATGATGGGCAGGACTAAATATTGACTAGGAACTCTTAATTGTGAGTATATTTTTTCCTTTGCCCCAGATTTTTCTCTATTAAATCTAAAGTACATATTAGTAACTCAAAGAAGAAGTTGGGAGTCACCAGACCCCCCCATCTCCCTTTTTTTTTTTTTGTTCCTCTGACCAGTGTAGCCTATTAAATAAATTTCCTATGTTGTTTACCAGTATTTGTCCTATCTAATTTGCATATTATTGTATAAGAAAGACTGAGCCTAATCTGTTGAGCTACTCTTGATATGTCTTTGGCTATACAGTTTCTGTTCATATAATCATGGTTATATTTCAGAAATAAGGTAATTGATGGATATTCTTTAACAACATAATTTCTGCTAAAGATGATTGACTGTAATTAACTAGAATGTGCATCTTATATTATTGCATGGTAACTACTTCCTACCATCATGAAATGAAAACAGAGCTGCCATGGAAATGAAATATGCAGAAAGTTTAGATGATACACAATGTACAGGAATGAGACTGTTAAATCTCTTTCTTAGAAGGAGAGGGGTGGATCACAGGACCTCTCAGTTCTAGTCCTCATTCCCTTTTGGACTACCTACAAGTGATCTTAGGTAGGGCTACATTAAATTGGAAGGTTGAAAAACTTCCTAAATGTTAAACTTTTAGCCTTGAATATGTTCCTAGTATATTTTCTTGTTTTTTATTTTAATTTTTTTCCTTTTTTATTGGATATTTAATTTATTTACATTTCAGATGTCATCCCCTTTCCCCATTCCAGCCCCCCAGAAACTCCCTATCCCATCCTTCCTCTTCCTTTTGCTTTTATACCATTTTAATTACATACAAGTATTAAGGTCAGTTCTAGGTTGAAGAACTAGCAATACAATAGATGCAAATAGTCAAGGAAAAAGCAAGACAAAAGCCACAAACGGTCAAAAAAACCAAGCAAGGCAATGAACAAACTTCCATGATCACTCCTGTGATCACTATTTCTAAGGGCTTATCTGGATGACCAAAATATCTGAGCCTACTTCCCTGTCCTAACCCAAAATCATTTCTGTGCCTGAAGTTACTTCTTTGTTTTATCCTAAGGTTTAGATTCCTGCCTGAAATTATTTCTTTGTTCTAGCCTAATATCAAATTCCTGCATGAAGCCCATTTCTTTCTCCTTGGCCAATGTCAGATTCCTGCCAAGCAGCCCCAAAAGCTCTCCACATCTCCCCCTTTTTTACACCTTAAACAAGACTGAGCCTGTCTTAGGTTGTTCTGACAAGAATGCATTCCTTACTGGTCGTGGAATATGCATTATCAAAAGCAATGCACTTCTGTCTTAAGTTGGTAAGGCTCGTGCAGAATCTTACCCATCCTTGGCTTGCCAGCCTTTTAAATTAATAACTCTGTCTGGGGGTCCTTTTTCAGTTTCAAGTCATGTACTTTGGCTGCCAACATGTTGATGTTGTTAAAGACAAAGTTTCACATGATGGGCAGGAATAAATGTATTCCCAGGATAAAAAGGGCTAGCAAGATCAAGCTATATATGTCATTCATGATGCTTGATCAAAATGGGCCATGGATAATTTCATCATCATTATCTGCAGCATCAAAGTTCAGCAGAGCACCATTCTTTAAATTCATAAGCTCACTATGCAAAGTTAAAACATCCAGAGAGGTGTTAGAATATTGCTAAATACCTTGCAAGTGTCTTGAAACTTTTTCCTATTTACAGTGACTACCATTGTAAATTTTAGAAGTAACACAACTCCATTGGTATTTGGCATGAGACTCAAGATGACTTCTTATTTGTAAACTCTGAACCTTGTTCCAATAATTTGAATAGGATAAAGAGCATCAATCTGATGTTCCAAATGCCTATCTAATCCTTTTGTATACTCAACACATTAGTAACATTTTTTTTTTTTTTTTTTTGCTAAATGATTAACAAAAATAACTGTCTTAACTTCTTGTGTCAAATCAATTGCAGAAGCAGTGGTGCTAGCAATTAATGTAATTAAAGCATATATTTTCCTACAAAATAGACAGGGGACTATCCAGTGGTAGAAAACATTATTTGAGTTGACTGTTGAGTTGAATCATGGTAACTGTCAACTTAACAAACTCAGAATTGCCTAAGAGGTGGATTATAGAATGAGCCTACTGTAAATTACACTAACTACATAAATAGAGTTGAATAGACCCATAGACTGTGGATAGCATTGTTTCCTAGGAGAGATTCCAGGACTGTATATGAACAAAGAAACTGAGCAGAACACTTTCATATATGCATGCACTCAGTGCTCCTTTCTTGCTATCTATATACAATACAATGTTATTTAAAATTCCTGCTGCTTTTACATCCTTGACCTAATGGACTGTAACATAAGCTGTGAGCCAAATAAGTCTACATTTCCTTAATTTGTTTTCCTGGTTATTTTATCACAACTACAGGCAAAGCAAACTAAGACACCTATGATATGTAATTCCTTTACCTCATTCATTCCCCAACCTGGAGTTGGATGAATTGCTTTCCTTGGTCTATGGGCCCTATATTCTGGGTAACAGTCATTTCTTTAACTTTCTCCTGGAAAAGCCACACAAGTATTACTCATAATGATGATGTATCGATGAGAAACAACACTCTTTACTGGAATAAAGAAAGTGGCAATTTCCACTAACGACTTATGTATCAAGTAGCTGCCACTCAATTAGAATGATGAGGTGCTTGTTTTATATAAAGATAAATAGTGAAAGAAAGAAAATAAGTAGTAACTACTATATCCTTGCTGTAAGAAAGATTGTTCCTCTAAAGTAAAATGTGAGTACATTCAAGGAAATCAATATGTTTGGCCCCCAAATACACTTAATGTTAAAATTCTGCTGGCAATATTGTTTTGCAGAGTCAATTTGAAACCCTGTAGTTCTACTAAACTACTGGAAATGTTGCTTATGGATGAATATGCATCAGTGAAGAGTTGACTGTAGTCTCTTGCACTTATTTTCAGAAGTTTTAATTATATATGAATAATCTAATAAAATCTGTGGTAATTTTATTTGATTGTTCAGTTTATCCATGTCTTTCCAAGATAATTATATCAATGATCTTCATCTAATACTCACTATTTGAAAGATTGTCCTGGAAATTCACCCTTTCCTTCCTTTTTTCATTTTTCCTTCCTTCTTTCCTTATTTTATTTGCCTTTGTAACTGCATTGGCATTCTACAGACATTATTGAAATATACTACTACCCAGAATCACTTTGGGGATTAAAAATGTAAAAGTGAATGCATTGTTTTTTTTTCTGAAATGTCATAAATTCCATATACTTTTGAACACAACAGGCAAGGCAACAATAGAACATAGGCTTGGAATGTTCTGGAAATAAAGATGAAGAACATGTAGTCCAGTTTGTAGATGAGGTGATGCCAAGGTAATTCTCAGTATTTAATATGAGATTGTTACATGAGAAAATGTGTCTGCAGCCATTCCAGGTGGTAAAGACCATATAAATATATGCCAATTTCTTGGGAACCTCTATACTGATCATATAAAGTCTTAGTGAAAGAAAGATACAATGTGCAGCTGAAAAAGAGGCAGGGTCAGACAAATAAAAGTAGTTCTAGTCAAGAGCTCTGATTGTAGAGTCCAGTTGTAGTGGCAGCTATGGGCATTCCAAAGCTAGCAGTTGGGGATCCTTGTACTAGTGAACATTTCTAATGGAAACCCAACTTTATTTTCTGGTCTTTTCATTATCTTGCTTCCTTGATTTTGTTTTTCTTCTCTCCACTGTCTTGTATCCCTACGAATACCTCATATCCTCTTTGTGGCAGTCCTGGATGCTGCTGCTGGAAAATCTCATGTAACATCCTGGATCAGATTCCAGCTATAGACCTGAGTAAGAGAAATCAAGCTTTAAAACAAACAACAATATCTAAACTCATGTATCCTGTCAATACCATAGAAAGGCTAGATGGTAGTCAACAACAGTTAAATCCCTTCACAGAGGACTGGAAGAATGCAGCCCAGATGCCGTGAAATTCTACCGAAAATAGATACTTTGAGAATTCTCACTGGAATGAAGGTTTAAATTATCAAAATGAATCTGACCAGCTATCCTTAACAAAAGTGGTACATAATTTGCATATAAATGTCATTCTCTTTCCTAATTATTCTAAATAAAATGCATTCATTTTCTCTGTGATTATAGGCCAGATATGCCAAACACCTGTGACTGCCATAAACCCTAATTTGATATTTATTTACTTCAAAGCAATCTTATTATCTAAATTATTTTAGTCATCAAGGCCTTAATTATTGAGAGTTGATCCAATAAGGTCCCTGTCCTTAAGTCTGTGTGTTTGAGTTGCTGCTTCTACTTAGATACATGAGGCAATAGGATTCTGCTACTGACTCTTTGGGGGATTGTGTTTCCATAATAATCTTAAACTGTTAATTATATTTTTGTTTGTTTTTTTCATACTAAGAGTGCACAGTATAGTATTCTAGAAGCTGCAGCTGCTATCAAAATTGCTCTTCAATGAAACAGGATTTAAAATGTCCTAAAAATAGGGTCAGTGAGTTCTTTAGCTTGGAGAGAAGCATGCTCAGTCTGGTAAGACTACATCTACCAAGGTTGCCCTGACCTAGTACAGCGTGTTTCTGCTGACTCCTCAGTATCATGCAGATAATAAATATGCCACGTAAAAGCTTTTTGTTGCTTATCACTGGTCTTTACAGCATAAGTGAGCAATGACCAATCGAGAATCTGTACTACTCTTGTCTAACCAATATAACTCTAACAATATGGTTGTTGTAACCCTCTCTGGCCCCTTTTATCTAGGAAACCAGGCCTCTTTAAATGGAATTTCTCAGCCCACAGTCTGAGCAATGAGAATATTTGTTTTACCTGATAGCTGTCCTTATTTTAGCACCAGTAAATATTTGTTCTGATATATATTGTGCTTTATCTTACCACATAAGTTGGCATCTCCAAAATTCAAGAGAAAATGTAATTCATATAACAACAATATTAAGATGTAGAGCTCTGAAGAAATGATGAGGCCATAAGCCTTTGTCCCCTTGTGTATGATATGTATTCTAGTGCCTTTATTGTGGATTGTGCTGGTGATGTAAGTAGTGGTCTCTTGGTAAAACAAAACACACATTAAGCCTGAATCTATCTCACCATGTCAGAATAAAACTTAGGCACTCCTTAAGCTCCCAAAGTCATATTCTGGGACTTCACAGATGTCAGGACCATAAGCCATTAAACCGATTGCTTACAAAAGACTCCATGAATCATATCCTATTGTAGTATCAGAAAATGCTGTAAGACAGCAACAGGGTGATTGAAAATACAATGTGGTTACACAGTGCAATGTAAGTGTCTTCTATTAAACCAAAAGCAATAGCTTAATTTTAAATGAGTTAATCTTTCTTTCTGTCACCTATCATATATATATATATATATATATATATATATATATATATATATATGAGTGTGTGTGTTTGTGTGTGTGTTTATATGTATATGTGTGTGGGGGGTGTTATATGTATATGTGTGTGTGTGTTTGTATGTGGGTTTATACGTATATATGTGTGTGTATTACTGTACTGGTAAGCTACCTCCTAAAAATTAGTAAATACTTCTTAATTGCTAAGCTTTTAATATGGTAACTTTAAGTTGACACCATCCTTATATGCCAATCTTTGGGTGATTAATAGGTTTTTAAGGTTGTAACGAAGTCCTAGGAGTGAACACTTTCAGATCTCCCTTTATGTGAATCCCTGAGTTGTGTTTTCTTTTTAACATCACTGTTTTCATTACTCACATGTTCTGTAGCCAAATTCTTAATGAAGATTTCCTATGTAATTCTCGCTACAAATTCTACAGTAGCAATGATGAAATAGCTCTCAGAGAGCACACAGTCTTCTTCACAAGTCTTATCTGCAAAAGGATAATTATCAATGCCATTAATACGTTCACCTGCCAAAGAAACACACTTGATTGGCATGACTAACATAAATCAAGGAAGCTCTGAGTGTATTAGCCAAGTTTGACCTTCTGCTTCTTTCCATTTTTCTCACTACTTTTCTTTCCCACTTGGTATGTTGTAATATTGTTTTAGGATTTTCTTATAAATGTTATTGATCATTTTGTGTGACCCAACTCCTGGCTAAGACAACAATGCAGAGAAGACCTTCTTGCAAAATAATATTTTAATGATGAAAAGGCGCTGGCAAAGGTATGGTGGGATGGGTTAGAAAAACTGGACTTATAGTCTTCATTCAGACTGAACAACATTATATTGATTACTAGTAAATCCATCTGAAAGGTTACATGGTTAAATCACATTGGAAAGGGAAGAGAAAGAGTAAAAGATTACAATGGTCTTAGGATTTGCAATATCTGTCAGTTAGATGGGCTGTGGCTTCTACCTCCAGACTTCTTGAGATCAATGAAGTGCTTTGCTTATGCTCACTCTGAACTATCTCTTGTCAAGACTGATCTCTTGTTGTGTGCTTCAAAACAGAGGTAACATGAACACAATGTGACACTCAATTAACCACACGTGTCAGTCAGTGAAAAGCCAATGGATTCCACTTTGTCAGCAGCTCTGCACACTGTGTACATGGGAGACAAAGCCCTTTCATTACTGCCACTTCCTAGATGCCTCCTGTTTCTAGGTATTGCTGGATCAATTCTGTAGACCTGAACTAATGTTTTACCACAGAAATCTAAAAGATGAACCCCAGGGTTGCATTTGTCTTCTCTGCTTGTTACATTGCTCAGGACACAATGTAGTCCTGAAAGAGGCTCAGAAAATCTCCTTTCTTTCCATCCTCTGCTTTAAACTCAGGTTTTCATTCATATAACTGAGGATAATGATGGCCTTTATTGACAGAAGGGAGAGCATTTCAGTGTCATAGTCAGTCTTTTATTGTCTTGCTCTCTGCTCAGCCCCTCTTCTGCTCATGAATGGAGATATGATAAATTTTAGAAAGACGTGATTTGAGTAAGATATTTCTTAAGTTTTTCTTTTATTTCACTTTTTCCAGATACTTCCAGGCTGTTGACATTGTGACATAATGTTATTATATATAAAGTTCACAATTGAGAAATATGCAACCAGCTTACAAAGACACTGTAAAATGAATTCATGAAGTTTATAGTAAACTCCTAATTTGAGGTTGGGCTGCATTTATAGCTATACTAGTGGGCATGTGGCTCAAGAGCTACAAGTTGGATATGCCTACATAGTTTGAAACACCTATGAAATAATTTTGCATGGATAAATCAGGAAAACATGTATATATGTATATATGTGTATATATAAATGTGTATATAATATATATATATATGTGTGTGTGTGTGTGTGTGTGTGTGTGTGTGTGTGTGTATGTATGTATGTGTGTGTGTATATGTGTGTGTTCATGTGTGTAGTTTGTTTTCCCTCCAACATTTGGCATCAAACCATTTTTTAACAAGGGTCTGGAATAAAAGAAATTTAAAGTATCAAATTCATTCAAAATAATTATTTTGTTAATTTAATTAATGAAGAATGAAGTCTCAAGTTTTAGCAGCAAGTATGAAACACATATGATAACACTCCCTGTATCTGATTATGAGAAAAACTTCAGACTCATTATACAAGGAGAGTTTTACAATATATCTCATCAATATTTCTCATATTCAGCAAATCCAAAGCAACTCCAAGAAGCTGTCACAAAGGGAGGTGAAGGGCATGATATATATGATATCCTGGAACAAGAACATCAGAAAAAAATTTACAAATCCAAATGAAATCAAGCCTAGTGGCACTGAAATGTCATCATGGTGATTGAGAAGATGAGATAATAGGATCACAGGTTAAAGTTCAACTGAGCAATTTTGTCAGATCCTTTCTCAAATTAAAAGAGTAGGAAGTTACAGCTAGTTGGAAGACTACTTACTTAGTTCTGTGTTTAATCTCCAAGACTACAGAAAGTCACCCAATATTAATATCGCAAGATTCATTTGATAGCTATGACAGATATATATTAAAACATAATCTAAAAGAATGGGATACAGATGAGAGTATTAGGAAATCGTATTGTTTTGCAATTTTCATAAGTGTAAAATTTTCTAAACAAAGATAGTTAAAATCCATAGAAAACACCCAAACATAGTAAAAATTCTACCACATGTATTGAAATGTGCTTCAAAAATAAGTCTTCTTGATTTTCAAGTTTTGCTGATTTGGAATATTTGCATAGCTTATAGCATAACAATAGAACCTTTTTCATTCAAAAATCCAAAATCTTAAAGTTTCCTAAATCCTTCATTCAAAGAAATTGAGAACTTGGAGTATTTTAGGTCTCGATTTTTGTGTAAGGGACATTCAATCTTGGTTGGTTTTAGGACTTTTATGTACAAGGAGATTAAGTGCAGAGGAATGTTAAATAAGGATGTGTATGTTATACAGATAGTGGGATGGAAAGATTTGTAAAAGTGTAGCTGATTCACCATTGTCCTGGATTCCAAGTAAGTTATTCAGTTGACATCAATCCAAAGTGTAATTTGTGATTGAGTTCTGGACACTCTGAGCAAATGCTACTATTTTATAAGTACTTTTCTGAGGGTCACTTGTCTGTACTTGAAATAAATCAAATTTTAAAACTATGAATTACAAGAAGGATGATAGATTTTTTTTTTTTTATTAATGAAGTGGCATAAAATTTGGCTCATGCTATGTTTAAAATGAATAAATACCGTTGACCTTTGTGATACAGTTTAAAATGATTGACATTTGCTTGGCTATAGGCAACCTGCTTTGAATGCCTGGTGTGCTTAATAAGAGGCAGTATGGTATGCAATTAGCCTCATAAAACAGAGGTGCTCAGAGCACCCCTGAACCACACATACCACTTGGTGTTGTTATCCCAACAGTACCTGAATATTTTTTATAAATGTTTTTGTACTTCCTATACCTGACAAAACAGTTTCACATCTCTATAATTCTTTCTGCCATGTAGACACCGACTCCCTAGTCAGCAACAGTGAGGCATATATCCCTGTTCTTTCATTTGGAAATGATTCATATTAACCAAGAAAAGCAAGATACATTATGACTAGGTATTTCTTTCAAACCCCAAAATGGGATTTATTCTAGCTAGTTGTTTCCAGAATGTATAGGTTTTCTTAGACATTGCATTTCGTGATTTAAATTTGTTCATACTTACTACATGAAATAACAAACTTACAAATATACAAACAAAAGAAACAGACAGAACCAAGAAGTCCTTCTACTTTACATAATGGGCCTCATGTAGTTCTGATTGTTTTCTCGTAGATGCTGATGATAGAGCACTTTTACATCTGAGGATGTGAGGCACTGAGTTTCCATCATCATCAACACAAAGTGATCCTTGTGGTTTTCCACTGGGAAAAAATGTTTTGCTCAAAATGCATTCTGCTATTTCAAGTGAGGTATATAATTCAGGTATAATATCTGTTGGTGGTAGCTAAACTGATACTCTAATTAATTATCTGTATTCTTCTATTATATCAATATGTCACCATGTTTATATTTTTCCTTTAGGGAAAATATACAGTTTTTCTCCATCTTATGACCTACTATTCACCCTAACCAGCATGCAATCTATTTTTTGTGGCTTATTACAACTCAGAAGAAAATCCCCCAAATATTTGAATTTCTGTATGTGGCTACAGAAGTACAATCAGTCCTACAAGTACAGCTGTCATATCTGCAGATACAAACAACTATAGACAAAAACTATTTTTTTTTAATACTGAAAATTTCCAAGCCAAAAAAAAGAGCCTTGAATTTTCTATGCACTGATCCCATATGGATAAATCCATGTGTAGACTCATTCTGAAATAGCGTTCTAGTATTTAATAGATCCTCACTTTCCTTCCAGTACGTATTGTTAGAGGACTAGTTACATTGTTTCTTACTAATATGTTGTTAGGCAGTTGTGTCAGCAATACTGTACATGCATAGACTTCTTTTTATTTTTAAAGTGCCAGGATCGAGAATATACTATTATTTGAATTGCATTTACTTTGTGTTAATTATCAAGACAATCTAGAGATGATACAAAAAGGGACTGAATTGAAAAATACTGGATGCATCGAATGATCGAACATTTGTGTAGTTTCATAATCAAGGAGTCTCAGAAGCAATCAATCCCCTCTGTATGCAGAAAACTGCCATTTGCCTGTAATATTAAAAACAATCTTATGGATTTTAACCTAGAAACACCTGCAACAAAAGTAGAGTGGTAAATAATCAATGAGGAAATGATACCTATCAGTAAATTTTGAGATTAGACACAGGATAGAAAATGTTTTGAATTTGAACTGCTGACCTATGGTTTGTTTTTTTTTTAATTTTATTTTTATATTATAGTAAGTGAAAAGTAGTATAATAAAAGACTTCTTATATCTCAAATATCTCTAAATACTTCCCATTTACTCATTCTTCAGACATTTTCTGTATACTGAGGATATAAAATTGGGCCTGACATGATCTTACCACCGAATTATACATATTTTAAGGAAATACTTTTGAAAAATATGAAGTATAAAATTATTTTATTGATTTTGAAAGGCATTCTGCAGGAGGGGACATCTAATCTGTGAATTCCAGATTGAAGAAGAGGTAGTTTGTGAGAGTCCGAGGTAGATAATACAAGGAGAGCTAATTGTGCATAGGCCCTGCCCTCATAGGGAAGAACATCCTGTCTGTTTGATGAATAAAAAAAATTGAACTAATAAAAAAAAGAGTAGAGTTCTTTCCTTCTGTTAAAAGATTACGCTGCAAGTCAGGGGATTGAAAGGCCAGGATGATGATGTTAATGACAACTAATGGTGTTATAACAAGTATCAACTGTCATGACAAACTGTCCATTGAAGGCACAAGGATGCCTTTAAATTGAATCATGACTCTTCTCACCCTAATGTTACACTTTTATAGGCTCCATGAAGAACCTTTTGCTCAAAAACATTTCCTCTGAAATTCCAACATAAGAGATTTATGCACGTGTCTTAAGAGGCTCAATGTTTTAAATGTCAGTACCACTCGAGGTTAAGCAGAGCTATAATTCACCCATGCCTTGGTGTGGAATCCTATCATGCAGATGCATTCTTTCTCTTTATGGTTTAATGATACTAATTATGAATGGAAAATGGAAACTTCCAGAAGAGGATAAATGAAAAGGTCACCCTTCTCTTTTGCATTATCAAAGAAGAGATATGTGCAAAGAACAGGCATCTCTAAGGGACTATAGAAAGGCATGAATGCACAGAGTTACCTCTGTGACATAAGACTTGTGAGTTTGGTCACTTCAGTGTCTCTCAGTAAAGAACTGCTAACACATTGCTGTTCTATTTTATATACAAATAATAATAATAATGCCCTAATGCTTTCAGATAACTGAATTTTCTTTAACTAGAAAATAAATATTTTGTTTAGCTTTGCTTTCTATATGCTACTAATGTTCTATTTAGCAATAGATTCTGAATTTATAAAATATTGGTAACCTATTGGTCACACATTGTGTTATATAAATTGCAATACAACATAAAAACACTTGACATCCATTACTCTTGATCACAAACAGGGAGTTATCAACAAGTTCTTATTTCATTAGCAGCAATTTCTTTGGGTAAGAAGCTAGAGGAGAAAACATGTAGATTAATAATGTTGTCTAAGTATTACGTTTTAAGATTACATTTTATACATTGTATTTAATGTATATAATATACATATAATATAACACACATATATAGAATTACATATATTTATATATATGAAATAGGTATTACATATTATTCTAAACTTGTGTACAAATAGTATTCTGTAATATTATGTCCTAACGCTTTCAGATAACTGAACTTTTTTACCTAGAAAATAAATGTTTTGTTTAACTTTGGTCTTTTCTGTGCTACTAATGTTCTATTTATTAATAAATGCTGCCTTTATAAAATATTGGTAGCTTATTGATCACATGTTGTTTATTCTGGCTTGCTGAGCAAGGCTGAGAGACCATCAGGTCCCTTAGAATTGGAGTAAAGAAGAGTCATGAACCTCCATGTAGGTGCTGAGAACTGAACCTGAGGCTTCTGTACAACCTCATAACTGCACAACCAGTTCTCCACCTGAAATGATAATCACTAAGAAATGTATGATAATTTCAAATTTATACACTGTTTTATTAACACAGAATACCTTCAAACTAGGTGAGTCACTTCAGGAATACGTCCGTTACCCCTAGTCCTAGAACCACTTAAAATGTCCACAGTACGTACTCACTTGCCACACAAGAATTCATAAGCGATAACATGCACTTTTGTAATAAATGCACACTCACACACTCTGTGCACACACAGTAGACAAATTAAAGAAGAAAAGTAAACAGTGAGAAGCATATCATTAGAAGAGCTAGTATTTAAAAACAATGAAATTAATCTCAACACACACTTCAACATTCTCCAATAGTGACCATATAACGCTTAAAATCATTGTCACATGAAAAATTGTATTTATGCCATCCTGGATTAACAGTTGCAACCGCTGATACTAAATTTTAATTAATCACTCTGTGGATAAATTTGCAGAAAATAACAAAACTTGATAACATTAATTAATGAAGATACTTGGAATTAAGACACATTTTATTCAGAATAGACATGATTAAAAAATAAACATAAACATAACTGTTGGCTGTTTGATAACCTGATGAACATTGTGCACATATTGAGAAGATCATTAATCTATGCCATCTCTTGCTATGTGCATTCTCCCTCGTGACAGTTACTACTTCAGCATATCTCACACCGAGAGGAAACTTTCCTATCAGCAGATGAGAAGTATCACACCAAACAGAGGTTTCCTTTCCAAATGGTCACATTTCACAACTGCATGTTTATTCCTTAGAAATCTGGCTTAGATCTCTGTGGTCTCTAAAATACCAGTTATTTGTCACAGTTCTTTGAAATCAAGAGTAAATGTATCAATGCACATCTAAAGAGAGCATCTATTTTAGAGATATCACAACTTCTCCATAACCTCACATAGGAGAAAATGAGTCTCTGAGAACAGAAATGTCTCTTATAGTACCCAGCATTCAGTTACTAGAAAGTCCTATCTGTAAGAAGTAAGAATGTAAGATTCTTGAGGCTTAATATTTCAACTCATGAATGGGTTGGAAACACAAACATTTATACACCTGCCCATTACTGTTGTTTTTTAACTTTGTGTATATACACATACCTGGCTTCATATGTGGAAGTGGGAGGACAACTTGAAAGAATTGATTATCTTTTACCATGTGCCTCTGTAGGGAGCATAAGAAGTCCTGAGTAAATGTGCATTATTGACATAAGCACTGCCATGCCAAGGACAGCAACTCTTCCTATCTGTGGGAATGGTAAGAACTTCCTCTTGTCTGAATATGGATTTTTAAAAACAGTTAGCCTTTAGCCAAAAGCAGTATATACAGAAAGTAGTGACCACAACTTTCTCATCCTGATTGACTGCAACCTGAGGTTACTCCCCTTCAAAAAACGTCAACCTAGAATAACCAGTTGGTATTGCTAATCTTGCTGTATGTAATATGTATGTATGTGGTGTATACATAGTAGGACTTTTTCTAGTTCATCTCCATCTGGATGTACAGCCTACATCTCCCAACTTTATGCTATTTGTATCTGTCATTTCTCCACCCCATCATCCCAGTGAGGCATATACATATTTAATATTTAATTATTTATATGCCCATAAGCCTATCATTTGCTTCCATCATTTTATGTTGTTGTTGTTGTTTTCTGTCCCAGAAAATATTCGTTTTTAAACCATTAAGGTGCTCTGTGACTGATGGATTGGTAGAGACATCAGTACCTTTCCTATAGTCCTGCAGTATAAGAGGTAGACAACTCATGTCCCTTTTCATCTAGAACCAGTGTGTGCTATGTCACTGTTGTGAATTCAGGTTCATTGCTTTTCACAATCTATTTTCCATTCTTTTTATTTTGTATATGTGTTAACATGAATATACTCAGGTATGAAGGTATATGCTTCTTCATGAGCATGTGGAGGCCAGAGGTGAACTGTTGGTGTCTTGCTCAATATCTATTCATTTCATTTCATTTTATACACTGTGTCTCAGTAAAGGTGGACATCCCAGACTCAGATAGTCTAGATGGCCAGAAAGCTCAGGGATCCTCCTGTTTTGCTTCCTTACAGGTGTACACACATATGACTTTTAAAAATTGGTTTGGGGAGGTCAAATGAAGACCATTCATGCTTTCTCACATGCGAATCACCACCTGACCTACTGCTCAAGTCCAACCTCCTTTTCTTGTCAAGTTTGTGTCTTCCTTTACAAGTGATGGTTTTTCATCTCCTTTTTATTTTGCCTTTTTTTCTTCAGCTTCTCTTCCTGCTTCTCCATTCTTTCTTTCCTTCCTTCTTTTGGAAAGAAATACCCTCTTCACTGCTTCCTTCTTTCTCATTCTTGTATTGACATTTTTGTCTTTACTGCTTCATTTTCCCACAAGACTTTGGGGATTCAAACCTGTTTACAAAGTGATTTCATTAAAAATATCTTAGAAGGTGAAATGGAGAGAGGGGAAAGAGGGGTATAAGGAGTATTTGGGATGGGGGAAACTAAAACTAAGAGTCTTTTGAGGGGAGAATGGAAACCATACATAGTAGAATCTTCCTAATATATATCCATTATATAAAGGAAATGTCAATGAAATCACAAAATTCCATTTCAGGGAGATGATGTCCTAAACAGACAGCTCTCACCACCAAATGAAAACTTCATGGCTGGAAATGGGTTACATTTACAATAAAGGAGTTGTTTGCAAAGGGTGGCCTATGGAGCCCCACAAACAACCCAGAATCATGTCAAGGCTCTTGATTATTCTCCACCATCTGATGCTACATTGCTATTGCTGAACAGAACAACTATACAAATGACTGAACATGGCGAGGTTGAACTGGTGTATACCTAGAGTCTTCACCCCTCATGTTCATGGTACTGGAAAGTACTTTGCATTCCATCAGAAGAGAAAGGTAAATTGCAATCTAGCTACAGAACCTTCCATCTACCATGATGTCCTGCCTACAAGGGACACTGAAGCAATAGTGGATAAAAAGTTGTGGGAGTAACTGGCCAGTATCTTATTGGATTTAAGGGCCAATCCATGAGATGGAGCCCCTGCCTAACACTGCACAGGTGGCCAAAAACTTAAGAAGAGGTAGGTTATGAATCTCAGCAAAAATCCAGAACTATTGTTTTTCTAAAAGTATGCAATGACAAAATGACTCCTACCAAAATTCTTGTATACTCGGTGATCAGTGACTTGCTCTACCATCATCAGAGATGTTTATTTCTTCAGTAGATGGGAGAAACCAAGAGACCACAAAGTATGCAGCGAATAAGAGACCTCAGAACAATTCCAAATGGAATATCCTCATCTAATCCCTTCCCCTGTGCTCAGGGAACTTTGCAGAAGAGGGAGTAAAAAGATAGTAAGAGCCAATGAGGATGTAAAATGCAAAGGAAGCAAGACCTTCTACACATAGTATAACCAATGCACAAAAGAACTCATGGGCATCTTAATACAATATACAGGGCCTGCTTAAGTCTAAGCCAGATGGGCTCCCAGAACTGAGAAGAGAGGTAGACACAATCCTCCATGTCTATAGCTAAACCTATCTCCAATTTGTTAACCCTCACAAAAGAAAAAAATTTTTTCAATGGAGTCTGATTGGGTATTCAAAACACTCTAAAGGCCAGGCCATATTCCTAGCAATGGACGACAAGCACAAAACAAACTCAATGAAATTTTTGGAGGATTTTTGTCTATAATTATTTGTCTGTGTTTTATTTTTAAAACATTGTTTATATAATATTATTTCTGGACTTTGTTTTAATGGAATTTGTATGTGTTCAACTATCTGTGTTTCTGTGTTTTTATGTGTTCCTTTTGTTCTTTCATTAGCTCTTTTTCTTACGTTTTATGCTTGCTTATTTTGTCAAATTTTTATTTAGTATCATCATCATCACTTGATGATATTGATTTTCTTATGATACAATGAAAGGTTATGGATTTGGGTGGGTGGGGAGGATCTGGGAGTAGTTGGAGGGGGGACCATAATCAGAATACATTTTATAAAAAAAAAAATCTATTTTCAATTGTTAAAATTGGTTCAGGTAAGTTGGATATCCAGTAAGTTTTCCTCTCTTGAAGGCCATAGTACAACATAGTCCACTGTAAATATCTAGAGAGAACCTCTGTATGCATCTTTGCTACTCATTTCAGAGGTATTTAAATTTTTGTTTCTTAACCACAGGCTCACTCTCTTTTATTAATTAATTCTTTTATTCATTTACATCCCAAATGTTGCCTCCTTCCCAGTCTTTCCCCATCCCCTCCGCTTTGCCTCTGAGAGGGTGCTCTCTTTGATATCTCCACACTCTGAGACATCACATCTCTACAGGATTAGACGCATCCTTTCCCACTGAGGCCAGACAAAGAAGCCCTCTGCTACATACTTGCCTAGGACCTCAAACCAGCCCATGTATTCTCTTTGGTTGGTGTCTCAGTGTCTGGGAGCTTCTAGGGGTTCAGGTTAGTTGACAGTTTGTCTTCCTATAGGATTGCCATCTTCTCCAGTTCCTTCAGTCCTTCCACTAACTCTCCTACAGGGGTTCTGAGACCACAGTCCAATGCTTGGATGTGAGTATCTGCATCTGTCTTAGTCAGCTGCTGGTAGAACTTCTCAGAGAACATCCATGCTAGGCTCCTGTCTGCAAGCACACCATAGCATCATCAGTAATAGTGTCAAAGATTGATGCCAGCCCATGGGATGAATCTCAAGTTAGGCAAGTTACTGGTTGACCATTCCTTCAGTCTCTGCTCCATTTTTGTCCCTGAATTTTTTTGGACAGGAGCAATTTTTAATTAACTAATTAATTCATTTATTTACATCCCAAATGCTGATTGCCTCCCAGTATCCCTTCAGAGATATCTTTCCCCGATCCCTTCTCCCTTTCGCCTCTGAGAGGATGCTCACGCCAAGTGTGTCCTCTCTCCATGGTGTACCAAGTCTCTATATGATTAGGCTTATTCTCTTGCACTGAGGTCAATCTAGGCAGCCTTCTGATACATATGTGCCAATGGCCTTTGACCAGCCAGTGTATACACTTGGGTTGCTATCTAAGTCTCTGGGAGCCCCACAGGGTCCAGGTTAGTTGAAACTGTTGGTCTTCCTGCAGTGTTGCAATCCTCTTCAGGACCTTCATTTCTTCACCTACCCCTTCCACAGGGGTTCCCAAACTCTGCCTAATGTTTGACTGTGGGTATCTGCATCTGTCTCACTCAGCTGCTGCGTAGAGCTTTTTAGCTAAGTTAGGCTCCTGTCTGAAAGCATAATAGAGCATCATTAATAGTGTTAGAGATTGGTGTTTGCCCATGGGATGGGTCTCTGGTTGCCCATTCTTTTAGTATCTGTACCATTTTGTCCCTGCATTTCTTTTAGACAAGACCAATTTGTGGGTTGAAATTTTTATAGGCTGGTTGGTGACTCCATACCTTCACTCAGGGTCCTCTCTGACTACTGCAGATAGTCTCTTCTGGTTCCATATCTCTATTCCTGGGCATTTCAGCTAATTTCACTCAAATTGATTCCTAGCAGTTTTATTCATAATATCCAGAAACTGGAAGCAACTCTTATGTTCCTCAACTGAAGAATGGATGCAGAAAATGTGGCTCATTTACACAATGGAATACTGCTCAGCTATTAAAAAGAAAGTGCATCATGAATTTTGCAGGCAAATTGATAGAGCTAAAACATATCATCCTGAGTGAGGTAACCCAGATCCAAAAAGACATGAATGGTATGTATTCACTGATAAGTGTATATTAGTCCGAAAGTACAGAATACTCATGATATACCCCACAGACCCAAAGAAGTTAAACAAGAAAGAAGGCCCAAGATGCTTCAATCTCATTTAGAAGGGAGAACAAAATAGTCATGGAAAGCAGAGGGATGGAAGTTTGTTGGTGGGAGAGGGCTGAGAGATGAAAATAGTAGTGCAGGATCAGGTGTGGGGAGGACCAGGACAATGAATGAAAATATGAAGCTGCTGTGGGGTTAAGGGATAGGGAGAATCTCTAGGACGTCCCAGAGGCCCGGGATCAGGGAGGCTCACAGTCTCACTCTTAAGTCTATTTGTTAATAAGAATTCCTTCAAGAAGTGTGTTAGAAATAAAAGATTTCAGATATTATTTTGGTGATATAATTCCATGTCAATATACATATTCTACATGTATATCTTCCATGTATTGTATTATTATAAACATTCATTTTGAACATAGACATTACCTATATACTTAAGGAGGGATACTTGGAGAAGAATGTCAAGCTATATTCTGGCCAAGTAGTTGCCAGTATAGATCAGATCATTTACAACATTAAGATTAGATATTTAAGTGTGAATATAAGAATAGATTCTTACATGTCATCTGTATGCAATTTGTAGTTCAATGTATGATTTCCCACATGTTCAAAGGGAAAAACTACCTTCCTTAAATTTCCCTCCATAGAATTAAAGCAAAGCGCCTTGCTACTTTAATAAAACATGGCAAAAGTAGTCTTTGGAAAAAGCAAATAACTACTTGTGTTTGAGTCTACAAAAACAACAACACAAAATGGGATATAAATTTGGAAGTATAAATACAAAATAAAAATTCAGTTCCTCATAAACTAATTGGCTTGCTTGAATATTGAAAATTAAAAGTAAACTGCTGTGCTCTTCACTAGGGAAAGCCATGCCTTCCTTTTTAAGCATTACTTAATTGCTTGTAGTTATTTGTACAGGATTGAAGTTTCCTGAGCTTGCTTTCCTCTTCACCTTAGTATGCCTGTTAGTGGAATCCTTATTCAGGGGAAAGCAGACCAGTTTATTACACAATACCATGTGGTCTGTCCTGAAAAAAATACACACACACACACACACACACACACACACACACACACACACATGTACACACAGCATTCTTAGTCTTTTTAATGGTATATATAAATATATACCATTAATATATATTATATATATATATATATATATATAATGTATATATATATACATATATATATGTAATATATATAATATATATATATTACAGCATATATTTAATAACAGACCATGAATTTGAACCAGAATAAGACTGGAGTACATGGCAGAGTTTGGAGGGAAAAATGAAAAGGAGGTAATTATTTAATTTATAATAATTATAATTATTATTATTTTAGAATTTCCATTGCTGTGAAGAGACACCATAACCACGTCAAATCTCATAAAGAAAAAGTTTAATTGAAGTCTGGTGTACAGTTTCAGAAGTTGAGTCCATTAACATCATGGCAAGAAGCATGGCAGCCTTCAGACAGACATGATGCTGGAGGAGCTGAGAGTTCTACATCTTGATCCATAGGCAACAGAAGGAGCCTGTGAGCCACACTGCATGTAGCTTGAACGTACAGGAAAACTGAATCCCATGCCCACAGTGACACACTTCCTCCAACAAGGTCCAACCCCCTAATAGTGACCATCACCTCTGGGCCAAGCATTTAAGCACATGCCTCTGTGGAAGCTGTTCCCATGCTAACTACCATGAATAATAATAACTAAACCAAGGGATTTCTCTGGCGACTTTTCTGAAGGCTCTTCTGGCTTCCTTATTCCATCCTCATGGCTACTCTCTTAGTCTCAGTGTCTCTTATTCTCCCGCCTGAAATTCTTCTTTGGCTTTTAAATGGAAGGATAGGCTTCCCTCCAAAACTACTATGACATTTGGCTTCTCTTCCAAATGTTATACCATTTTCTGTCTGATGTTTTTCCTCCTTGAGGTGACTGTCCTAGAGCTTTTTCTCCCAGTTATCTGAATTTCAGAAGGTGATTGCCATTAAACTTTCTTTACTTTTCAATACCTACTGGCTAAAGTTCATCATTTAGACAAAGCATATCATGTTTCCCAAACCAGCCTAAACAAAACACAAGATATAGCAATATGTTATGCTACTGAACTTCCCCAATATGGATGAAATTTTATGGAGTGGAGATGACACATCTCTCACTGTATTGCCATTCATGTATAGATTATCATGTTAGAAGCTTGAATAGAGACCCTCATGTAAATGCAGAGAATAGCTATACATGCGAAAGAGAGCTAGCATTGTGATAATCTCTATGGATGATAAATATAGTCATTATGCCATATGCGGTTTGGCACGTAAATGTACAGTTTGAACATAAATGGCTTTTTGGCTAAACGTGGAAGGTTAAACAGTATGATAATCTTCATGACTTATGAAATAGCAGACACAGTCCAATAATACCATAATAAATTAAACTAAGGCTTAGAATGAGAATAAAACCATGTAAGTAAAACAACAGGAATATAGCTGTTTTTAACTTTGCCTTATATCAGCTGTTTTCTAAATTCATTTCAAGTCTTTATGGAATCTATGATGTACTGTGTGTAACCTCGAAAGTAGTCATCTAATAGATAGGACCAGGTTGTGGTCCAAGTACAGGTCTACTATGGTGAAAAAAGAACTTATATCATCAAGCCAATAAGTCACAATATTTATATTGTCTATTTGTATATTCAAATGGTTTTTTGTTATTACTAACTTGAACAAATGTTCTTTTTCATTTTAACAGAGCAACTGCTGCTTTGGTAAATTCAAATTTCTTTTGAAATAAATGGAATACTATTCCTATCAGATGTTTAGTCTCTGGTTAGGGTCATCACTGGGGAGGAGGGTTCAAGTTTTACTTTTAAAATATGATATAATTTCCATCTGTGTTTTCAACTTGAAAATATGTGTGTTGGTGAAGGTATTTAAGTGGTAGCCATGTGAGAATATTGATTCAAATATGGTTAATGACTGCATCTCTTCACCTGTATTCAGCAGACGGAAGTATATCTTATTCCTAAGTACACATTGACATAAATATGGCTCATTAGAGAATGTTTGGAAATTTAGAATGGCATGTGTTTATTTCATATTTTCTAGAACACCCAGGTAAACGTTAGAAGATCAGTTGATTCCTTAGTGTACTGTCAGCAAGTTAAATATTTGCCGTTACATTTTTATTCATTCAGTCAGTCATTTCCTCAAAATATATGATTCAATTGCTGATTAGTAGAAGATAGCATAAGCCCCCATTATTCTTCATGGGCCAAGAATGCAAAAAATAAATTATATTTTTTAACCACAAAGAACTCTTAATCTCAGAAATTGTAAATAATTTCCGTGTTTTAGACAGGGAAGAATTCATCTATTTGTTTGATTGCATTTCATAATGATAGCTCATATCATTTAATACCTTCTGACACATTTCCTGTTCCGATGATACATTTACTCTTGGAAGCACAAGCCTGTATTTGCATCTTTGACAGCAAAGGAGAGACTGACTAATGGAACTGATACTTGGTTTGAATAATGTAGGATGTTGTGACAATGACAGTGGCAACGAATCTTAAATAATAATCCCTACGTGATGAAATTTGAAAAGATGCAGACAATTGTCTTACACCCACATATGTTCAATTTCATTTCTCTTTTGCAGTTGCAGCAGAATGCAATCCATCTTAATGACAGTTGACAAGAGAAACTAATTTTTCTTAAGAGCACCTCCCAATGACCCGTTTCTTGTTTTTATTATTTATTTATCTATTCATTCATTCATTCATTCATTTACTTTTTCAATGTATTGAACATTCAGAAACAAACCCTTCACTTATGCCTTTGATTATGTAGAGTGAGGAAACTGAGGGAAATGGCAAGATTAGGCACTAATTTCTGCCTTACAGAAAAAAAAATTTTAAGAAAAATCTGGTTATAACAAAGGCTGGGAAAGATGTGATACCTATGGTTAATGTGTATACATCTGAAATGTCAACTTTCTTTGTATGTCAAACAACTCAGCTCAGTAAGTGAGGGAAGAAACATAGGATAATAAAATAGAAAAATGTAATGAGAATTCTGGAATTTTGTTTTTATAAAACACCGAAATATTATAAGAATATATTTTTGTTTTAATCCAAGATGTGGGGATATGGGACTGGTTTGCAGCAGCTGACTATGATATGCCTCTTGCTCTAGCAGAGGAATAGTTTTGCCAGATGCAGATAGTTACTGCAATTGCATGGTGTTTGGAATTCTGGGAATTTTTCAGTTGGTATATAAATGCTAGAGTTCCAATAAGTGGTTTTAATAGTTGTTAGTCACTCATGGGAGTTTGTCAGTAGTTGTGTTCAAAGAAGAAACAAGATGAAAGAAATTCTATTAAAACACCTCTCTCTCTCTCTCTCTCTCTCTCTCTCTCTCTCTCTCTCTCTCTCTCCCTCTCTCTCTGTTTCTCTTTCTCTCTCTCCTCTATCCTTTTTCTTTCCTATCTAGTGATGAGCTGAAACCAGGGGATAAAGGGTGGGAAAAAGAAGAACTCACAAAGTACGAAAGACCATGTATAATCAAAGAACAACAAAAAGAAAGATATTAGATTCAGAGAGTCATCTCTCTCTCCCCCCTTTTATCTTTTCCTTCCTATTTAGTGATAGGGGGTAAAACCTTCTGCATAAGTGGTGTGGAAAAGAACCTACAAAGTTGCTAAAGATCAGCTACAGAGCAAAATAAGAGGAAAGGGAGAGAGAGGAAAGGAAGGAGAGAGAAGACAGAGGGACTGAGGGGCAGAGCCAAGAATAGCACAACAGAGGATGGAGGAAGGGAAGAAAACATTCTTTTTGTCACTAAGAATGCAAAGCACAATGAGACAGTATTCATTACTGCTACATTTATGCTCAAATTTTAAAATGCATGAAACAGCTAAGTGTGACAGCATATGCTATTAGATATCAGTAAGTATACTCTTTTCTCCTTTCCTTCTTGAATGACTATGCAATGAGTGTAATCAATGGTGATTGAATTTGTGTCATCCCTCTGTCATTGTCTAAAATTTAAATATTGAGATCCATTGTTTCCACAAAATCAGCACAGTCCAATATTACTCAAGAGACTACATTTTTCACTGTGATATTATTTCACTTTGTATATTCATCCCCATTTATATCAATCTTCTCTCAACAAAGCTATAACAAATTTTTCACTATATCTATAGAAGGTGGTTGAACTCTTCCTTAATTTACAATGACATAGGATTAGGGATGAGACTGATGGTGTTTTAACGGGGGAAAAGATAAATAATAAAAGTTTGAAAAAAAAAGTGACCTGCTATTATTTTAATTAAGATTCGGGAAGTTGGAATAAATTTAAGGGAAAAAACACAGCTAGATTATTTAGTAGGTTTGACAATTATATGTATATGAAGGCAGAGATTTGTAATATAATTTCAAAAACATAAAAAACATCCACAAAATTATCTAAATAGAAAACACAGGGAAATACCAAAATGGTAAGACATATTTCAAAGGAATCTTTTGAGAGAAACTGTTTTGAATAGAGACTAAAGTTCATCCAGCGAATTTTAATCCTTGATCCACTTGAAGATAGCAAGTATATAATAGGCAAGATAACTTAGAGAACTTTAAGAGATTTATTTCAGATGGATTATACTATGAATTTCTCATAGCTTTGATTTTCTAAGGTGAGGAGCACAAAAATTCTAAATTCTAAAGTGATCCCAACTTGTCCTGAGCTCCCAGGAAATAATTTAAATACTGTGTTAAAAAGATTTTCTCCAGTGTTGTTATCATTCTCCATCCAAAATAGCCTGTGATCCTGAAGGACTAATCCTTGAATAAAAAATCTGTGGTCACAGATTTTTTTCTTGTCTTCTTCAAATTCATGTTACTAATCCATGTCTACATTTACTACTGTGTATATGTGATGTTTGCTTCTATTGACTGTTGCACACATTTAAATTAACTACCATGTAAATACTATAGTTCCTTTTCTTAGCCAAGTGTCCTATACTTTTGAACATACTATACTCAGCAAACAAATGGTTGTGTATTGTGCTTTTGACTCTTAAGAATTATATTTTCTACTACTTTCTATGTTCTGGATCAACAATGGCTCTATTGATTTCCTTTTTAATGTGTAAAATACCATATTTTAAGTTTTACATCACTTATAATAGCTTCAGATGAGATACATGGACACAGTCACACACCATGTAACTTGTGACTAAGCTAAACATGAAAAACTACTTATACATTTTATTTACAAATTCAGATGCTGTCCATATTGAAAATTAATGTCTGCTCTTACCGAACCACTTCTAAATATTAGAAATAACTAATAACAATGATAATAATAATTAGTTCTAGGATACTTGCCCACACTAAGCAAAAATAATAAAGAAAAAAGTTCACATTTATACAAAAACATACGTGAAAAATAAATTTAAAGGAATTCAAAAGAAGATATTACCAATCTTATGGTTTGAGAATCTGTAGTTGGAGCCTGTCACTGAGAGAAATGAAGTTTATCCAAAGTATTGAAATGCTATTTTTTTTCTTTCAAAATAGTCTCTGCACACAGAGTTAGGGACAGGTATATTTTACCTCAGATGATTTACATGTCTTGAAACTCTTCTGTTCTACATCTCTTTTGGAATATGGCCTTTCATCTAAGATGGTATAAATATGAGTTGCTAAGTATCTCTATGTACTTCTCACATAAAGGTACAAAAGTAATTGACACAGTGTGTCAGTTCATCCCACAATGGGGGTTCTGTTAAATGAATAACTCCAGCCAACCTGAAATCAAGACACTGCAGTGGAGGGTGCTAAAACTAAACAGAGAAAAAATTCAAATGTCTGCTGGTAAAGAACCAGGGAAGCACAGCTAAGTATAGCTGAAAATCAAATGAATCCGAAGTAAAACCACTGAAAATAATTTGGTTATTTAAAGACTTACTGGAACTGTTGATTTCCTTCTTGCTTTAATTCTGAATGAAAGATGGCATTTATACATTCCTTCTCTGTCAAAAAATAAAGGAGGCAATATCTGCCAGGATGCTGGGAGTCTACCCTCCTTTTACCAGGCACTGGAACTCGGGGCGAGGGGCTCTCTGCAGGTTTTTAACCACACAGTATACAGCACTCCAGCAAGGAAAACACAAATCAATCAAGGCCCAGTTAACACGTCTCCACCACCACAAAGAATACATAATACACCTAATAAAACTATAAAGCAATTAAAAATAGTCAAACTGCTGCACAAACACATGAAAGGAAAAATATACCAAAGCAAGGCATTCGCTAACGGGCTCCTTTACTTGCTGCCCTGTACACTCTAAGTTTTCTTTTTGCACAAATTTGATTTCTCACCCATGCTGGTTTGTCCTAGTTCCCTACGTAAATCAGTTCTGTCGTTTTGTGTACAAAAAAGCACTGTCATTTTGCTTGCCAGCTCCTACAACTTTGCCAAGATTATTTTTTTTTTTTACCTTAGCTGTTGTTAAGAAATCCTTAGTGGGAATTTATTTAGTGACACCCAAAAATTAAAGATCTATGGACAATGATGAGGTGTAGCCCGAGTTGCTTCTGGAAGAGTTTCTAACAAGTAGACAATAAGTACTTAAGAGGTTTTCATTTAAATGGACATCTTCACCAAGAATTCTTTAAGGATAGATAATTTTGTCAAAACAGTGATGCTTTCATGAAACCTAGCTAAAGGAAACTAGAGAAGGACGAAGGATCAAAGCAAGGATTGAAAGACAAACTAGATTCAGGCTAGGCAATGATGTCAAAAAAGCTCGGGCCATTCTACCTGTGAGCTTTCCATGGGCTAGAAATAGAAAACATAAGGTCCAAAGCAATGAGATAGATAGAATTCTGAAAGGTTTTCAAAGTGAGTAAAACATTTAAAAACAAACAAATGAACAAACAAACAAACAAAACAACTTTCTATGATGTGATTCTTGATAGAAATGATTTGTTATTTGTTTCTCAATGAACATTTAGCACTTTGGAAACATTTATCATCATCACAAAGGTTTGGGGATAGTGTGCAGTTTGTAGGAAATGGCTGAGAGTGCTGATAAGTATCCTGTACAGATAGCCTTTTACATCAAAGACATGTCTGCCTTTAATAACACTTGGCAAGTGCTCTAGCTGCAATCATACGTTGGTCTGTCTAAGGACACATTTCTCTTCTAACTTTTCCATTGGGGCAAAGAAAATAAGGAATTTCTGGTATTAGTTTGTAAGAAGTATTCCCAATTCCATTGATATATCCAGTGTGCTTTCTCTTGTGTGGATCTGTATATTTGGATATGTGAGCGACAGTATTCTTTGCTTATGAGCATGCAACTAGCTTTAGAGTGGGGGTTCTTTCCTTTGGAATACTTTAATAAGTACAAAATATTTATTTTTATATAATGAAGGAACGCAAATGTAGACGGTGGCATCCCACGGATAGCACAAACTACTGAAACTATAACATTCTTTTTACATGAAATTTTAAATAATTCACCCTATGCTACATATCTGCAACACAATTTTAACTTATTGGGATATAGTTTTATGTTTACAGCAATGTTTTAAGTCTAGAACAAGATATTCTATGTTCTCCATGTTGGTGCATCCCCGTAACCCTAGTACCAGGGAATAAGAAGCAGGCGGCTGTCTATGAATCCAAGGACAGGTTGATCTATATAGAAAGTTTGAGGTCAGTCAAGACTACACATTGAGACATCCTCTCAAACATGCAGATGAAGAAAGAAAATAGGATGTTATGTAATTCTTTACAGAGATTTATCCAGTCTTTATATTGTGTACACATTATGGTATAGATATGTGTGTGTGTATGTGTGTGTGTGTGTGTGTTTGTACACTATTTTTCTGAGCTTTATTCAATTATTTTTTTTTCATTCTTAAGAAATCAATTTGAAGATGTCTGTTTGTGAAACACCCTACATTTCACTTTTTTTTTTTTATGGTGTACTAATTGCTAAAGGTCTCTCATTTCATTGCTTCTATGAAATTATGTTTTCATTTTCTCCTTTCCTGACTTATGTGTTAAACTTTGCTCCAACCAAAAAGAGAGGAGGGGAGGAAAGAAAAACCCAGCAGGGATAGAGAAACTGAAGTCAAGTGCATAGAGAAAATAAGCTGTATTTTCTCTTAATTTCCTTGTACCCCAAGATCTAATTGAACTTAAAAGAAAAATGTTACAAAGAATATTAGATCTTAAACCTGTAAAAAGACAGTTAGATGTGCAGAAAAGTACATTGATGGGAGTTTCTTCAAGAAAAATCTGAAAGACTGACCACATGCATGACCAGATTTCACACTTAGAATATGAAGGCAGACTGATTTGAAAACAGCACTGAAGTCAAATCCTAGACTCTCTACTCTGTGGTGCTTCCATAAATCCTCCTTAGTTTCAAAACTGAAATTCAGTGAGGTTGTCCAGTCTCATGTTTTGAAAAAAAGATTTGAAAATAGTACAGCCAGTGTTCCAGAAAACTCTATGTCCAACTCAGAAAACTCAGGTTAGATTTAAAACATGGCAAAAATACTTTCTTCCTACAGAACAACTCAATCTATATCTGTCTACAAAGAAGCCTGACCAATCACAGCATGGTCTGTACATCTCAAACATTTAAAATATCTGCAATTGGAATTTCTTTACCCTATTTCAATTGTTGTAGAATGCTGACCTGGTAACATGGGGTACACATAGTAGAAAGAGAAGGGATGGAACTTAGTTGATAACTCATGATAACTTTGCTTCTAAGTGATGATTTGTTTTGCTTTTGAAATGTATTTTTTCTAGCTGACATTTGCAATTCAAAACATTGTTTACCCCTTCCCTTTACTCAAGTCAAACCTTCCAATTGTGCCTCCTTGCTTTCTTTCAAATTATTAACTTTTTTTCACTAGTTCTCATTATTTACATATATATGAATATACATACATAGAGCTAAATATAACTGTCTCATATGCTTTCAGGGCTGTCCATTTTGAAATTTGATGACCAATTGTTATAATCTTCCCTTAGGAAGAATATGTTTCCCACTCACTCCTCCTTAGTTGTTTGTCTTAATGTTGTGTTAAAGACTGTTGGCCTTTCTTCTGTCTACTTTCAAAGTGAATTTTAGGGCAAGAGAGTTCAAGGAGTGGATGAAAGTATCAGGGGAACAAACTCTACATATCCACCTGTTTTAGAAAACTATTTGGACACATAGCCCAGTATCATGTAATTCTCTGTCAATAACCTAGGGTCTTCTCTGCTGGTAATACCTTAAAATATATCTAAACTTGAAGATCTATAATTATTATCAGGTTTCCCAATACCGGTATATATGAGTGTTCACTGTACCTGCAATGCCATCTTCTAAAGAAACCCATGGAAACTGGTGTTTCTCAACAGGAGAAATCTGCTGCCCTATTCATTTCCTAATGGCCATGGCATTATCTATTTAGCTCACACACTAATGACAACATCACCTGGAATATATTTATCTTCAAGAACACCTCATTATAATGAATTAGAAATTACTTGTTCTAAATTAGTCAAGGTTGGATTGTCTTAACAATATGTTCCATTACTAAGGTCAACCTCTTATGCTTCCTAAAGCTCTTGCTCCTGCAGTATTTATTATTCTGGCTTTATTTTATACAATAGTCAACATAACTCTAAACTTGAGGTAGTTTAAGGACATCACTGAGTCCCGAGAGAGGGCAAGCAAGGACAGTACATAAGGTGACTCTTGATTTTCCCTCTGGGCTCATCATTTCTTTACTTCCTATTTCTTTTACTTACTTTCTTGCTCCCATTCTCAAAAGGTTTCAGAATGTCTCCCAGTTACAATTATAGCTCCCTCTTAAGAAATTCTGCTTGAAAGTGACTCACCCAAATAGATTAATCAAGCTCTTTTCCTTACAAGAGAAGGAAAAAAAAATATTTGACACAATCAGACAGAGCCCTGGCACTTTTCTGTCTCTTTTCTCATTTTTAAAATCAAGAATGTCATTTAAAAAAAAATATGTAACACTTCATGAATTTGCGTGTCATCCTTGTGTAGGGGCCATGCTAATCTTCTCTGTATCTTTCCAATTTTAGTGTATGTACTGCTGACGTGAATCAACATTCCTTTTGTCTTTCTTCCTCTGAATCTTCATATTTCATAAAATTCTCTTCCATATCTGGAAAGAGCAACATATATTAAAAATTGAAGCCATCTCTAAATTTCTTATAAAACGCAAGCAAAGCATCTGCTAGGTCTGGTAGATTGGGCAACCTTTACCACAAATCAGTATGACAGCTCATTACGGGAAGAACAATCCAGCAAATGGGAATAGTAGTTGATCAGTGTTGATTTACTTATCCTATACTTACAGCTATGGTAGGCAATGTCACATGACTTACTACTCTACTAGAAAATTAAAAAAAAAAAAGAGGGATGGTCATGTGGAAAAGAATAGTAGAATTATTATAGAAAAAAAGAGAAAACAAGCTTTAGGTGAAACCAAAGGTGTGGTCACAAATTTACACACTAAACAAATTTTGTCATCATTTATAAAACTCAGAAAACTGCAGTACTTGTTAACTATGTAAAAACTTGTTAATGTTTGTAGGTTAAAATCGTAACTATTTTAATGTGTAGAGGAAAATAGATGACGTTTATTCATGTAAAGAATAACTTAGGAACCTCACTAAACCCAAAGCTGCACTTTAATAATCAGAACTCAGTAATATCACTCACTCAAGATAACCAGGCACAGTCCTAGAACCCCATGATGCTCACTGGACAATTTATAAGCAGGGTGCAAGAACAATGCTGTGCTCTGCACATATGGAGAGATGCCACTTTAATATCCCTCTATCTGGGTAGCTTTCTGTAATAGCTCACAGTGATATCAGTAGATAAGTCGTGTTCTTAGCCAAGCAGTTATTTTAAAGGACATTATTCTCAAAAGTCTCTACTTATAAGTGGAGAGTCTTCCTCAGGATCCTGACCATTGAGTCAAGATACTTCTATTAGAAAATGGGCTTGATCTTCAGCTAAGATATATCACACAGGTAAGCAGCCGTGAGAAAATATGTATGCTTAGGACAGTAGTTTGGAATTAATAGTGTGACCCTTGTGTGATGACCATTTTCATAATAAGTATAACTTTTTTTATACTAGCTATGCATATATATCTACTTTTTATTAATTATTTTATTTATTTCCATTCTAGCTATTGCCCCCACCCACACCCTTCCACATCCTGTTCCCCCTTCCCCTTTCCTCCAAGAAGGTGCTTTAGTTCCCATCTGGGGACATCCCCCTTCTTTAGAGCCTCAAGTCTCTTAAGGGTTAGGTACATCTTCTTCTACTGTGGCCAGACCAGGCAGTCTTCTTCTATTTATGTGGCAGGGGTCTCGGACCAGCCCATGTATGCTGCCTGGTTGGTGGGTCAGTCACTGGGAGGTCCCAGGGGTCTGAGTTAGTTGAGACTTCTGGTCCTTCTATAGGGCTGGTGTTCCCTTCAGCTACTTCAATCCTTCCCCTAATTCCTCTATAGGGGTCCCCAAATTTAGTCTAATGGTTGCATGTAAGTATTTGTATCTGTCTCAGTCAGCTGCTGGTAGAGCCTCTCAGAAGAAAGCCATGCCAGGCTCCTATCTATAAGCACAATATGGAATCAGTTCTGTGGAACTGTTGGAGGGGACCTAGAACAATTCTGGGTTTGTATCCTTGTTCTTACCTCATTTTTAATTATTTTTATTATTTATTTATTTACATACTTACTCACTTATTCACCTTACATCCCGCTTCTGCTCCCATCTAGGTCACCTCTCCCACAATTCTTTCCCATTCATGCCTCCCCTTCTTCTTTGAGCAGGTGGGAGCCCTCTTGGGTATCCCTCCCCACCCTGGCATTTAGAGGAAGCACATTATCTACCTTCTTGCTGGAGACATCTATGTATAAACATAACTTTCTATGTTTGACTGTATGTAGATAGAATAACTAGAAAATCTACTATTTTCACTACTATGTATGTAAAATCTCTATTTTCTAATAAATAAGTGCATACATTTATATTTAAATACAATAAACCTTTAATTAAACATATGACTTTTTTCCAAAAACAAACAAACAAAAAACAAAACCCCAAAGGCCTTGAAGAGATCATTTCCAATTACTTTGCCATCTTCTGAAGATAAAAAGTTACCAACTCATGTTGGTAAATGTTTGAGTGCTTTAGAAAAATCCTATTAAATAACATTTCTCCTATAGCCCTTCGGCTGAGAATAAATTGTAATACAGAGTGCGACCTGTGGGTGTTTTTCTTATTTATGATGGCGGGTGTGAAAGCCGGAGGAACAAGGGCCAAGTCCTCTGTGTTAAAACCTTTACCTTCATTACTCTTATTATTGTCTGGAACAAAGCAAGGCTCTGCCTCCAGCCACAAGAAATTGGAGATCCTGAGTCTAGTAACTGAGAAACTACGGAAATCCAGCTCCCTCTCTCTGGGTAGCTTTCTGTAATAGCTCACACTGATAGTCATGGATGACTCAAGTGCTCTTAGCCAAGCAGTTCTTTTGAAGGACATACATCCAGAGGTAAATGCATGCAATTTGAGCATAAGTACCTATTTACAAAAACATATCACATACCTAAACTTTGTCAAATAAATATGTATCTTGTATCTATTTCTTCTTTTGAGAGCAGTTTGCTAAATCCATGAGGACCTCCCCTAAGTTCGCATGAGAAGGCAACAACATTACAAAGAAAAGAATGCACGTTTTCTTAACTAGCTCAGTCACTTGGAACTTTAAAGATGAACAAGCTAGAGGATCACCTTGATTTCTGGACTGTTTATTATTTTTCTTTGCTCATACAATCCACTCCCTAGAGATGTATTCTGACTCCCAGAAAGCAAGGGGTGCTATGAATGAGATGTAGCTAGGAAATAGCAGGTTATATGTCCTGCCTGTTTTCTTTCTGACATGGTAATTCAGTGAAGAAATGCATGCCCTCCACTACAAGCAGACTCATCCCTTCCCTGATGTATATCTGTTTGTTCACTACAACTGACGCCTGGATTTTTTTCAAAGCTAATTGTTAAAAACGCCAAGAAGTTTGCTTCAAAATGACCATAGTCAACGTGTCATTAAGAGACGACGATCTAGTAGGTTAGTAGAAATTAAAAGTTACAGTTTTAATCCATAATATAATATGAGCCAAATATCTAAATAAATAATATCTGGTGACTACATAATAACTCACCCTACATTTTTACTGTTATTAAATTGTAGCATATCATGCTAATTGTTAACATGATCACATCCTAGTCAGTGTGATAGTTTATTAAGAACACAGTAGGAATTGATTTTCACTATAGATTGATATGTTATATTCCCCATTTTCAGAGTGCTACAAGTGAAGCTAACGGGTGTAAAATAACTTTCTGAACGCTGCACCCACGGAGGACCAGAAGAATCCAACTCAGAACCTGTAAAGTTGAACAGTAACGCACTTGTCCTTTCAATTACACTCTCTGCAGAGTTTGCCTCCTGAGACAAAGTGTCACTCCCATTTCTGGGACCCATATGCAGGACTTTACACTTCCATCCCTGCCTAAGATTAGAAGAGAGGGTGGATCAGAAACAAGCCTTGCATCCAATTCCATTCATCTTACATGCCAGCCCAGCCCCTGTTGCCTGTCACTCCACATGAGGCAGAAAGCCAGGCCAAATTAAATCCAGCTGTCAAGACAGCCAGATTTGTGGCAAGCAGAGATGCTCTTTACTCCTAATGTGAAAGCTCTGATTGAGAAGACAAAAAGAATTTAATCAGTCACTGCGCACTGCAGCTCGGGTAACTCCGAAGTGTTTGACTTGCTCTGCAGCACCTCCCGAGTCTCTTTTCTCCCCAGTGCCAGTGTGCATTGCTCTGCTTGGGATGAGCCCTCCTGGCTAAGCTTCAGTAATTGGATTATTCATACGCTGTGTGAGGAGCTCCTGTAAGTCAGCAGTTTATGGAGCCCAGCAAAGAGGCAGGTGCTGGAGCAGAAAGGGCTAGCTTTTCCAGAGTTGGTCCGGGATCCTCAGGATGCTGTAAAGTTTGATGGTCTGAAGCCGAAGTGCCTGTGGAACCGGCAGGTGATAAAGAAGGGCAGTTCAGTCCGCCAGTCACCCAGGCACGGGGACACGGAGCTGGGAAGGATAACCTGTACTGTTTCCGAATTGTGGATCTTTTTTCCCCAAGACTCTTTAAATATCCAGTGAGATTCAGGTCAGGAGATTATGGCAATGCTATACCCTAGGCAAGGTAAGCTTTTTTAGCAAGCGGGACCCAGACGGAAGAGTTCTGATGTGAGTGTCCTTGCTAAAATCCAAGGATATAAAGAACAATTTGCCACGAGTCATAAACTAGCTCTGTTGCTGAACTAAAAAAAAAAAAAAATGGGGGCTGTTCATCTGTAACTTCTCTGTACTGAGACAAAATGGAAATATTTCAAAAACAGTTGACGTTTTAAACCTCTGTCACCACCTTGTAAAACCTCTTGGCCCCTCATACTCTCACAGTATGATGTTCCTCTGGTCTGAGTGTTACCACTGGGAGTAAAAGAGAAGCTCAGAGCGACTAGGGACAAGTTTTCAGGAGATACCATTGTAGGTCAGTGGTGGACTATTTGCTTCTTTATAAGAGAACTTGTTTTAAACTTCAGCATCACAAGAAATGAAAGATAATAAAATAAATAGTCTTTGTTTTCCGCAATTGCCCATCCTTGGCATTAGATGTGACAGTCCCGTGTCACAAGGCCTTTCTCCACTTTCACGCGGCTTTTTTCCTCTGTGTATATGCCTCCTCCATCTGACTTTAGACCTCCTCTCTCCACACAACGCCAGTGGCCACTGGATTAGGGTGCACTATGATCAAGGATGACATCAAACTAGCTTGTGGACTTCTTCGGAGACTCTACTACCAAATATACTTCTTAGATACTGAGATTAGAAAATTGTCATATGTGTTTAAGGAACACACTTCAACCTACGTGGGCCAATATAATTTTAAATATTTTAAACATAATTCTGTGGGGTTTTACTGGCAAATGAACGTATGCTAAGCAATTATGACTGCCCTGCCTTTCAATGCTGGGTTTCCTTCACCTTGTCATTCAAAGCTTGACTTCATCTATTATAATAATTAATTAATTGTAGATTAATTTCTTGTAATTTGTTCTTAATTTATTAATATTTGCATCCATTTATCTAACATCCTTTTCTCCCTCTTCCTCAGAGTTCAGTCTGAAACACTTGTAGGGAAACTGTCCAGTATTTTTCAATAAATAAATATCTGCTGATTAAATGGTAACTATAATTTGTGAAGTATGCAAATATTAGGAGATAATTTAAAACCATTCAAAATATCAGTTTCTGTGAAAACATGAGTAACTTACTTGTTTAATTCTTTACCTTACTTTTATGAAGTTTTTTTTTTTTCACTCCATAATTATTTCAATATATTAATGGTCATCCAATTGTAGCACTTTTTTGCAACACAGTAATTTTCTTGGTTATTTGGGAATTTCATATAACATAATCCAATCACTTCCCAATACTCCCAAGTCTACTCCAAAATCTATGTGACCTCTGCCCCAAAAGCGAATCCGAAAAAAATTACACCAAGTCTAAATTGTGTTCCCATATACTCACTGGGTCAGGAATAAACCCCCGTTGGCCAGCTCCTTAAAGAAAACTGGGTCCTTCCCCATCTCTACCCCTGCCAGAAGCCATCAACTGTAGAAAGCTATACTTGACTATCCTTATCCCAATTTTTATGAGTTCTCTTTTCAATAGTTTCCTGTCTAGACTGTTTCTTTGGGGTGGGGGTTGTCAGGGTTGTCAGAGAAGCATTCTATGCTCTTCTTCTTATCTTTGCTTCTGTAGTCTTTGATAATACTGCAAAAGAAGCTTCTTTGCCATTTACCAACATCAGCAACATGGATCATGACTTCCACATGGTTTCTGGCAACAACATGGACCAGAGACATCACATGGCCTCTTAGGTTGTCAGGGGCCACGGATCTCAGTATGGTCTCTGGTGTCAAAAACCATAGATATCAACATGGCCCTTGGCCACAGCGCAAACCAAGGACACTATCATGGCCTCTGACATATAGCACTTTTAAATGTTAGACCTCAGAAGTTCTCTAGTAAGCCATGAAACATTCATAAGGTCTGAAGAGACACTAGAGTGTTAACAATTCCCCATGTGTTGCATTAAATTCAGGAAGACAAAAGTTTTCAAGATGAACCTCCCTCTCCAAAGCATGTATACCTGGTGATAATATCAAATAGAGTGAAGCTGTACTCTAGAGCAAATGTAATGATCATGTAGGAATCACACATTTGTTTTGTCAGCAGATGTCAGTTTCTTAGTCTATTACTAACACGTTTGACCACCTCTCAGGACCTCTCTGCATGAGCAGGGTTGAGACATTGAAGGATCGATGATGGGAATAAACATAGCTTGAAAACTTATTAGGTGTGCCTATAAAGTGCTTCTAATTACATATAAACCTCTTGAAAATAACTAGAAAGGAGATCTGGGATAGCAGGACCATTTCATCTCTCCCTCTTTGAGTATGGCTACACCTAACACCTCTATCTCTGCTTGTCATGGTTATTTATCTCAAATAAACTTACTGAAGTAGTTAAGCAAGGGCTGTTGAACAAACCTTTTACCCTAAAATCTCCAGTAAATCTCACAGCTTTCTCACCAAAACTTTGGAAAGGATTTTCACTCCTCATGAAACTGTAAAACAAAAACACATCCTTCATTTTATTTGTCTCCGGAGAAACCAGGAAAAGGCAATCTCATGTGTAAAATATAAGAGAAGAATGTGTTGCAATTTTATCTTCCTGGTATTTCAACATTAAATGGATTGATTATAACACATTAACTGGATTTGGGGACATGTTTAGATATAACTCAGAAATAAGTTGCAAAGTATCTTCCTAACTACTTTTCTGAAAATAATTCAGAGACTAGAGTCTACATTATTTCCTTTTTTATCATAATCTCATTAATTTTTTTATTAGATCTTTGAGTATTTCTTATATATTTTGATGATAATCAGTCTGCACCTTTTCCCCAGTTCACCCATTCTCTCCTATCCACCCAAGGATTGTCTATTGCATACTTTTCAATCGTAAACTTAAGGACTAGTTATAAAATTTAGGTCATAATGATAAAAATGTTGAGAAAGTTGTTTTACTCTGCTCAGTGTTTATGTGTAAGACTGGATGTTGTCACGTTTCCTCTAATATAGATTAGAGGTGTCTGTCACATCACATTTGAAACGTTTGAAACCATAAACAGAATTTTAGCAAAGGCGTGCATACCCTGTCTATACTGAGCACACAGAAAACAAATTCTTCTAAGTCCTAGGCTGTTTTTTAAAACAACAGGTCATTGACAAAGGTACCTCTTCCTCTGATGAGGATAGGAACACAAACCCTTTTCACTACCACAGAGCCTCAGCCTTTAGTTTAAGGTACCAGTGTTGTGAAGGAAGTTTGTTGATATAAAAAAGAGAACACTTTTTTATTTATTTATTTATTTATTTTTGGTTTTTCAAGACAGGGTTTCTCTGTGTAGTCCTGGCTATCCTGGAACTCACTCTGTAGACCAGGCTGGCCTCGAACTCAGAAATCTGCCTGTCTCTGCCTCCCAAGTGCTGGGATTAAAGGCGTGCACCACCACTGCCCGGCTTAAGAGAACACATTCTTATGCTACCTAACCATTATAGTTTTTGAAGGAGTCAACCTGAAGACTGGGTATCTCAAGGATATAGTGTCCTGTTAAAGTGGGCTATGCAGAGAAATAGCTCCTCATTTTTTTGTAGAAAGCATAATCTATCTGTGACACTATATGTGGGGAAGTACTAAGTCTAGCTTGACTTTTGGTAAAGTTCAATGATATGTAAATAGAAGTTTCATTAAAGTATTTTTAACAAAAGTAAAATAGTTAAGACCTTGTTAATTTAATTTTATGGATATAATTATCCAATTTGCTTCTATATACTAGCATTTACCGTGATGATCAAAATAGTCAAGTAGGTAACTTCAGGAATTGTTAACATTTTGTTTCATAGTTTAACCAGTATCATTTAAGATGTGAGCACCTCTCTCTCTGTGTCTGTGTCTGTGTCTGTGTCTGTGTCTGTGTCTGTGTCTGTTCTCTCTGTCTCTGTCCTTCTGTTCTTCTGTCTGTGTCTGTCTCTGTCTCTGTCTGTCTCTGTCTCTGTCTGTCTCTGTCTCTGTCTGTCTCTGTCTCTCTGCCTCTCTGCCTCTCTCTCTGTCTCTCTCTTTCTCTCTCTGTCTCTCTGTCTCTGTCTCTCTGTGTGTGTGTGTGTGTGTGTGTGTGTGTGTATGTGTTTGTTCTACTTATTTTCCTTGTGTATTCAACATTTATACCCTTTTCATTATTATAATGGAAAATTTTTTACCCACTTAATGGCTAATAAAATTTGCTTTTTCCTTTTTCTGTTTCTTATATCTCTATCTACAAAGTCAAAACACACAGTCCTCTTCAATGTAGGAAGCACATGCCTTCAATAGAATGGTCTCACTGGCCTCACATATATCCTTATTTGACTAGGATTCAAGGAAGGGCACACTTCACATTGATCATTCAGAAAAGAGAACTATCTCTGGCCATTTATCATCAAGGTGACGATATTTTCTGAATTTAGATAAATAAATAATCTTTAACAAAAAGTATGATCCAAATTTCAGCTGAGTCTAGTAACCACCACAAAATGATCAATGAGGTGCAGCAATTAAAGTGAGAGTTTTTACTTTGGCCAAACTTATAATATGGTTTTGACATAAAATCCAATGATTGAAGGCACTGGTCTTTTTCCTTTGAGTAGATCATATATGCTTTTAAAAGGATTGATAGCCTCTCTGAGAATGACAGACATCTTTACTCAAGACTGCCTTACTTACCTAGAGTTTATGTAGTCTGTCACAACATATGACATTTTCAAGAGGCCCCTAATAACCTCTCTAGATTTAGAAAACATGAACACTTACTAACCCATGACTGAAATGCTGCTTTCTTTTTTCTCTGTTTCTTTTCTTCAATCTGATGTGATCATCATTCATTTTTTCTTTTAGCAAACTATGTTGAGTAGCCTAGATTCATTGAGCTGTGCTTTAGAAGGGAAAGAAACAGTCAAAACACAAATAAGGACTAGGGAAAGAGGAGAACTCTTGCTTTCAAGTGCCTTGAATGAGAACTGTGAAAACTCAGCTGGTCCAAAGTCCTTAAGAGGAGGTCGGCTATGAGAACTCCTAACAGGAGACTGCATGATAGCACACATAGATTTCTCATTCCAAATATACGTCTTTTATTTTTTCAGTGTTTTTTTTTTTTAATAAAAACACATTATGTTATTTGTAAGACATGGCATTCCTGGATGGACAGGTAGCAACTAAGTGCTTATTGTAAAAAGAATTTAGTAAATATTAATTTAATATTTATTCAGACAGGTTTCATACAGCTAATTTTGGTCCCAAACTCTGTATGTAGCTAAGAATGCTCTGGATTACTTATCTTTTTAGCCTTCCAAGCTGGGTTTCAGACATGTAATTTCCAGCTCTTTTTTTTTTAAAACTGTTACTGGAATATTGATGATTTAGTTCTGATTATTTCATTAGCCCTAGATATAGATGTCAATGTACAGGTAAGTTCAGAGACACCTAAGAGCTTTATAGTTGGAGAAGATAGTAAAAAAGAAGAATGCAAGACAGTGTCAGACTGTCTTTAAATATGGTGAATAGTCTTCTTGTGTCCATTATAAATTTAAATATCAGTGCATAGACATGATACTTGATTGAGAAGAGTTTTTACTTCACTTGTTTTTAGGACTTGTTAAGGTAGGTGGTATTTCCAGTACAATGGCTGTGACTGCATTTGTTATTGAATGCCAGTCGACACACACACACACCACACACACACACACACACTTTTTAGATTAAATTCAATATGGTAAACAGTTGCACATATACTTTACTTGGATGAGCTGACCTAGCATTATTAATGCTTTGGAGCTATGAGAAATATACAAAAAGGCTGCAGGAAGAGCAATCAAGAAGCATATGAAGTTGAAATGTAGTTAAGATACAGAAGAGGGAGAAAGAATATCCTAGAGACCTCACAAGAGCACACTGTATTTTTGATATTTCTTTGGATCAAGAATAAACATATGAGGAATATGTTCCAGGTTTTATTTAGTTTCTAGGAATAAGACATGGAAACCAAAAAATAATGCTGTGTAAATTACAATTATGTGGCTGACCATTTTACTCATGACTACCTGAGGGCTTTATTTTTGAAGCGATTGTACTGTTACAATTTAAAGAGCATATTTTTTGGAATTATATAATAAAATATACAACAGATAAAATTACCACGACACTAATAATTTTATGTAAATATTTTCTATGTATCCATAGAAATATACTACAAAAATATATTCATGTATAAAGTTATATTATATAATTAATTTTTACTTTTCTATTAAAGTAATTTAAATGATACTCTGAAAATCTTAAACAGACATCTTGAATTTATTAATGAGTTCAAAGCTATTTCCTACTTTTTCTTCTTTTAGATTTAGAGTATCTGGCTTTATGTTGAGGTCTTTGCTCCCCTTGATCTTAAGTTTTGGTCATGGTGAACAGTATGATCTACTTGCATTGTTCTACATGTAGACTTCCAGTTAGATCATCGAGTAGAAAGAAGGAGTGAAGTTCTCACAATATACACATAAACATCCTATGTCACATAAAGTTGCTCACAAATATTGTTATTTTATACAGAAAAATTAATAAATAAAATAATATTTCTTAATACAGATCTCTATAAAGTAATGTTATATAAATATCTAAGTCGATACAAGTTTACCACCATGGTCCCATTTATTCCCATGATCTTTTAGAAATAAACACAGTTATTTACAGTAATATTTTGTCTTCACTTTTTTTGGTATGTTATTATCTGTTAAGGCAGAAGGAAAAACTATCGTGATTTTAGTATGTTTTAATGTCTCCTAAATATGGAAAATTAGCATTTATATACTGAAAATCTGAGAATCAAGACACTTATCAAAGGGAACATTTTTCCTTTTGTTTCCTGGAGAAAATATGAACAGGGATATAAAAAATGTGTCATTTCTGAGATTCAACTTGCTTCAGAGAGAAAAGCTTTATTTTCCAACTTTGAAATGAATAAAAATAAGCTAGGTCTTCATCTTTCATGCTTCAAAAGAATCACTTCTCTATGATATTATCCTACTGAGTAAAGCAGACATCCTGAGCCATTTGAAACATATTGTTTGACAGGAGGCGTCACTGAACACTGCAATCCACAGAAGGAAAATCATCTACACAAAAGCACCGGGTGACTTGACTCCTGTGTTTTAACTGCCACTTACTGTCTGTATTAAATTGATCAGGCTACTATAACTCTCTAGGGCTTACTTCTCTCCCATCTTGACAGTCAGGATGTTTTTTTGTCCAAGAACTAGAGTACAAACTAAAAAAATGTTCAAGCAAAATGCATTATGTTTTGTTTCCTACAAGAAATCTGAAGGGAGTGAGCTCAGAGTTGAATCATGGCCTGTGTTTATCTTCGTCAAGGGTGTTGACTCTTCCTGAGTATCTCTGCTCCTCATCCATGTAGAGATGTCAATGTCAAACTCTATGACCATAAGATACAGAAAGAAGCCTTTGTATAACAGTCTTACAGAAGAGCAATGGAGAATGACTTGTATCAGCATATTAGGGAGCTTCCGTTTTTCATCAGAGAATCACTCTCAGAATTCCAAAGAAGAGAATGAATTGTCATGCTAACAGTCCTCAAGGCAAACTGGGAAACCATCTGCCATTTTCAACCATTATGCTGCAAAGGCAGATCTTCATGCAGCCTCAAGGAGAGGAAGCAGTAACTACTTATAGCAAAAATATTTGTCTATCAATTCAGTATTTCCATCACAGTGTGGGACCCTAACCAGAATCTGTATTAAATTATTTACTCAAGTATACAGAGTAAAATAAATATATCACATTTTGCACCTACCATTTGAGACTCTGAAAGTTAGATTGCAAATTGTAGTCTAAAGAACAACTGATGACTATTAAGTATTTTTTGATTTTTGTTGTATTTCATTTTGTTTTTAAATGGTGATGACATCTAAGATGGTTTTGTAATGATTCAAGATTCAATTGCAATGATTCTTAAGGTGACTGTCTTGGGATTGAACTTTTCATGATAGTCTAATCTGTCAGACTTTTAGCCTTTCCCAATTGTCTACAGTTTTTTTTATTTGAGCTTATATACATCCTTGTGTTACTGTTGACACTAAAGCCATTTGAACTTGGGACAACTATAATAATCTGTAAAATTAATAACTTATTAATTTTTATGAAAGATTAATCTTGTCAATTGCTTCAAGCCCCTAATCTATAAATGGAAGTAGTTATGTGACTTTTGAAAATTATCAGAAAAACAAAACCCTAAAATTGAGTATTTTAGAAGCACATGCAAATCCTTCTTGAAGTTTCTCAGAAAATACGATGACCATAGCATGTGTGCCTTGTGCTTATTTCATAAATAAGACAATGATCCCTGCCATTCTACTCTGCCAGCTTATACAGCTGTGGCCACTGGTCTCCTATGTATAGTTCAAACCTCATTTCATATTCTGCAATTGATTTTTCTAAACCTAGGGAATTTAAAGTCTACTAAAATCCGATCAATATGAAATACACATTCACTAGTAGCCAAGATCTATACTTTGTCTTTGTTTTTTAATCTCTATTCCTAGATGTTAACTTTCTCCTCATATCTAATATAAGTGTTTCTTTCAATGAAGCAATTTTTCCAGTCAACTGTCTGGAAAAACGGCTGAAGCTTAGTTATCCCATGACATTTCTGAGAGTATTCAGACTACCAAACACCATTTTTTTCATTTTCTTTCTAATAAATACTCACTAAGAAAACAAAGCACCTGAAATCTAGATGTGAACCTTCCTCTAACCATTATATCTAAGGTGAATACATCCACTGTCACAAAATTGGAGTGCTCCATTGTATTTCCTCTGTCATCCCCAGATGAATATAGTACTGAAAATGATTTTCCATTTAAAGAGAGACTTTTAAGCTTTCCAACAGCTAAGTGATGCAAACAGCATGTAGAAGGTATCAGGGGATGAACATCTGGAGGGGAGATGCATGCTCAATGAATGACCACAGCTACTGCTTGAGTGCTTGCACAACACAGGGAAACAGGAGAAGAGAATGACCTCATGTAGAGCTCAGTCTCCATGGAGGAGGGTATCACATGCCAAACCACCTGAAAAAATAGGTTTGTTAGAACCATCTTTTTCCCAAAGTATAAGGAAGACAATATAATATGAAAACTGCCACGAAAGAAGAAATCTCTCAAAAGAGATTTGAAAAGATAAAAGGTGTTGCCTCAGGGGAGGATATTGACTGCCAAGGTGAAAGGCTAATTAGTAAGTGATAGATTTCATGAGCCTTATTCTGTTTCTCTTTACCCCCTCTCTTCTGTCATTCACTATGCTTCTATCAATGGGTCTTCTACTACTCTTACTTTCTGATGCTGAGGAGCACATACTGGATTCATGGTCTATGAAGGTTTGTTGTGCTTGAGCTCATGGAGAACTATTAGAGATTCTATCAAAGCAGACATCCTCTACTGACTGTAACTTTTTGTGTTATGTTGTTGTGGATAGCCTCAGCCTTGTATTTTGATCCTAATTCATGAGCCTCACCTCATTTGATCCTAGTCACTCGGAGGGGCTGCAGAGAGGATTGAATCAATGTTGTAGATAGCCCCAGCCTTGTATTTTGATCCTAGTTCCACCCTTCTGGGAGGGGTTGCAGAGGATGATTGAATCTGACACAGGTGATGTCTTGTAAATCTTCTGTCCAATTAAAACCTGCAAAATAAAGGTTAGAGACAGAGATTGGGCAGTAGAAGGGGAGGCAGAGAAAAAGGCTTAGGGGACGAGAGAGTGAGAGTAATTCGATATAAAAGGAAGCAGAAGCAGAGGGAGAAGAGAGAGAAGGAGAAGCAGGAGGAAGCAGGCAGAAGGAAGCGGCAGTAGAAGGAAGCCAACGACGGAGGAGCTAGAGCTCGGAGGACAAGCACGCACTGGAATAATCCTAATTATAAGGGATCTCATAGCCGGGGATTAGAGTAGTGTAGTGGTAAATCTGCCCAATCTAGGCATGCTATTTGTATCATAATTGTTGAGTTGTGTCTTCCTTTACTGGTCTCCTTCGGGTAGGAGATCTACTACTACAAATTTGGGGTTAAATAATTTTTCTACTACAAATTGGCGCCAATGCCAGAGGCCAGTTTAAATAATTTTTACTACATTATACTATATATATGCAGTAATGCGTGGAGCACGCCCCACACACTTCATGTGCTGCATGAGAGAGCAAAAAGCGGATGGAGAGAGGCAGAAGCAAGAGGGGCGGAAAAGGGTTTACTAGGGTTTTGTAAGTACTAAATCTCAGACTACAGTTAAATTCAAATACATAATATTTAAACGTATTTTTCCTGCTTTTATAACTTTGCCTTTAATAGAAATATCTTCAATGGCAATGCATAAAAGCTAAAACAAATTTATAGATTTTGTTGATTGTTTCTTCTTAATTCTTTTTAATTCTTAAATACCACCTTAGATTTTAACACACTTAGTGAAAAAGAGTAGTGTTCGTAGAGCTAAACTTACAAAAATTATAAATATTAGGCACAGAAAGAGTATTCATGAGCAATTAATAAGTAACAATCAGGTCCTGCATATGTTCATAACCTCTGTTCAGGGGAAAGTTTTTGTAAGCTTTGACTTAGAGATGGACTCTGGTTCTCAGGGAGACATACAGAATGTGAGCATTTAGGGTACTTACCGAAATGTGTACTTTCAGTGCCTCTGGTGCCTGCAGCACCACATTAATAAAGGGTGATGTTGGTTGTATTAAGAAAGAGGGGGAGGTATTTGAGGACTTCCCCACCTTCTCTCCTATTAGTTTCAGTGTATCCTGTTTTATCTGAAGATCCTTTATCCACTTGGACTTGAGATTTGTACAAGGAGATAAGAATGGATCTATTTGCATTCTTCTACATGTTGTACTCCAGTTGAACCACACCATTTGTTGAAAATGCTGTTCTTTTTCCACTGGAATTAACTATTAAAAACAATAAATTCGAGAAATTCTTAGGCAAATGGATGGAACTAGAAAATATCCCGAGGGAGGTAACCCAGTCACAAAAGAACACACATGGTATGCACTCACTGATAATTGGATATTAGCCCCAAAGCTCGCAATACCCAAGATGCAACTCACAGATCACATGAAGCTCATGAAGAAGGAAAACCAACGTGGTTAGAGCTTCCGTCCTTCTTAGAAGGAGTAACAAAATACTCATGGGAGCAAATATGGAGACAAAATGTGGGACAGAAACAAAAGGAGTGGCTGTCCGGAGACTACTCCACCTGGGTATCCATCCCATGTGTAGTCACCAAAGGCAGATGCTGATATGGATGCTAGGAAGCACATGCTGACAGGAGCCTGATGTAGCTGTCTCCTTAGAGATCTGCCAGAGCCTGACATATACAGTGGTGAATGCTTAAGCTAACCATTGAACTGATCATAGGGTTCCCAATGGAAGAGTTAGAGAGAAGACCAAAGGAGCTGAAAGGGCTTGCAGCCCCATGGAGAGAGCAACAATACCAACCAACCAGAGCTCCTGGCATCTAAACCACCAGCCTGAGAGCACATAGGGAGAGAACCATGGCTCCAGTATATGTAGGGGAGGATGGCATTGTTGGGCATAGGTGGGAGAGGAAGTCTTTGGACTAGTGAAGACTGGATGCCCCAGTGAGGGAGAATTCGTGTGGGGAAGGTGGGAGTTGGTGGGTCGGTGGGGAACATCCTCATAGAAGCAGGAGGAGAGGGGATGGGATAGGGGGTTCCGGGTGGGAGGGAAATGGGAAAGGGGATCACATCTGAATGTAAATAAAATATCCAATGGAACAAAAACAAACCAAAAAAAAGTTACCAGGGGCAGAAAAGAGCAAGGAGGAGCCCTGAGAAATTCTGACCTTTCATATTCTTGAATATTGACAGGTAATGAGTGAATGCCACCCCATGAGTAACTCAGGGCGCATTTGTTGTACTCTCCAACATCCATGAAATTTCATTTTACAAACTGGTATAGTTTCTGATTGGGGCAATGAAATGTTTGAGAAATGACAATGCTAAAAATTGTATTCTTTGGCATCATTACATTATCAATGTCACTGAATTGTATATTTTAAAGTGGTATTTGTGTAGGGTCATCTCTTTTGTATTGATTAAATTTGCTCTTTGACATTTGAAATAAAAAAGAAAGAAATTGGGGAGAATATGGCTTTACTAGCTCTCTTACTTCCTTAAATTCAACAACTAGACAGATCAGTATCTTCTTTGAATCAGAAGACAGCAGAAATAACGAAACCTCTTTCAAGAGATGAGAGCACTAAATTCTCTGAACAAATCATCTCTTCTCAAGTCATGATGAGTTGAAGCAAAGCATAGTTTTAGAGGCTGTCTGTAAAATTCAATCAAGTAGATGGCATGAAATAACTGAATTGAAAAGCCCAGAGCTATGGTCATGCAGACATGTAGGCAGAGGGTTTCCAGATTAATGGGCACAGTGAACAGGAAGAGAAAATGAAAGGTGAGGTTGAGATCTGTAATCAAAATGGATTTTAATGCTTGTTTTGAGTCTTGTGAAAATTGTTACTATGAAGGCAGGAGACTCCAGTTTTCTCAGCCAAGGGAGAAATGCCAGAATACAGAGAAATTGAAAGCCAGAACTGTCAAGTTCCAATTAGGTCTTATAGATTTGTTCTTACCTTTTTCCCTTGCTTTCTGTGATACTTGACCACCACGGGTATCTCCTGAATAATAGCCCATTGGTTTCTGAGGACTGACTCTTCAGCAATGACTACAGAAATATGTGGTGTTAGCTCTTCTCAACACTGGAACTTAATCAAGTAGCTGAAGTACTGTTTTCTCTTGTTCCCTCATGATTGTTGGTGAGAATTATAACAGGACTTCCTCACAGTATTGTTGGAAGGACTAAAGCTTTTATGCTTGCAAGATTCTTGGAAAGTTTCTGACATACAGTAAACCTGCAATTCCATTGTCTATCATGACTTCATCCAAGAGTCACAAAACTAAAGAGTAAACTGAAAGAAACTGACATGTCTCATGTGGCTTTAACAGGAATACCTGAGCAAAGACAGAATATTATATTTTTTACAAAATATTAGAACTCTTGAACTTAACATTTTCCATAAATTTAATTTAAAAGATGTCATTTCACCACACAGGCCTTAGCTTATGCTGTGGTTATCTAGGGTATCAGACAAATAATGAATTAAAACATAAAACACTATGAAATCAGACCTATTACAAACCTGTTTTTATAAGAATTACAAGATGATAAAATACATATAGTTTAAATTTATTAATACACAATGAGTATCTTATTATTGATTTTTATGTTATATTATACTAAATTTTGTATCAGGAAAGTTGTTAAAGTTTAAATTTCAATGAGGATACCTCTGCCTTTCACATCATGGCTCTGGAGGCCAGATGTGACTCTAGGCTATATATCTGCACTGTATCACTGTACAATAAGTAATTTGCTCAGAGAGACTAGTACATTTAGTGTTTTCTTATAGGATTGGCTTGGAAGGCCTGACATACATACATGCTAACACAAGTCTTGGGTCTCTGTGGAAAAACACTGAAAACAGAAGGCTATAAGCTATTGTAAACAGGCAGCTTCTGTGGAAATTTACCAGCCCAGTAGTCATAGGTCTTATAATAGGCAGCCTCAGGACATACCAACTTAGATAAGAACAATGAATCATAGGCAGACCTGTCCCTGAACTACACTAGCTGATACCCGTCTGAAAGGTATCCGTACTCCCCTTAACATCTATGCTCCGGTGCCATTCCCTTCCTCACATCCTGCCTTTTTGGTTTATAACCTCTGTGTAAATAAGTAAACTATGATGTGATTTAAATAACTAAATAAATAAAATTAAAAAAAAGAAAAAAGAAGAAGAAAGTAAAAACAAACAAACAAACAAACAAATAACATCATCAAATAGTGGTCATAACCATGGAGAAACTCTGAGAAATAACTCTTAACATCTTTATCCCACAATGACCTGGGCACACCTAAGAGACTCAGTTGAGTGACTATTGGTAGGTCAAAGAAATTGCAGTTTCGCATGTTTTATAATAGAATTCTGACCAAAGCTCAGTGTTAACTTGAATCTACTTTCCTCCTCCTCCTCCTCCATCCTCCTTCTTACTTCTTTTCTTCTTCTTCTTCTTTCTTCTTCTCTTCTTCTTCTTCTTCTTCTTTCTTTCTTTCCTCTCCTCCCCTCCCTCCTTCCCTCCTCCTCCTCCTCCTCCTCCTCCTCCATCTTGTCCTCCTTCTCCTCCTCCTTCTCCTTCTCCTCCTCCTCTCCTCCTCATCATCTCATCCTCCCCTTGTCCTCCTCCTCCTCCTCCTCCTCCTCCTCCTTGTCCTCCTCCTCCTCCTCCTCCTTCTCCTTCTTCTCCTTTTGTTTTCTTTTCTTCTTTCTTTCTTTCATGTTTTTCTACTCATATTTTGAGTTCTTCTAAGGTCAAATTTGGTGGTAACACTTCCATACTCTCAGTCAAAAGGAGTCCTGCAAGTACTTACAGTGAATAAGACACTAAGGGACAGCTCTGGGGAGTCCAATCAACTTTACATGGGGGTGACTCAAGGCTTATATAGTTTTGAGGGACTAAAAGTAGGAAAATCAATGATGGACAAAGGTCATTGGCTGAGAGCTTTGAGTACCAAAATTCCTCCTTAACATGGAGAAGCATTTCAGGAATTTCAGCTAGGCTGAATAGGTTCTTATCAGGAAAAAGGACGTTGAACCTATAGTCTTAGCCAAGGCTATGTGACATTCTGCAGGTAGAGGTGTAGGGTTTTCCCCAGACAAGGTAAGAGAAGGAGAAGCTCTGAGAATAAATGGAGTCCTTCATATTGTGCCCAGCCCTAAAAGGCTATCCAAACAATGGTAGACTTTGACCTTAAATAGCAGAGTTTTCCAACAGATAGTCACTTTTTTTTTTTTTTAAGTAGAAGAAATATAAGAATTTTAGAAACTATGGGTCAGGCTAGAGTTGAATAAGAGACAGTAAATTCACATATTTAGTGAGAAAACAGATACCAAGGTATAAGTGAAATATTTATGGGAACTAAAGCTTTTATGAAGAACTAATGGGCAAACTAGTGGGCAAATGTAGGAAGTATTATATGGATTTCTCTCCAGACCCTTATATATTTTCCTAGGAATTTCATAGGAGTGAATCTTACTGTATGGCTCTGAAAGAATATAATTTAAATGTGTGAAAGATTCTCCTTTACATAAAACCAGAATGTGTTTTCCTTAGATAGCCTTGTGGATACCTGCCTCAGATTCTGTACCCACAAATAGTTCATTTTGTGGTATTTATAAATACTTTTCTCATGTGAATTGGATCATCAATATAGCTTATAAGGCTTTTGATATTTATACTTAGAGTTATTACATTCAATTAAAACATTGTTGTGAAATGCAGAAAAATATATTTTATACTTGATTATTTTCCCTATAATTTATCCTCTATTTATACAGGAGTTTATAGGAAAATTCACAAAGAAAAAATAAATCAATTCACAAGTGAAACATATGTACAATTTCAATTCGAGTCAATATGCCTACAATTATCTCTCAAGTGAAACAAATGTTAATACTCAAAGCACACAATGTATTATAATGTTTTACAATGAGAGTGGAAATTTTTCTTTGAAGTATTAAGTAATGGTCAGGGCTGGGCATCTTTTAATATCTATAATAAACACTGATAAAGAGTTACTAAAAAAAAACAATCATTCCATTATTCTTTTTACTTTTCCTACTGATTATATTCATCCATCTTTGTATTTATAAAAGTATTCATTGTGTTCCTGAACACAACTATTGAATTTTAAATTTCTGTTTGGATTATAAGATTAAACAGTTTTTTTTTTGTTTTTTTTTTTTAAAAGAATGTTCAACATTGCCATGCTTCAAGTCTTATGATCCAAAATAACACACTATTATCATGTTAATACACTTAGTTTATGAAAATGTGTTCTCCCTGTGTTTATGTACTTTGCACCATCCAATTTAATCATTGCCTTTTTCCTTCCCTTTTATTTTTCTCTGTACAAAATAGACATGAGTCTTGATATTTGAACACATCCGTATTTATTTTCTTTTAATAAATGAACTGAACTAATTGACATTACTTGAAAAAACAAACATATTTGAGCTCAGTTCTTTCATAATCTCTTATTATGGCTTGTACTGTATAACTTTTTCTGTACAGTATGTGTCATTTGCTTTTTGTAGTTGGTATAATTGATCCATGCTTAAGTTACCTGTATGTGCATGCATTTTTTTAAAACATGTACTGATCCCAGTGTTAAACTATTTAAAATATCACTCTTTAGTGAGTTTTTTATACCCTTCAGTTCCTGTCTATTATATAAAAACAACTAGTAGGCTTTGCTTCTTCCTTCTGCCCTTTATCTCTCGTATGACAATGCATAATTTGTACCATCTGACATCACGTTACATGTGTACATTCACCTTTTCCCTGCATTGTTCTCTTATTACCTGAAGGCTTTCTCATTGCGGATACTAAATATCTCAGGGAAACAGGGACAGGAAAGACTCATTTCATCTCCGAGTTTCAGGGTTTTGAGTCCTTGATGGTGTGTCTTGAGCAAAACCTTGTGAGAGAATGTGCATGTCCAGTGGAGGCTCTTCTCCTCAAGGCAGATGGAAGACATGGCAGATACGAAACAGGGAATATAGTAACATAGAAATTGGTCAGGGAAAGAAATGGCTCAAAGGACACCCAGTGACATTAATTCTAAGGTCTTAGCCTTAGTTTCCATACCTTCGAAAAATAGCATTGGTAGCTGAGAACCAGGAATCCAACACACGAGCCTATGCAGAATATCTTATATTCAAATGAGAACAGCAACCTGTATTTTAATACTCTAGAATCTAATGTAAATTATTTATTTGAAGATGTTTTAAAAGTCTGTTAATCTGATGAGGTAAATTACTCAAAAGGCATGTGTATAGAATATTTTCTAAATAATTTTACGATTAATATTGTTTATGTATTCCTCTGACACTCAAAGAACAGAAATTGATATAAAATCATTGTATTACCTTTGTTTCATTTTTTTTAAAAACATAAGCCAACCCATTTATTTTTACCTTGTTTGTTGCTTTTAAAATGAAAAGTCTAATGGCAATATCTGTTCACTTTTAAATTATTTAATTCTCCTGTACTCCACAGGCCCTGATGATTCATGAAGTCAATAAATGAACAAGAATATTTCATCAAATTGCTTGATCTCAGTTAATTTTACCATGCATGCTGGGTAATGTCTTGATATATAAACTCAGACATAGCTTGATCTATGAAACATTTTCAGGGAAAACAGTTTTAAAGAGTAGTGTTCTAATCTTAGAGGAAAATACTACTGAAATCTCATTTATTCTTTGGCCTTATATGTTTTGAGAACTAATTTTTGTATTTTAACATTTTATTGTTTGTTTATTTATTTATTTATTTTTATTTTGCTGTTATTTATTTTTCTAAATAAATATTTGAGACTAATTGTGAACAGAAAAAGAACACAAAGAATAAAATTATTTTGTTCACTGCAGAATATTTCAAACTTAGAAACCTCAACAAATATTTGCATATAAATAGGTTTCTAAGGAATGACGTTGCTGCTCATAGAATTAGGTATTTAATTTTATGGCTTAAATGGTGAGACAACTATGTCCGATGGTGCTGCAGGTGGAACAGTGTAAACTGCCTGCTATCATCAGGAATGCAAAGACAAGGACTTCATTTCCAGACTCACATCCTTCATTAACCTTAGACAATAACACAGGAATAGAAAGGAAAGTCCTAATTTGAGGAGGGCACTTGGCATAGACACTGACAAAATATCAACAAGGCAAACAAATAAACATCAGAACATAGCCTCTGTATTGTAGCGTGAAATATTAAAAAAAGCAATCTGCGGGTAGGCCCATCAGGCACAAGTGGGCAGGCCAGCCTGTTCTTATCTCAGCAGATTCTCTGACCTGGAACTCTGAAATCTCTCCACCTGGCTCACTAAGTTCCCCTGGTGGGTCACTACAATGCCTGCCCCAGCTTCCAAATTCCGCCAGCTTTTTGAGGTGCGCTTCTTGAAAACCTACGCTTTGCCACAGTACCTTCTTCCCTTGAACCCAGTTGAATCAACACATAGGAAAACACCAGGCAACATTGCTGGGCACAGCAACTAGCATCCTAGTTTGTAAGCCATTCTAAGTTAAATCCTCCAGTAGCTGATCCCGAGGAATCCTCCACCTGAACCAGGGGCCTCCACTACCTACATTTTGGCCTCCATGATCCTCTCCCATCCCTCTCCTCTTCCACCATCCCTTTCCTCTGACCCGGAAGTCCCACCTACTCACCTAGTGATTGGTTCCTTGAAATCTTGATTCATTAGGGGAAGGTCCACAAGAAGTCACCAGAGTACAGGATTCACTCCTCATCCCAGGTAGCCCCTCCTGGGGAAGTGGAATTAGCATCAAAATACAAATAGCACCAGGGCTATCCACAACACTTTATCTGTTTATTTGTGCTTGTTAACATATGAAAAATCCTGACCTGTGAAGAAAATCTAGTAAATAATGATTACCCACTGTCTCAATGTCCTAAATACTGAGAATAAAAGTGTAGAACAACACTCTACCTTGCCTGGTTCAAGTTTGATATTCAAATCACTTTTATAATTTTGCTAAAGTGATCTCTGTTGCCATTGTGTTTTCTCTCTGTCTCTGTCTGTCTCTTTTTCTCTTTTCTTCCTCCCTCCTTAATTTGATGATTTTTTTTGTTTTGTTTTGGTTTTGGTTTTTTAAATCAATCTCTCTCTCCTCTCTCTCTCTCCTTCTCTCTCTCTCTCTCTTTCTCTTTCTTTCTTTCTCCTTAATCTTGTTTTACAGTCCAGTCACTATTCTCCTCCTAGTCTGCCTCCCCTGACAGTTCTTCATCTCACTTCTCTTCCCTTGTTTCCAAGAGGATGTCCCCACCCTCCACTGTGCCAGGGCTCCCCACTCCCTGGGGCCTCAAGTCTCTCAAGGGTTAGGTGCATCTTCTCTCACTGAGGCTAGACCAGGCAAGTCCTCTGCTGCCTGGTTGGTGGCTCAGTGTCTGAGAGATCTCAGGGTTTCGAGTTAGTTGAGACTCCTGGTATTCCTATGGGGTTGCCCTCCTCCACAACTTCTTCTAGTCTTTCCCTAAATAAGCTACAGGGGCCCCACTTCTCTTCATTGGTTGGGTGTAAGTATCTGCATCTGTCTCGGTCAGCAGCTTGTGGTGCCTCTGGAGGTTAGCCATGCAGGGTTCTTGTTTGTAGGCACACCACAGCATAGGTAATAGTGTCAGGCTTGGAACTTCCACTTGAGATGGATTCCAACCTGAGGTCAGTCACTGGACACTCCCTTCCCTAGACTCTTCTCCATTTTTGTTCCTGCAGTTCTTCCAGACAGGAATAATTCTGCGTCAGAGATTTTGTCTGTGGAGGGCAACCCCATCCCTTCACTTGAAGCCCTGTCTTTCTACTGGAGGTGGACTCTACAAGTTTCCTCTGCCTATTTTAGAGCATTTCATCTAAGGTCCCTCACTTTGAGTCTGAGACTCTCTCACTTCCCAGGTCTTGGTACATCTAGAGTGTCCCCTCACCTCCTACCTCCCAATATTGCCGTTTCCATTCATTCTTCTGGCCCTCAGGGCTTCACTCCTGTTTGCCCCACTCCAATACCTGATCATATTATCCCTTTCCCTCCCTGTCACCCTCCCACCCAAGTCTCTCGATCCCTCCACCCACCCAGATTTCTTTCTTCTCGCTCCCAAGTAGTATTGAGGTATCCTCACTTGGGCCCTTCAGTGTGTTAACCTTCTGGGAGTTCTGTGGATTGTATCCTGGTATTCTGTACTTTTTTGACTAATATCCACTTATTAGTGAATAAATATTAAGCATGTCTTTTTGGGTCTGAGTTACCATACTCAGGATGATACTTTCAAGTTCCATCCATTTACTGCAAAATTCATGAAGCCCTCGTTCTTAATGTAAATTAACCAACTTTTCTGTATCCATTCTTCCATTGTGGGACATCTGCATTGTTTCCAAATTCTGAAAATCACAAATAAGGCCTCTGTGAACATAGTGGAACACTTTCCCCTGTGTCATGGTGGGGCATATTTTAGATATATGCCCAAGAGTGGTATAGCTGGGTCTTCACATAGATCTATTTGCAAGTTTTCTGCAACTCTCAAGATTGATTTCCAGAGTGGTTGTACCAGTTTGAATTCCACCATCAATGGAGGAGTGTTCCTCTTTCTCCACATTCTCATAAATTTTGCTGTCACATGAATTTTTGATCCTAGCCATTCTGATTGGTATAAGGTAGAATATTGGGGTCATTTTGATTTGCATTTCCCTGATGACTAAGGACTTTGAACATTTCTTTACATGCTCTTTGGTCATCTAAGATTCCTCTCTTATGAATTCTCTGTTTAGTTATATACCCCATTATTTTTTGAAAGAAAATCTTTTATAGCCCTAGCTAGCCTTTAACTCATTATGTATCTGAGGGTATCCTTAAACTTTCAGTCCTTCAACTTTACTTCCCAAGTGCTGGATTACAGGTACAAATTGCTTTACCCAGTTTATGAAGTGCTAGAGACTGAACAACCCAGACATGCACTTGACACATTGAGCTATATCCCCACGTTCTAAAATAATCATTTAATCCTTGGTATGTTATAATTTGATTCCTGGGAATCTTTTCACTTACAGATTCAAAGAAATACCCAAGTATTTAGAACATTAAGCAATGATCGTAATAAAAAGTTGATCAGATATTAATTTTGTAATACATGTTTTATTTATCCTTCTTTCCTATGTAGTGTGGTCCTTACTCTAATTTCTCTGGAAAGATTAAAGAAGACATCATGGAGCAAGGAGATCTTCTAACTTCACCAAATGACAAATATATCCCCAGGGAATGTTGGGTAAAAATTTGTCTGTATAGCACATGACCTCCAAGACAATATTGCTGTAGACTAGATTTATGGCTTCTTCTAAGAAGCCACCAGCCACCAGCATCTCTTTCCCACAGAATTCAGAAAAGGCTCATTAAGTTTCATGATCCTGCTAAACCAGTATCACTAACTTAAATCTCTCACTGTAGTGTAGCTAATGCCTCTAATTCCTGTGGTATAAAGGCCTTCAAGTCTACATGTAAAGTGAAACCAAGTTAAATGATATCTATCACTGAAGACAGAAAATTATTCTGGGAAGAAACTGTATGGCTTAAGGACAATGGGCAAACATTCTGGGAACTAGAAAATGTTCTCTTTCTTTTCCCTTGTCTGACTCAGGGTGTTATAGAGACTAATTTCCCACAACCATTTTTAACAGGAAATAGAACCTTCTTAGAAACATGACCTCACATTGTAAGATATTTTTATGCTTTTTTCCTTGAAAATTCCTCAGTAACTTCTTATTTGGACACAGTTTTTTATCTTGATAGCAATAAAACCTGGTTTATATACATTTCTGCTAAACCAATGCTTTAGTTTTCATGGATGGATTTACATGAATGCACTCAGATATAGATTCTTGATGCTCACATAAATCTCAATACTTTTTATGTAATGAGGCAAACACAGTTATTGGTGTCAATTCTGTTAAGCGACTTTTTGTGTCTTCCGATTTAACAGCAAGTTATCTACCAAGACAAAGAGCACAATAGAAAAAATAAAGAAAAAAAAACAATACCAGAAATCATTTTTAGTACCTCTAGTATTGTAATTGCATGAGTCAATCAAAAATAATCATTTTGTGTCAAATGGTGTTAATCTTCTGTAGATTATGCCAGTTTACCTCAGAGTAACAGTGTAGTGGTTAATTTCTTTTGCTAGTATAGTAAAACATTTGCAGATATGCCCATTTATTAATCAGTCTTCACAAACCATCTTTGTGAATTAGCTTCCTAACAAACTACCCACACGACACTCACTATTTTGAGACTTAACACTCTTAAATTTCAAGATGTTTCTTGGTATCTGATTTTCTACTATTGTTTTCTATGAATAATTAGCCAAGTTTTCATATTCATTTCAGTTTCTCTAATGCTTTCTTACAAATGTATATATAAAATATGGCATCCCAAAATTCTGAGATAACTTAGGGGAAAATATAATGTAACTGCTCAACTGTAAGTTTCTATGGTTATGCCTGAAATTTTTCTCATATGAAATTTGTTATTTGTATTTATGTTTCATTTCAGAATTATTTGATCTAATATATTCCAGTAGCTCTTTCAATAGCTAAGACTTAACTTGCATGGAATAATTAACCACTTGTTTTATTTACTACTCTTTTAAGGGAGTCTAATTGTATTTATTATTTCTTTAAAATAAATAAAATTTTCTAATTGATGTTATTATTGTTGTCATTCCATTTTAGAATGCTGTCTTCTTGTCTTTTTTAAAAAACAAACATTTTAGATTGAAAGAAGAATAGATAAAGAATGTTCTAGGAAATTAGTGTCTTTGCAACTATGTGTTGTAAAAATTGTATCCCAAATCAGAAAGAAATCATGACTATGGCTATTAGGGGAATAGAAGCACTTGTGTTTATGTTTCTAAACTCAAAAGAAACTTTGGATGCTTTCATAAACATTGGAAAATTTAGTGTCCAAGTTAGGTCCTCAAATAAGCAGTGCTTTATTCATATTATAATTAGAAGATGACATTATTCAGGGTCAGTAGAGACTTTGTGACAATAGCAAATATTTTCATGACAGTTTGACTGATTTTCCTCTTGAAAAATAACTAATTGTAATCAAATTACAATCCATAGACCCAGAGAGGACTATAGGGAGAAAGCATGGGTTTTCCTGGGAAAGGAAAATATCGTAGATTCTGCAGATCGACTGGGGGTGGGTGGGGATGAATATGTGAGAGATCAGGTTGTGGGTAGGGAGAGTGTGGGGAGAGGCAGATGGAATTGGAGAGCATAGGGGTGACAGAATGGAAACATAGTGGAGTGGAAACTTCCTAGAATCTCTGATTGTGACCCTAATGAGAAGTCCTAGTAATGGAGGTTATGGGTATGAACTGTCCATTTGTAATCAGGCAAGACTCCTAGTGGTGGACTGGATTACATCTCTTTTTACTATTACCCAAGGAGGTTCCATGGAGATCTTTAAACAACCCATGGTGATGCTAGGACAGAAGGTTGCTCTCTGAAAACTGATAGGGAGATCCTATTGCTAACTTCCAACCAGCTTGTTCAAAATAGAGAGATTGAGCTAGTGCAGGCTTGGAGTCTTCACCCCTGTGCTCTACTCTCTTTGGTTTGAGAAGCTACTCTTCAGACTATGGAAAGAGAAGTCTGGACACAAAACCTTCCAACTAAAATCTGTATTTTCTGCAAAATGTGTTGGGGCAATGGTGGCTCAGAACTTGTGGGAGTGGGCATCCAATGTTGGTTTGACTTGAGGTCCATGGCATTAGAGGGAGCACATATCCTACACTGCCAGGAGCAGAGACTGGATAACATAGAAACCTAGGGTAGAACCAAACACAACTGGAAAATTAATCAATGAAATGATTCTTAATGTTATTCTGCTATAGTCATAGATCTGTGCTGTATCAAGTCATCATCAGAGAAGCTTTCTCTGGCAGTAGATGAGACCTATAGCCAGATACTATGAAAAAAGAGAGTCTAATTTGGAGGCTCCATAGAAGCCCTCTCACTGGAGATCAGGAACACTGCCAAAGAGGAGAGGAAAGACTGTAAAAGTCAGATGAATCAAGAACACCAGGAGAATATGGCCCACCAAGTCAAGTAGCAGGCCTCATAAGGGCTTACAGAGACTGAAATGGCAAGCACTAGGTCTGCATGGACCTGCAGCGTGCCATGTGTCTGTCTACATTGTGGCTGATAGCTTTGTGTTTTTGTAAGACTCCTAACAGTGTGAGCAGGTATATCTGTGATTCTTTTGTTTGCCTTTGAGACTCTTTCCCTGCTATTGGGTTGCCTTGTTCATCAGGGATTTTGCTTTGCCCTTTGGGTTGTTCAGTCTCCTTTTTGTTGTATGAGAAAAGAATCTGTTTTCAATCTAAAAACAATAGAAAAAATAACGAGACAAAGCAAAACAAACAAAAATTATAAAGTGGTCACTATCTTGAAAGAGGGTGAAGAATGTCTACACTTAAAAAATCTTTTTCATCCAAATGTTAGCTATACCTTGATAGACAAGCCTATCTTGACAATTGATCATAAAATTGATGTTCAATCTTGGCGATATAGAAGAGAGACATCTGTTTTAACAGAATTTGAGGCCCAGGCAAAGGCATCAATCATCTTCAGATTCATCTCCTTAGGCTTAATGCCAAGTGGAAATTGGCAGATCTGGGAAGGACTGAAGGAAAGGAAGAGGATTGAAGCCCCATAAGGAAGAACAACATCAACTAACCAGACCACCCAGAGCTCCCAGAGACTAAACCATCAACCAAAGTGTAACATGGAAGGAGCCATGGCTCCAGCTGCATATGTATCTGACATCAATGGGAGGAGGCCCTTGGTCCTGTGGAGGTTTGATGTTACATGAGTAGAGGGATGCTAGAGCAGTGAGGCAGGGGTGGGTGAGTGGGTGGAGGAGCAACCTTATAGAGGCAAAGGGGAGAGGAGTAGAAGGCAAATAGGAATGGTGGGCTTGTGGAGGGGTAACAGGAATGGGGATATCATGTGAAATATATATGAAAAAAATGATTAATAATTTTTTAAAAAGGGGTAAAATAAGCATTTATAATAGCCAAAGGAATAAGAAGACATTTGGCAATAAGATAAATGTCAAAGTTTTAGTAGTATGTAGGTACTCATACTCAGAAACTCAAACCACTTCTTTCAAAGTCAGCTTTTGTAGACAGACTTACTTTTGCCAAAATGATTGGGGAGATTTTTGCGTAGAACTTACAAGGCCCCCTAGAAATGAAGTGCTTCTCAGACATGATGTTTAAAATCTACATTAAAGGCACACACAGGCAAAGCTCTGCGAAGGAAGGTGTAATGATAGTGATCATTTGATCATTATTGGTCATGGGAGCTGGAAGTGAGCAGATTGAGAGCTCATAGAGAAAACCTTCAATTTGCTGCTTAGAGAGAATGAATTAAAAATTTTAAAACTCATATAGGAAAAGCTTGCTTAGACAGTAAACATCTTCACTTACAAGTATTACACTAGGAAAGGATTTTAGGCAAAGAGAAAACATTTCACTTTGATTAACAATTCATTACATTTTTAGAAATCCTATTTTTAAAACATACTTCACGTATATTTTTAAGAGGACTATCTCAGTTTTTCCTTTATATTGGCATTTTATACAATATGTTCTCAAGTTTGTCACAGTCGCTTATATTACTATACTAAAATTAGGTAAAGGACCTAATTTTGTCTATAGACTGTAGTTTGATGGTCCACATTTTAAAAGTAAATATGGCTGCTTTATGAAAACCATTGCTGAGAAACTAATTTGCAGGTTTAGCTGAATAAATATGGCCTTCTTTAGATTTGTCTAAAATGCATCTCCATACTAAAGAAAGATTTGTATTAGGTCAATGTTATTTCCCAGAATTATTCTCCAAGATTACCTTAGTGCTCTCTCATTTTTGTTTCATGTTAGAATCTTCTTAATTTTATCATTTGGTTTTCAGTCTCTCTATTGCCTTTAATATGACATTCAGACATCTGTAATTCTTCAGTAATGTCATGGGGATACAATTTCAGTTATATATTATGTATTTGAAGTATTTTAACAATTTTCAAAATGGGAAACGAAAAAAAAATCCAAATTTTTACTGTAATTCTAGTGGTCAATGGTTGTTCCTTAGTACCCTGTCATTAGACTTGAACCACAACACCAAATGGCTTCTACTTCATGAGCGTGGGCTCTATACTTCAATATGGATGCCCTGTTATGACTGCTGTCATCTGTCCTGTTAGCACTGACTTTCCGTTAGTACAACTAAGGGCTTGACAACTTCACTTAAATGTTAACACACCAGAACAAATACTACCCTTAATTTCAGTTCTTGCTTTTCTCACTGGCAGATAATTCTATTCCTACATGTGAATGTCATACCCACATGCCTTCTAATTCTCCTAGCATGTGTTGGCTTACACCAGAGCTGCTAAGGATCCTATGTGATGAGATGGAAGTCGAGAGCAAAGATCAAGTGTGAACAGTAGGCTTCAATTGGATGAGAATAACACACACAACTACAAAGGAAGTCTTTAGAATTCAGTTATAAGCAAAAGAAATACAATTAGTGTTCTCTATATGACCATTCCCACCCTGTTTGTTTATTTGTTTGTTTCTTCATCCATGCTTCATTGAATTACTTTTGTTTCCCATAATGATTATGTCCCCCTAGTGTTATATCCAAGACAAAAATATGAGTGTAAGCCTACTAGTGTGAATGAACTCTGACCTGAGTCTTAGTTCAAACTTTGTTAACTATAAGTTAGCTGTTTTCCTACAAACAAAACACAGAATTATCCTTTTTTTATAATAAAGTTAATAGCATCTAATTCATATCTGACATGTTGATTGGCACACATGTGATACGTCAATTAAAGGATCTTATCAAGGACTTGAAGATAAATACTTAGGATGCTGCAAATCAAACAACAGGGTTTCAATTAGCATTCTGAAACTTACAATCTTTTAGATTCATAAAACAACTTTAGGTAGTATTTGCATGACTAAGAAATGAGAATCAGGATCCTTAACCCCTCACTCACCCAAAGCATGTCTAACTCATATTTTGTTAGGAGACTCTTTCTCATTGAAAATTTATTAACCAGAAAGCATGACTGTACAATGACTCTCAGACAAAGTTTACTGGTATATGACTTCAAGCATCAAATCAAAGCTACCTAAAGTGCCCCTTTCTTCTGTGACTTCTCACAATGGTACCTAATTATGCAATGTGTCGTCATTATAAACTGTTATCACCTACATTTTTAGTCACACATTTTAGCAGAACATTCAGACAGACTTCTTTGTCTTTTTCTTTGACCAGGTCTATCTTCATATCACTCTCTGATCTCTCATTTGCGGGTCAATGTGCATTATTAGAACAGGAATCTGTGTTTTCATTTATCAGTGGAAATTTGGTTAAAATGCACTTTGTCATCTCCTAAAGAAGACATCTCAAAGATAAGGTATGTTAACGACAAAATACTTCATTTAGAAAAAGCATTATGAAACCAATTAACTACATGAAAATTAGTACATTTCACTATGCAAGTTGTAAATGCTGGTATAATATTCACCTTCTTTTGTAGAGGGTCTCACAAAAACTGATGCTGTATGTTCCCATAGAGTTCATATTATCATTGGCAGTTACTGGATCTGTAATCTCCTAACACATCTAACAGATTAATCCATTGACAGATACATAATTACATGAAGCTATTGGTAGGTGATGCCATTGGAGCTTCTTTGGAGGAAGAAAGTAGCAGCTAGGGATATTGATTTGAAAGAGATCCATGACCTCTGACTTCATGTTCCTCACCCTATGCCTTCTGGTTACTTTGAGGTAAGCAGTTTTGTTTCTCTCTACATTTCAATTATGATGTCAGCTTAACCACAGACCTAGAAATAATTAGGCCAGAAGAATATAATTCAGTAATCTCTGCAACTGTGAACCAAAATGATCTTTGCTTCCTTAAGTCAATCTCCTCTGGTATTTTATCACTGCAGTGAGAATTAAACAGCATCGCTTTTCTTAGAGGTTATCATGAGACATTCATTAAGTTAACTAATTATTGTGAGCTCTAAAATACACAAATATATTTAATCATCATTTGTTAAAACTCCACAGTGTCTAAATGAAATGCATGACACATGTCCTAAGAGATCATTCTGCTTTAGAGAATGGTACTGAATTTTAACACAAAATTAAAAACAAATATTGGAAAATATTAAAGGAAATGAGAAGAATGTCCAAGAAGTGTGATCTCTAAAAGTTTTACAAACATCAACATAATTAATAATACTAAGTTTACCAATTCATATAGATTATTTCATTTAATCATAATAGCACTATTTGAATAGAATGAAAATGTTATAGATTTAGAGTTGATGAAGCAATCACAGTGTCTTCACGGCCTAAACAAAGACTCTTCTGATGCTTAATTGTTTATATCTAGTTGCTTGACATAGAAAATATAACTCACCAGGAGTTGATTCTACCCAGTATCAGAAAGTTCACTTTCAAAAGTCAATGTTTCTTGGCTAAAACACTGCAATTTCTTTGTTGCTATTGTGAACAATTGATAATAACTAGATGTTTACAGGACAAAGTTATTTCTATATCCAGCCAGGGCATTGGAGAACTAAAAGATGTGTTCAAATAGACTGTATTATGTCTCCAGAGAGTTGAACTCATTGCAACACAAGATGCTGTTATGTCTGTGGCCCACAAAAGTATCTCCTGTAGTGTCTGGAATGAAGACCACTTTATCTCATTCTGGAGGAAATTTTTAGAAACAAAACAAAAAAAAAAAGGAAAAGAAAAAGAAAAAGAAAAATTTGGTACCTGGAGAAAAGAATATATGTATGTGTTCATGAGAACTTCAAATGATGTGTGTGTGTTTTGTGTGTGTTGGTTGTGTGTGTGTGTTGTGTGTGTGTGTTGAATTCTTCTTTAGTAACTGTACAGTAACATATTGTATGTAATATATGAACTAATATCTTGATCCCTTTCAACTCACAGGGCTGCCATTATTTATCTCATTAGCCATGTCTCCTTATCTCATATTAATATGCTATATTCTTTTCTCAATGGAATCTCATTTTTTCTATCTAAGAGGAGGTAAATAATCTCTAGCTATAAATTCTTCAACATATTATTCTTCTCTGGAAAAATGAAGAATAAAATTCTCTGTGGAAGCAAAGGAGACAGATGAAAAATATGTATGTGAATAATCCTCTCTCTACTGCAGTGAGCATTGCTTGACAATTCTTGGTTACATTGCTCTCCTCAACAGTCAGTCAAACTGATCTAAATCAAGTGCTGTTCTGGCTGATACCTGTGTAAGTGAGGCCTGCACTGGAAACAGTTTCTTTTTCCTTCCATCATCTGCTTTGGAGAACTCATCTCTTGACTCCTAAAATTATAGCTCATAGGTTGTTTCACAGTACTTTTGTGTTAAGTTACACTAACAAGCACTGAGTAGAATACAGCTTCCAGAAATTATAACTGATGACATAAAGACTGCCCGGATCATCATCAATATTGGTTCAAACTAGCTCCTTTGTAACACTATGAATCTAAATGTCTCTGACATCTAAAACTAATGATATAAATGACAGCCATATGTCTGTAAAATTTTGACACGAGAATCATATCTCATTTAAATAATTTAAAGTAGTAGTCTATGTCATATGATAACATCTGTATTTCTATATCGCAAGAGTCATATAATGCCTGTTAAATTCAGTAATCGTTAGAACATATAGATACTAAAATAAAATAAATTTAGACAAAGATATAATCTAAACTATTGTACCATGAATAAAATATCATTTATACCAAATAGCTTATTTACTTTGATTTAAAATATGTAATGTGATTTAAGAATAAATATTGCCAAGTGAGACTGGATTATCTTTTTATTTGCATGAAATTATTGTGCAAGCTTATTTACATGGATTCAACTGACTTGAATATTATAGATATAAAGTGGTACCAAACCCAGATATTTAATTGAAAATATTTTGAATGCCTTCTGGATATGCAAAGCTTTCATGTTTACATAAATTTAGGTAGCTGTCATAAGTCCTCAGACTCAATGTATACATTTAGAAAATTACAGTTTAGTATGATTTTTACACAACAGCTCCCACAGAGCTGTGTTCACTCCTTCAGATTTTAAGAATTGACCTGAAGAACTTACTACAAGGCTAGGGATATCATTGAGAGACTTCCAAGCCATTATATTTAATTTATATTAACGTAATTGCTTTTTATTAACAAATGAGCTTATCATAAGAAAAACAACATTATTTCTCATAAACACAAATTATATATATATATATTTTTTTCCTTCCCAAAGTTCAAGAATCGTTGAGGAGAGAAGTTAAAGAATTTAAAAGACAGAGGAGGTAAATAAATACAAGGAAAAGGTGTCCCCAAAGCACAATAAGGCAAATCCACTTTAGGATATAGGGAATGCCAGGGCAGTGAGGTTGGAGTAGGTGGGTGGGGGCTCACCTTCATAGAAGCAGGGGGAGGGAGGATGGAATAGGGTTGTTGAGGACAGAAACCTGGGAACAGGGATAACATTTGAAATGTAAATAAATAAAATATCCAATAAAAATAAGATAAAAAAAGAAATTATGATGATACACAAGCCTTGTGCAAAATTTAAGCAATAACATAACACACCTCAACATGAAGAGATGAACTCCCAACGTTAGCTAAGGAGATATTAGCAATTAATTACAAACAGGAGAGAAAAAGAGAGTCAGTTTTCTTTAGGAATGTTGTTCCTGGTAGATATGTTGACAACACTCCAATAGAGAACCACACCTCCAAAAACATAGGGCAGCACCAATTGGACTTGAGTAATTGGGTATGATGAGTGGGAAAAAAAAAATGAAAAAAAAGAAGGGAAGAAAGAAAAGTGGGTAAGGACTGGAAAAATATAACTACTAGGAGTTGGGTGAGGAGGTTAGAGTGAGAAAAACGCATTGTATGAAGTTCTCAAAGAATTTACATAACAATTGACATATTGAACAAAATTGTACTAATGATTACATTTAAAGCACATGCTGTGGAAAGGCCTTTAATTTTAAACCTAAGCTTGTATACAATGTTAAATACATCTCATGCTGACAGACTTCCTGGATAAAAGGCAGGGAGTATTCAAGAATTTTTCATGATGGGAAATAATGTATCTCATATGGTAATTTTCATATTAAGTAAAATATTAAAGCTATCTTGTGCTAGCAATTCAAACATTGGAAGGTGAGGAGAGAGACTGATCACTTCCAGTATCATCTGTGGATCAAGGTGTTAGACTTTGGTGCCACATATTTTCTCTTAATAATAATAAATAATAATAATAATAATAATAATAATAATTAAGGGCAAGATTGATACTACCAAAAAATCAATTCCATAAATTTGATTTTGTTATTCTTATATTTCTTAAAGTATCATTTATGATTATTACTACATTAACTCAATTTAGAGGCCCAATTTCTTGGTTTAAATTCTACTGATTTTATAGATAATGTAATCATTGTTGAATATAAAATTAACAAAATAAAAATTTGAAACTAACTAATAACCACTGTCTTCTTTCTCAGAAAACACTTGGACAAATAAAGCATATTAGAATTATCTTCATGTAAATAAAGTGCAGATAAATGAGCTTATCATACAGAATAACACCTTATTTCTCATAAACACAAATGTTATATAGGTATACACATCAAATGAGAGTTCTGTTTCTACTGAGGAAAAAGGAATAGTTTATTTTCTTCTTGATAGTGTTTCTTTACTAAAACAAAAATGAGCATACTTTTCTGATCGAGTTTTCTTCCTATTTGGAGACATTAGATTGAAAAACTATAGCTAGAAATCAACATGATGATATAGTGAGAAACATTTCTTAGCTTTACTCGGGCAAAATAAATTTAATAATAAGCAAATTTTCACATATATATCTGAAGCACCTTCAAAGAGGATCTTTAACTTTTCCTCTGTGAGGGCTTGTTCCAACCACTGAGGGTCTTCCGTAACCTTTCATTTTTTAATATTAATTTTTAGCACTTCCTTATGAATTCTGAGAATTCTGTTATTTTAATTGCCTCTTACTATTGTTAAGTCTTTTACTTTCATTTTATAATGAACGACTTCTTTAATAACCCAAGAAAGTTTCTGAGGACCTAGAGACATATCAGCTCATTACCAGTAGTTGAAAGGAGATTACGACATTCACATCTCTTAAAAAAAAATAATAAAAAAACAATTAGGGTGATTTCTTTTCATAAAAGCATCAAAATTGCATGATCTATAGTGAACTTCCAAAAGAATGGAAAGCTAAAATATCTGCAATCACCAACAAACAACAGAGACATCCTTTCATTTCTATATTTTAGCTGCTTCTCTCAATGAGAATGAAACCTACGCGGAGCCTTAAAAAAAAATTGTGGTTAGTGGTCACCAAGCATTTTTGTTGTTGTTGTTGGAACCATGGAATATATATATTATATATTATATAATAATATATATAATATTATATATATATATATATATATATTTCTACAAAGAAATAGTAACTGTGACATCATGTTGGAATGATAAAAATGTTTAGGAAACAGAGTTCAGTTTATTTATCACATGAAGTCAGACAGGCTAAGTTTCTTGCTTTAATTCATAAGTTAATTCATGCAGTGTGAGGCAAACAACTTAGACGCCCTTTGGGATCATAGAACTAAAAATGTTTTGCCCTAGGAAAGAAAGAGTAGATAGGGGAGGGAAAAATTGGCATACTTTTCTTAAAAATATTTGTTTTTCTTAAAACTTACCTGCTATGTCAGCAGGACTGCAGTCAGTAGTCATTTTTTTATAAGAGACTTTGATGGAATTTGGGCCCCAAAATTTAATTGGGTCTCTACCTGTTTTTTGCTATAATGGGAAGAGACTTACATTTTCCAGAGAGTTACTCAAAAGAAATACACACAACATAAATGTAGTGGGGCCAAGTGAAAACATGCGCTAGCTTGTCTTTTAGAATCCTTGATGACACCATGCAACTCTATGGCATCACAAACTTTACCTTGTTGTAGGAAGCCAGTTGGGCATTTATCTTTAAATGCTGTATTTTTTAAAACCCCAGGATAAATTAATGCAGGAAATTAAATTATGATTAATGCATTAAAAAATTTGGGAAAAAAAATAAGATAATTACAAGTTAAATCATATGTATATTGATAATTATCTGGAAACAGACAGCACCCTACTGGGTTTCATTTGTCTCTATATACAAATTTTCTGAGTATGATTAATTAATTACTCATTTATTTAGAAGTATTTCTGGAAATCTTTTCCCATAAACACCCTAATAATGATTTTTCCCAAGTAACTCTTCAAATAATTCTGAAATAAACATACTGTCATTCAGTGACAATGAAAAAATTAAAGTTAAAAAAGTTGGAGTATCTTAATAATTAACCTAGTTTTGGCCCGAAATGGAGAAATTTAATATTTCAATGTGGGTTACCTCATGCCGAAAGCTGTCCCTCAGAAACTCTGGGGAAAATATATCAAACAAAAAAAATCTGGGCAATTATTTAATTTTCCTTTAAAGGTATAAAATAAGTATTGTCTATAAATGACAGACCAGTGTAAACATTGCAAAACACCCCCAGTAAAACATTATTTTCAGCAAAAGCTGGTACAACAAGTAAGTATTAAATGAAGCGAAAAAAGAATAGAGCGGATGATGAAAAATGAAAGTACAAATTCAGTAGTCGGACGCAGTGTCAGGGAAGACAGAAGTCAACAGGCAAGGAGAAAAGCTCTGCCAAGAGACTGGGGATGCTATGCCATGGTGCAGTGAAAATTTAGCAAGAAAAATGTTCACAGCGCGCAACAGAGCACATCTGGGGGGACTTTTTAATTTAAATTTATATTTATTTGAGTTATTTCTATAGTTAGCCCTCGACAACAAAAACCAGACCTTAAAAATTTAAAAGGGAAAGTCGACGAATAAATGAGTGTCCTAAGTCACACACTTTCGATAGAGGTGAATCTTGGAAATCCATTTTCGTATGCTGACCGTCAGGGGAAATTTTTTTGGGGTTGGGGGACTGAGGAGGTGGTTGACAGGAAGTTTATTTGATGCCATGTGCTAATCTAAAAAAAAAGCACAAACAACAGCAGAAGTCTGGACTCAGTTATATTTTTTAAAGCGTTTCAACTGTCTTCCTGGATCAAAGGCAGGAGTATTCAAGAATTTTTCATTTGATGGGAAATAATGTATCTCATATGTAATTTTCATATAAAGTAAAATATTAAAGCTATCTTGTGCTAGCAATCACTACACTTGGAAGGTGATGGAGAGAAGACTGTCACTTCAGTATCATCTGTGGATCCACAGCGTGTTTAGAACTTTGGGAGCCACATATTTTCTCTTAATAATAATAAAATAATAATAATAAATAATAATAATAATAACACAAGAATGATACTACACAAAAATCAATTCCATAAATTTGATTTTGTTATTTATATTTCTTAAGTAATATTTTATGATTATTACTACATTAACTCAATTTAGAGACCAATTTCTCTGGTTTAATTCTACTGATTTTATAGATAATGTAATCATTGTTGAATATTAAAATACAAAATAAAAATTTGAACTAACTAATAACCACTGTCTTCTTTCTCAGAAAACATTGACAAATAAAGTATATTAGAATTATCTTCATGTAAATAAAAGTGCAGATAAATGAGCTTATCATACAGAATAACAACATTATTTCTCATAAACACAAATGTTATATAGGTATACACATCCAAATGAGTGTTTCTCTGAGAAAAGGAATAGTTTATTTTCTTGTTGATTGTGTTTCTTTACTAAAAACAAAATGAGCATACTTTTCTGATCGAGTTTTCCTTCCTAATTTGGAGACATTAGATGAAAAACTATAGCTAGAAATCAACATGATGATATAGTGAGAAACATTTCTTAGCTTTACTCAGGCAAAATAAATTTAATAATAAGCAAATTTTCACATATATATCTGAAGCACCTTCAAAGAGGATCTTTCTTCTTCCTTTGTGAGGGCTTGTTCCAACCACTGAGGTGTCTTCCTAACCTTTTCATTTTTTTATATTAATTTTTAGCACTTCCTTTGAATTCTGAGAATTCTTGTTATTTTAATTGCCTCTTCTATTGTTAAGTCTTTACTTTCATTTATAATGAACGACTTCTTTAATAACCCAAGAAAGTTTCTGAGGACCTAGAGACATATCAGCTCATTACCAGTAGTTGAAAGGGATTACGACATTCACATCTCTTAAAAAAAAATAATAAAAAAAATTGAGGTGATTTCTTTTCATAAAAGCATCAAAATTGCATGATCTATAGTGAACTTCCAAAAGAATGGAAAGCTAAAAATATCTGCAATCACCAAACAAACAACAGAGACATCCCTTTCATTTCTATATTTTAGCTGCTTCTCTCAATGAGAATGAAACACAGCTGGAGCCTTAAAAAAAATTGTGGTTAGTTGGTCACCCAAGCTTTTTTGTTGTTGTTGGAACCATGGAATATATATATATATATATATAATATATATATATATTATATATATATATATATATTTCTACAAAGAAATAGTAACTGTGACATCATGTTGGAATGATAAAAATGTTGAGGAAATAGAGTTCAGTTTATTACAATGAAGTCAGACAGGCTAAGTTTCTTGCTTTAATTCATAAGTTAATTCATGCAGTGTGAGGCAAACAACTATAAACTGTCCTTGATCCATAGAACTATAACTGTTTTGTCAAGGAAAGAAAGAGTAGATAGGGGATGGACAAATGGCATACTTTTCTTAAAATAGATGTGTTTTTCTTAAACTTAACTGCTATGTCAGCAGGACTGCAGTCATTAGTCATTTTTTTTATAAGAGACTTTGATGGAGATTGGGCCCCCAAATTATATGAGGTCTCTACCTGATTTGCTATCATAGAAGAGACTTACATTTCCAGAGAGTTTACTCAAAAGAAATACAACACTAACATCAATGCTAGTGGGGCTCAAGGATGAGACATCGCCTAGCTTGTCTGTAAGAATCCTGATGACACCATGCAACTCTATGACATCACAAACATTACCTTGTTGTAGGAAGCACAGTTGGGCATTTTATCTTTTAACTGCTGTATTTTTTAAAAATCCAGGATAAATTAATGCAGGAAATTAAATTATGATTATGCATTTGAGTTGACAAAAATAAGAATAATTACAAGTTCATCATATGTATATTGATAAAATTATCTGGAAACAAGGCAGCACCACTACTGGTTCAGTAGTCTCTATACAACATATTCTGAGTATGATTAATTATATTACTCATTTATTAGAAAGTATTTCTGGAAATCTTTTGCATAACACCTAATAATGATTATCTCAAGTAACTCTTCAAATAATCTGAAATAAAATACTGTCATTCATGTGACAATGAAAAAATTCAAGTTAATAAAGTTGGAGTATCTTAATAATTACCTAGTTTTGACGAAATGGAGAAATTAATATTTCAATGTGAGTTACCTCATGCCGAAAAGCCTGTGCTCAGAAACTCGGGGAAAAATATATCAAACAAAAGAAATCTGAGGCAATTATTTCAATCCTTTCAGGTATAAAATACCAGTATTGTCTATAAATGACAGACCAGTGTAAAACATTGCAAAACACCACAGTACACATTATCTTTCAGACAAAAGACTGAGTACAACAAGTAAGTTATTAAATGAAGCGAACAAAGAATAGAGCGGATGATGAAAAATGAAAGAACAACTTCAGTAGTCGGGACAGCAGTGTCAGGGAAGACAGAAGACAACAGGCAAGGAGAAAAGCTCTGCCAAGAGACTGAGGATGCTATGCTCATGGTGCAGTGAGAATTTAGCCAAGAAAAATGTTCACAGCGCAACAGAGCACATCTGGGAGACATTTAATTTATTTATATATATTTGAGTTATTTCTATAGCTTAGTCCTCGACAACAAAAACCAGACCTTAAACTAAAGGGAAAGTCGACAGAATAATATGAGTGTCCTAAGTCACACACTTTCGATAGAGTGAATCTTGGAAATCCATTTTCAGTAGTGCTGACACGATCATGGGATTTTTTGGGGGTTGGGGGACTGAGGAGGTGGTTGACAGGAAGTTTTATTTTGATTGCCATGTGCTATCCTAAAAAGAAAGCACAAACAACAGCAGAAGTCCTGACTCACGTTTATTCTTTAAGCGTTTCAACTGTCTAGTGTCACCCTGAAAACATAGCGTGCCACTCATCACTGTGAAATTTCTAATTTATATAATTTGTTTTCTGCCTGAAATAAAATGAATGAAAGAAACAGGGCCCTACAGGAAGAAGACAGGATGGTTTTATAAAATGTCTGTGCCACCTCCAGTATCCAGATAGGAACCCACAGGGGAACGAGAGAGACACCAATCTACCCACAAAACTTTCTACCCAAATTTAATCCTGTCTACAAGTAATGCAGGCATGGGAGAGGAAGTAGAGACTGAATAGACAATCCAACTTGAGACCCATCCTCCGAGCAAGTGCAAATCCTAACACTACTAATGATACTCAGTTATGCTTGCAGACAGGAGCATGTCGTCCTAGAGAGCTCTACCCAGCAGCTGACTCAGGGAGATATAGACACCCACAGTCCAACATGAATGGAGCTTGGGGGCTCTTATAGAAGAACAGGAAGAAGGAATGCAGGCCAAAGAGGATAGGAACTCCACTGGAAGACCAACAGAATCAACTAAACTGGATGGGGCTCTCACAGTCTAAACCAGAACCAACAAACCTAGGCCTCCCTGCTAATGTAGCTGATGTCAGCTTGACCTTCATGAGGTCCTAAACAACTAGAGTAGATTCTATCTGAAAAGCTATTGCCTGTGTATGGGATATTTCTACTAGCTGGGCTACATTATCTGGCCTCGTGGAAGAGGAAGCGCCTAGCCTTGCAAAGAATTCAAGTGTCATGGTGGGGGGAAGCCCCCACCCGCCTAGAGGAGAAGGGAAGGGGGTCAGGGGAAGGAATGTGGGAGGGGTGACCAGGATGGGGTCAGTGAGTGGGATGTAAAGTGAATAAGTAAAAAATATAATTAATTAAGTAAATTTTAAAAAATGCCTGTGCCTTTTTCTTTTGGTGAGATTTTTTTTTTTTTTTTTTTGATACCAGGAGCATCAAATAAGAGGAATTTATCAGAAGATCAATGATACAGTTGAACTGATATGAACAGTTAATGAAATAATAAACATAATAAACATAATTATTAGTGTTTTGATTATTATCATTTCTTATCACCAAGTTTATTTGCTCTGTGTGTAGTATTGTGGAATATTAGAACCTCATAAGCTGATGAGATCATAGAGTATAATGTCTCAAGGGACACAGTAGGAGCAACTCAGAAATAGTGAAGATGACACATATGAACTCTAAGGGAAGTTACCACAGAGAGGAGATTACAACCTACTGATGAAAACAGAAGATAGGATATAAAATCTAACTTAAATCCATTGATAATTTTTAACTTTTTAGAGACAAACAGCTCAGAGGGGAAGAAAGCAGAGGATGAGACATAAAGGAAGCAGATGAGAGGGAAACACCTGGAAATGGGGTAAAGGCCTAGTGCTAAAATGTGACCTTAAAAGCACTACTGAAAAATTGACACAGGAATCTCAATGAGGATTATTTTACAAGAACTTAAGTTCTTTTAATTTTTAAAATTTGTGTGTTGTGTGTGTGTGTGTGTGTGTGTTTGTGTGTATGAGTATATACCATATGTTTTCAGGTGCCCACTGAGGCCTGAAAAGAACATCAGATCCCATGGAGCTGGAGTTATGAACAACCCTACAGAGTGCTGCAAACTCAACGTGGGTTCTGTGAAAGAGCAAGAGCTGTCTTCACCACCATGTCGTCTGTCTTGCATCCAAATCATAATTTCTTGTCATGAACTTAATGAAATTACTTGGTTTTCAAAGGATATTGTATGATATTCAACTGTACAAAATTAGTTCTTAGTATTTGGTATACCCTAGTTGAGTTATCGAATTTTTGAAAAGTAAAGACTTTCAGAAAAATAAAAGGAGTCAATACAAGCTTGCAAATTTCTAGCTCTTAGATTTGCATGTGGAAGAAGTAAAAAAAAGAATATCTGGATATAAAGACCAACCTGATAATTAGACACCCTTTTCATTAATATTTTTGTTGCTGCTGCTGCAACTGTTGTTAAAATTAATTGGTCCTGAGTTCGCCACCATTCTCTTCAATGAGATCGAGAAATGAACTGCACACTTTGACAGCATTCTCTACTTTTTGTAGACCAAATGGTCACCAACCACAAGAGAATGCAAAATTAAACAATACTCTGTAAGTACTTCAGAGAGGAGATTTAAACTGCTATGTGAAGCAAATAAAAGATCAAGAATAAGGGTGCTGTGCATGATGTCTATCCTTAGCTTGCTCTATTTTAGTTATTCAATGCTCTTTGAAATGGTCTTGCTCCAAGGTAGATAGGTAAACATTATACTATATGGACAGGATCCAGATTGACCTTAGCTTAGATAATTAGGGGCCATTTCATTTGAAGTGCAGAAGCACAATTCTGAACTTTATTTTCTTTCCTAATATTACATTTTCAAAGAGATGAGACTGTACAGCAAGTGATTAAGTAAAGAAAAAAAAACTGGAAAACAAAAGTAAGAACACTGTATCCCTTAGAGGCCCTATTAGTTTCAAGGACTATGTCAGCAACCATGTGGATTTATACCTCCTAGCAATAATTTCAGATCTATAGTTTCAGTTCAGATCTAAGACTTGAGGAAACATGATGTCCAGAATATTTTGGGAAGTTCCATGTTCTTACTATGTTTTTCACCCTTTTCCTCCTGTTCATTAAAATGTTGGCATTGCTTAACAAGCATTTTCTCATTTACTTCTTTTCTCTCTATTCTTCCTGACAGAGTTTATATGCCTATGGATTTGAATTGTTTAAATATCAATATGTTAAGAACACTTTAATCAGTGTAAGATGATACATTATTTGCTTTTCCAATCAGGGTGAGAAGTAGCTTAAGAGAAGAAACAGTTGTTAAGTTCACAGTGCTACTGGGTAGCAAACATCACAGCGAGGCAGGCAAAGAAAGAAGCCTCAATTAGTGGTGGCAAGATCCTGAGGCAACAGTTTGTCCGTATGGAGAAAATGGGAAGCAAAGACTTGAACAAGAGTTACTGTGATTATATTTAAAATGTTGATTATTTTAATAACAAATGAGTTAAAATTTTTGTCTGATAAGTTTCATTAAGAAAATTATTTTGGATAATTTACACTAGACACAGATATGGTTCACTCATGTAAGGTGGCTTTAATAGTGTTGAATGTTGTCTTTCTACATGTGAGGTTTGTGTATTTAGTTAAGTAACATTTTTTTTAACTGAATGTCAATATTTGTAGACAGGGTAATAAGTACACTTCATTTTGTGATAAATACTAACCTAAACAAATAAACAAGGAAGTGAAGTGGTCATTATCACAAGATGTGAGAGTTCTTGAAGAGTCTTTCATGCTTTACATGACAAGATGAACTGTATTGTAAGAGAATAATTGATAATCTTCCTAGTACATAATTCAACCCTTCCTGAAGAAATTCTGTTTCAGAAAAGATAAATTCTATACATAATAAAAACACATTTTTATAGTTTCAGAGAAAAGTTGAATTACACTTATTCATTCTCTATATATTCCTTACTTATTTAGATTTGACTCTAAATTGGTAAAGATCTCTTCATATCTAATTTCAACTAGCATTAAAGTTTTATTTAGACATTATTTTTACTAATTTGAATTGGCCACTTTCTCATAGACAATGTACATTCAAATGGTATCCTAGCTATCAAACCCATATTACAGAAAGATTTTTTAATTCCAAATCATTAAGATATACACTATGACAAACCATGTTTGGTGTTACATACATGTGATTACAAGACTTGGGTAAAAAGTAACTTCAAAGCAAATCTGAGATACAGAACAGAAGTTTGTCTGAAAATTAAGCATTCTCTCTCTCTCTCTCTCTCTCTCTCTCTCTCTCTCTCTCTCTCTCTCTCTCTCTCCGTCTCTCTCTCCTCTCTGCTGTCTGATTGTCCCTTGTAGGAAAAACATACAATTGATATCAGAAGCATCATTTTGAAATGTAAGAGCTAGACAACATTTCCCTGTAGTGGAGATACCTTTGCTATGTAAGCATATTTATTAGTGTAAACTTAGAGACTATTTTGAATCTTTCATCATTTTCCAACTTACATAATGAATGAATATAATCCATCTTACAAAGTCATCATGGGAAAAGAATACAATAAACCCTACAAATACTTTGTATAGTATGATGGTTAATATTAATATTCTTGGTGCTTCTGAATCCAAAGCTAATGAATCTGGCACAGAGTTTTTCTTCAGGAGAGTATTTGACTCCAGTGAAAGGCATTCACACTGAATCCTGTGCTATCTTCTACCCTGCCTTGAATTATAAGTAGTTAATGGCCGATCCTTAGTAGCATAAGGTGATGGATGATTACTTAATTAGGAAGTCATTCCCTTCCTTTTTCTTAGCAACATAACTGATAAAAAAATGTCTGCTTGATGTTTATGGGCAAATGCATTGTTCCAAAATAAATGGAGGGTTAATAAGAGCTAACAGAATTAGCATGTGAGGGCAAACAAAAGTATTTTGGAAATCTTTAAAAAGATCTAGGAAGTAGACGAGATTTCTAATGGAATTCTGGGCTCCAATTTTCTGTTCTCAATTAGTTAATGCATTTCATTCTTTCATCAATTACAGACCGTAAAAAGCCTGCTATTATTTCCCATCAGGTCTCCTTTTCTTCTTATGGAACACGATCCACAGAGGAACAGAACTAAAAAATATAATAATAGTACTGCTTTTCAGAAAGGTAGGATAGATGTACCCTGAAAACCAAAGTCCACTTGTGGAAAACCTTGCCCTTCAGGAGGAAATAATTAAATACATGTATGGAGGAAATATTAAATATATGTATGAATACATAATACATATTATTAACTTTACTTAAAACTAAAAGTAAACCCACAGAGATGATGATAAAAGATAGATAGATAGATAGATAGATAGATAGATAGATAGATATGATGATAGATATTGATACAATAGATAGATGGTAGATGACAATAAAGAACCAGGAAATATGGTCATAAGAAGTGCTCTTTATTGCCTTAATATCAGATTTTAAATTACATATCACTCTATAGTGAAATATTAACTGTAAATGTGATTTATTTTAAGGCTCAGCAGAGACTTGAGACACTTGTAGAATATGCATGTATTAATATACATACTATTAGCACTCTACCTACTTCATCACGAAAAAAGTATCTCAAATATCTCATCTGTCTAAGTGGAACTAATAGAGGCCAATATGTAAAGAAGTTAACACTTTAGTTTGTCAAAAGACAAAACTTCTACAGTGTTCACAGCCTAATAGGTCAATCAGGTGTCGGTGTTTACATTATATTGAAGTCAGTTTGGGTTTTCATCATTTGTATGTCACTATGACTCGAGTATGTTGTATTTTCTTCTAATACTTCAAATCAATGCCCCCAAATGGTTTAGAATAATTTTTAAAAAGATACAATTCCATATTCCTCAGTAGTTAAGATTCAGTTTCTACAAAATCTTTTAGGGGAAAGACTTGAGGAGTCAAGGTTAACAAGCTGTAGCTACACAGGTATAGTTGGGAGGGTCTTGATTTTCATCTCCACCATTTCAGACTGTAAACCAGATGTATGTTTCCATTGATAGCACACTTTCCAAATTCGGAGGAGCAGTAGCTAACCTGTAGTCTAACTACCTAATTAAACTATTATTCTCCTGATAGCCATGTTCTTCAATCACTGACATTTAATAGACCATTTCAATTAGTGAATACTTTTATTTCAAAGAGGGAGCAGACAAAACAGGCACCTTATTTTTTTTTCATTTTTTATTGGTTATTTTATTTATTTACATTTCAAATGTTATCCCCCTTCCCAGTTTCCCTCCTCAGCTCTATCCCTCTACCTCCCTACTGCCTCTATGAGGGTGCTCCCACCCACTCCTGCCGTGCTGAATTCTTTTCCATTGAACACGAATATGAGCACTGAACATGAGAGTCAACATGGACTGACCAATAGATCTAGCCAACATATGCAATATATGGCCCGTGGATTATCAGGATTGTTATGAATGCGCCATCACTAAACAATAGATTTATATAAAATATTCTGAGTTCAGCTCCGCTTAGGCTAACAGTCAGCACATGCAGCAGAATGAGAAATCAATCCATGCTGGTCATTGGTCAGACATAGCCATTCTTCCAGACTGCAGCCAATGGCATCTGATGGCCCACATACGTTTTTATTCCATAAGAACAGAAGCGGCTCTCATTTCTCCAGCTTCAGGGCACAGTAAAGGTAACCTCAGCAGAAATGGTAATGACTCTTTTAAAACAAAGGTTTATTCTTCAAAATGTCCAAAATGTGCTTAAAAGATGTTGAAGTCCTGAAGATGGTCCACCTCGATGACTTCCTCAGCATCCAATTCGTTTTGCCAGGTTTCTCCCTTCTTCCTTCCTTCCTTCCTTCCTTCCTTCCTTCCTTCCTTCCTTCCTTCCTTTGTTTAATTAGAATAATTTCTTTATTTACATTTCAAATATTATCCCTTTCCTGGTTCTCCACCCGCCCCAAGCCCACTATCCCATCCCCCATCTCCTGCTTCTATGAAGGTGTTTCCCCACCCATCAACCTACTCTCTCCTCTCGCCCTCAGATTCCCTACACTGGGGAATTGGACCTTTACAGGACCAATGGCCTCTCCTCCCAGAGCCAGGTTGGTTTCTTTAAATACAATATGATCTACATTTCACTTAATAGAACTTGGAAACCCATCACTTTTGGTTCTTTTATAATTGTTCGTAGTGATTTTAAAATAACTCATCTGTAATACATTCACATGGAAACCTGCTCATGGGTGTCCTTTGTGAATGTAGACCTCATTTTATCAATGTTACTTTGCGAACTTCTTACACAGAGACTTTTCTAAAGCAACTTTTGCAATCCTAAGCCTTTTCTGCAGACATATTTGATTATGGCTACTTTTTAACATAAGTTGTATTAAAATTAGACTGAAAAACTGTCAACCCAAGACTATGTTAAAGGCATATGGGGTAGCCCATAGAAGAATGTTCTATTCTTAACCCAAGCAATTGATTAGGGAAACAGTAAAAATAGTCAATTGTGTGAGAAAGGAATCAAAATAATCACAAAGTTTATATAGGCTAGAGAATCTATGAATCATGAGTAAACTAAGAAATTAGTGAACCAAAGATATAGTTTCAGAGAAGGATTAGGATTAAACAGGCAATTTGCCGGAAGCCTGAGGAAAGCTGAAAAACTTAGGACAGGGAAGTTAGTAAATTCAAAGTATCTGCAGATAGTGAGGAGCCAGGAAGTTCCTGACATGAAGGCCAAGGTACAAACCTCTATTGATATTCACAACTTTGAGACTCCAGGAAAGCCAAGGTACAAAGAGAATATTCCACTTCTAATGTTCTCTTCTGGATCTATAAAATCCCCAAATCTCCTGTGCTTCAGTGCACAGTTCCCATCTGCCAGAGACTGCTGTCCTTCATGTTGTAAAATCTTTCATTTTCCCATCATCTTGATCAATTCTGGTCTAATTGTACAAGAGTTGCATTATTGTATTACTGGTCTGAAGTAAATATTCTTGGCTGATATATGGAATATATCTTTATTTTGTCAATTTTTTTATTTACTTTTACCCACTTTGAGTACATCTTGTTTATCATAAGAAAATTCCTCTCCTTATTTAGAAACCTTTTTTCCCCCCTTGGTGACATTCCTCTGAAGTGTTCTTGTTTTATATAGACTTTGCTTGTGATATGTTTTTACAGATTGCTAGAAATTTTCTTCCTTTTTTCTCTCAGGTGAGATCTTTAGATTTCTCACTGTCAGATTTCTACCTTCTTAGATCCTTCTTTGTCTTAGCAGAGCATATCCTTCTGTAGTATTCTGTGAAAGGATATGTGTGATGGAGTCTCTTGGAACTTGACTATTAGAATCTTTACAGATGAAATTTGGATTCATAATTGTGACGGTCTACTTTATCATCTACTAACTTCCTGTGTTGCTCTCAAGCTTTTGATTCTTCTATGAGCCCATATTCTTTGTGTGCTTATATTTTTCTTCTCTCTGAAATTTGCATGAGCATTCACTTACTCCATACATTCTGTGGTCCATATGCTCTATGTTATATTCTATGGTCCATATTCACAGGCTCTATGGTCTATGATGGTGTTAGATTTGAAATGGCTTTTTTTTTTTTCATAATAGCATTGAGTACATAGATAGTCCTGGTATTCTCTGGCCAGGTTTGATTTTTCAAACTGATATTCTTAAATCTGAAGACCCTATACTGAACCACATGAACATCAGGGAAAATAGTTACTGCGTTGAAAAGGTTTCTTAGCTTGAAACATCCATGAAAAACTTAGGTTTGGAAAGCTTTCTTTAATTATTGGCAACACTGATTTTCTTCTTCATTTCTTGACATTCATTTGTAAATTTATATCTCAAATAGAATCCCTTTGTTTGATAAGATAATCATAAATTTTCTAGTTATTATATTTTCCTACTCTTTCTCTCATATCTTTATAGCTTTTCTTAAATTTTCTTGCCTTTCATAATTTTCTATTGAATTTTCCTATCTGATTTTTAGTTTGAAAGGACTTTTATTTTTCTCTCAATGTTTCATTTTCTAATATAACTCATTAGTGTTTTAAGAAAGTGTCCTTTCCATCCCCACAGATTATCTGCTCATTTTCGTGAAAGGGCGTCTTTGTTTGAGACCAAGCTAAGGCATTTGATAATTATATACTTTTAGTTTAATTTTAAAGTGACATACTGAAATTTTACCAGGAAGTTTTGTGCACTGGATCAGTGAAGATGGTCCAAATATTTCTGTGAAATCTCAGTTACTAGTCTGAGATTTACAAGTTTAAATTTTCTTATACAAACTTTATAACAATATCCAGTCTATTAACTTTCTCCAATGTATATTTTAGAGAAACTGCATACAAATTCTTAGCAATTGTGGCATTTTTTATTTTCAAATCAACCTCAATTTATCTTTTCATGGTGATCCATTTAGCTTCCTTGATCTGGTTGATTCTACTATCTTTCAATAGAAAAAGATCAACGTGAAGATTTCAAATCAAAGCATAATATCTAAGACTCTTTCAGTAACTTGCCAGAACACTTAAAATAAAACCTTACTTATTGCATGACATAAATTTGCAATCCTGGCCTGAAATTTTGCAAAACTTCTTTTGTTGCATGTATATAAAAAGTGACAAAAGTATATAATTAGTGACTAAAACCTTTGTGTGTACAAATGTGTTATTCAAATCAATCATTTAATCATTATATCAAGACATTTTTATGATACAAGTTATTACCATTGAAAAAAGTTCTACAGGAACACACACACACAAACACACAGGACACACACCACTTGGACATGGCTCAATCCTGCACTTTTTGTCCCTTTTTGGTCACTCATTCTGAATATCTCATCCCATCCTTCCAAACCATACATTATAGTCCTTGTCTATTTTCTCTTTAGCATTTATCTCCATTTGTAATTATTTAATTTCTCTTAGGAATATGATAGAAGGATATTTGCATGACTAATTTAATATACAATGTTATCTTGCATATCTATAGAAACCACATTTCTTCTGATAATTTTAAGGCAATTGCATTGGTCCATTTTACCTAGATGCTGCAATTTTCATAAAATTCACTGCAGCACATTTACTGGTTACTGGAAGGCATTTTCATAAATAAAAAACCTGAACCACACTTGTCAAAATAAAAAAAATGTATAATGAGAGTTGACTGTTTAGATGAGATATTCTCTTTACTTGAGCAGTCAGAATACTAACGTCAGCAGTTTAATAGGGCAGAAAAAGATAGTTGATAGACACGATACAATGAGAAACACGGGAACAAAGTGCATCCTCTATTTCAAGTAATCTAGAATGTGTTTCCTATTTACACAATGAGAGACAATAGGACTAACTCAAAATTCAAGTCAATGTCATTCAAGTAGACTGAACCAAGTATTTCTCCTGCAAATGAAAGTTTCATGCTACAATTTAGAGATTATAATAAAACCACATGAGAAGTTTTGATAGCCACACTGCCTCAGTTGTTGTAAAAGCATGATATGGGCACACTCATTGCTAATAAGATAAGAAGAGATGGCAGGAAAGTAGCCTGATAAAATTACTCTTCTGTCTGTATTTGATATCTATAAAGAACCTGATATATTACTAAATCATATTTTTTGAGAAAACGTATCATATCACAAAGGCTAGTCTTAAACTCTTGGTATAGCCAAGGATGTGTTTAAACACCAGTTTCCCTGCCTATGTCTCTCAAGTACTGTGATTCCAAACATACACCATTATGTCTGTTTTATTATGTGTTGGGATAAACTCAGAACTTGTTGAATGCTAGCAGTGATTTTACCAACTGACTGCATTGCTGCCTAATGTTTTATTTTTAATGAGACACATGAGGATTGTGGGCATGAGTTATCATTTTCTCATGACTAGAAACGACAGAACTGGCAAGAGGATTTGATATCCTGTGTGTGTAGTTTGGGACTCCCTACTACCATGAGTTAGCATGTCTGTCACTATCTATTGCAAATTCTATCCTGGTCCCAAACCAACTGTGTTCTTGGAACATTTGTATGTAATATTATTTGGAAGAAGGCATTTGTAAATGTATTCAAGCTATGGTGTAAACAACACTGCATACATTTAATAAAGCATACCTGTCTGCATAAAAAAAAGGAGAAAAAAATTAGCACCTGGGCACAAGAATGAAATGGAGAAGAAGAATATATAGAGATAGATATGGAGACTAGAATAGAATGTAGCAAGATTGGTTTCCCATCATCAGAAGTTTACATATATTCCATATGTAATATTGTCCGTCCCTTGGCAGCAAGTAAGAGCACACTGGTCGGATCCTCTCAGTCAGCTTTATTCAGGAACGGCTCTTGACTTAGGGACGGGAACTGGACGAGGACTAGATAGGATGTATGGCCGGACCGGACCGGGAAGCGGGAAGGAAGGAAGGAAGGAGGGAAGAAGGGAAGGAACGAAGCGAAGGGCCAAAAGGCCGCAGCGCAGAGCGGCTGCTATCTAGTGCCTAGGCGCTGGGTGATGTGTCCTCTCAGGATAGTTAGCTGCCAATACTCATTATCATAAGCCGCTCGGAGGCACGAGCGACCATGCCAAAGACTGTTACCAGTTCTGAGCTGCACTCGGAGCCAGCTGCTACGGCTCTACATAATGTCCATAGGACACGTTGCCTAGGAGACAGCATGACCTCTTTACACCTTGATTTTAGATTCCTTTTATCAGAATTGTATGCCAATGAATTTCAAATCACACCATTCTATTCAATGTTACAGAAACCCTGATAAATGAGTGTACTGTTTAGGTCATGTATAACAGGAGACGTTCCTTGATTCCCTCTCCAGTTTCTTCCATCAAGAAATGGTAAGCAACTCAATGATACATGCAAAACCGCCAGTGTTCAATGAATTATGATTTTCTATTTATTTCTCTGCTTATCCAAATAGATCTTTTCTCTATAGTGTAGGTGAAAGGACTCTATGTATTTGGGAATCTGATTTGAGTAGATGGCTCAGTGGGAAAAACATTAGCCACAAAGTATAAAACTTGAGACAAAGCCTCCAGACGTAGTAGGGTTCCTTTGCCACTCCAGCAGCCCTGTGATGAGGCATTATGTGAAACAGATAGCTTACACATCATGAACAATCGTCAAACAGTGGATGGAGCTTGGGCTCTTAAGGAAAAATAAGAGGAAGGATTGCAGACCCTGAAAGGGATAAGAACTCCACAGGAAGACCAACAGATTAACTAACCTGGATCCTTGGGGCTCCCGAGTCTGAACCACCAACCAAAGAACAAACATGGATTGGACCTTGGTCTCCCTACTCATTATGCCCAGATGTGCAGTTTGACCTTTATGTGGGTCCTGAGCAACTGGAACAGGACTATTGCAAAAGCTATTGTGTGAATTCCTGTCTTTGGTAATAATCATTCTTAACTTGCTCCAGTCCACAGATTTAAGGCTAAAAATGACTTCTATGGACATTTTTTGGAAGGAGAGCTTCCACATGGATCTGAGTTGTGGATACAAAAACAGATCTGACAACCTAGGAGAGGAAAGGCTGTTTTTCTCTTGTTCCTCTCTGTTGAGGTTTGCTCTATTGCTATGTATTGTAATATAAATTCTATACCTGAACACTAGGGATATGAGTGACTTCCTATGTTTACAAGCTTTTGTTGTGTAAAGCTTGTTCCTTGATTTAAAACTATTAGTTAAATAACATTGGCTACAGCCAATTATTGGAGGGATTAGAGATAAGTGGGTTTGGAATGAACTGGTTTGAGGGAGAGAGAAGAAGGGGAAGGGAAAGAAGAGGACGAAGAAAAAACCTTAATGGGACAGAAGGGAGAGGAACCATGAGTACACGGCCAGGAGAAACTTCAAGTACCTGGGGTACACTGCTGGTGAGGAAGCCAGCAAGACCTGCAGTTAGAGGATTATATTGGGGGGAATCACACATGAACATTCAGCACAGACACAGAAAGAAAAAAATATGTTAAAACTGTGAATCAATACATTAAATCTTAATTTGGTCAATTTCCAAATAAAAGCATATACAAGCTTCAGAATTACAGTGATATAAGGATCTGTTTTGGAGAACCAGTTACTTCATATCTGGAAAAGTCCAGCATCGATCAGAACCCAAGAGAAGCACAGGTCAAAGCAGTACTTTTGAGACTCTGCCATCTCACACTTTGGAATAAACATCCATACTGCTGGCAGAAAATGGTGTTGGATCTTGGGGTGTGTTTTCATACTCCCTCAGACAAAACTCAAAATGAGGAGACAAAAATAGATGGTTTTGCTTTAGCTGGGCTTTAGATGAAAACAAATCCAACCAGCAAGAAATATACATCTTTGCCCTTCAAGCCTTCTTCCTGGCTCCTACTTACAAGAAATGTGCCAAGAATATCACAGAAAGCAGCCCTAATTTAAGAGCATCTGTCTGATAGGAAGGAACCCTCTGCCCTTGTATTCGTAGCTTGCTGCTGCTCCCTGCAGAGTACTAGTAAACTGGAAACTAAGGACTGCACAGCAAGAAGAAAGAGTTGGTATGAAATACTGATCAACAAAGATTTCCTGTCTTCAGCTGAGGAGGAGTGCGACCCTGTAGGAGAACCAGCAATCTCAATGAACTGGATCCGGAGATCTCTCAAACACTGGACCAACAACCAGGCAGCATACAACAGCTGATAAAGGCCCCCAGCACATATACAGCAGAGGACTGCCTGCTCTGGGATCAGTTAGAGAAAATGTACTTAACCCTTAAGAGACAGGAGGCACCAGGGAGTTTAGCGGTCTGGTGGAGTTGTGGGTGGGAGGTGAGGTCATGCTCATGGAGATAAGGGGGCAGGGAGGAGGTATGGGATGTGGAACAGTCAGAGGGTTGACAGGGAGGGGGATAAATTCTGGAGTGTAATAAATAAATAAATATAAATATATAAATAAATAAATAAATAAATAAATAAATAAATAAAGATTTAAGAAAAAGATTTTCTGTCTTCCGAAACAGTGCTGATGTTGGCTTGTTGTTGGTTGTGCAGAGACAAAGACTGTGGTATATTTGAAGGGCCATTACCATGTGTAAGACTCCAGCTATTGACCTCAGGAACAACTTACTCTGTCACCAAGCTCCATTCTCTGTCCTATACATGCAAAGGAACAGAGTAGCTCTATGGGACTGGTGTATTGGCTGTTCCTGGTGGCAAAATTGTACATCAACTTTAGCTAAATTCTTTAACCACACAAAAGAGAAAATATTCATAATATTTGCACTACAAGTCACTGCAAGACATGCAAACAAAAACTGTAATCTCAATAATTCATTTTAATATTTATTTACTTACTTGTAGATTCCCTTTTAGTTGAAAATATCTAAGCAGTCAGCTAAGATGGAGGGCTAACAGTACTTTATATTTCAGAGTCCCTGTTCTGATGTTTACTACTTTAGCTTTGTAAAACATTTCATTTGCACTGATGCCTCTTCACACAAGTAAATTCACAAATAAGCATCTAACTCAAACAGCTTAAGCAGCAAATTCACTAGGTCTTCGTATTGAGAAGTTTGCAGCAGACTTCATTCAACAGTTTAAATCACGGGGAGAAAACATTTTGTAATTCTCTCTCATGTCTCTGATGTGTTACCTCACTTTTCAGCAAGCATTTTCTTTCGTTGTCCTGTATACTTGTCATGGAAAGAATAGAATAGAAAGAAATGAAAACAGACGGAAACTCTCATTATTCCTCAAGTAATATGCAGTAGGGAAAGTTAGATTGAAACATAAAACAAGTGTAATTTGAAAGCTGTTCCCTTCCTGATAGCTCTTTAATTTCATTCAAACTAGAAAATCATCTCTTCTACTCAGGTAGATTAGAAAAGGAGAAAGATGTTTCCCATCGCTCTCAGAAAATGTCTAAGTTCCTAGCAGCTGAGGAATCAACAACTGAGGGTGTACGACAGAGCTTTTGAGCTACTTATTGCATTGGTGATAGCTTCTGCTTCCATCAAACACAGGCAAAAGTAAGGGATAGAAATTCAGTACATAATTAGATCAGGAAGGGGAAATGGACACTAGTGGCCTGAAGCCCAGTGGTGATAAGTTCAGTAGATGATGGAATAGAATGTATGACATGAACGTAATGCCCAATATATTTTGAAGTAAGATCATATGAAATCTATAAACATACAGAGCTCAAAGCAAGAGTTTTTCAGTTTGCAAGCTGAGTACTTCCTTATATTACTAAACTTTCAAGAATTTAAAAGTTCCACAATGGAGTCAAAAGAAAACAAACACAAGAATTTCATTTTATGAAACTTCTAAACCATGTTTCATTCCAAATAGCAATATTCCTACCACCTCACTTCTCTTTTCCTAATTAATGATGAATATGCATAAATAAAAGCAATTTAGAAAAGATTATTATTTTTAATAAACTTCCAAAACGTTTTTCACAGTTACTTAGTGTTTTAAAACTATTCTTTTGTTTAAGTTAGAGTTTTCTAGTATTAAGTCTAAATTAAAACTCTTGCCTAGAATAAGATAGTATTATGAGACTATGATTAGAAATCTCCTAAAAAAATTCTGTGTGTATATAGACAGAAAAAAATGAATAGAATTTCAATACTGTGCAGAGAGGAAACCAGCAAATTCAAAGACTAGTTACCTTCTCCTAGGTTAGTTCTAGCTGTCCAACGAAGTCGTTCCTCCTCACCTTGTGTCAGAAGTAACATCTTGTGACTAATAGATAAAAAAATATTTAGAATTGATAGACCTAGCATGTCATTAACTACTGCTAATGCAGAGGATCAGAAAGTATCACAAACTTGTCCAAAAGCCACCCATGTCTAGTGATACCGGCCTCTCTCCAATGTAACCTGCCTTGACTTACATTTCTGTTGTCATTGGACTATAAAACTATAAAATCTTCATGAAACTGCTTCTACATTTGGAACATGGAATGTAATGTAATCTTAACCAGAGGTCACAGAAATTGATAACTCACAATGGCTTCAGAAATAACCATGGGAGCTCTGGTTTCGGCTTCCATAATAATACGTAAAAATACTTATTATCGAGGAGCATATTTTCAAAACAGAATTTCATTAGATAATAAATTAACATAGCATAATTAAAACTAAAAATTGTATATTGATAAACAGCACTATGTTAATTCTGTGAGAATTTTCAATAAAGTTTTTTCTAGTTGGAGAAGCATGAGAGAATCTTTTAAGGTATTATTATTTACTAATTTTCGTTGCTGAGTATATGTTATATGGATGTTTTACTTCTATATCACTGTTTTATAAATTTTCTATGGTAGAAATATTGTACGAAAATCTTATGTAGGAAACTTGTATTGCCAAAACTCCTTTAACTTAAAGGAATTTCTGCAATTCCCTTCATTCAAGGTTAATGTATATTACTATTTTAATAGTCACTCCTGCTCTTACTAAGAGTCACCAATGTCCTGTCTAGTGGCAATGGGAATGAAGGCAGCTCAGTAACATATAAACCAACTTCTTTCTTATATTCTCATTGTGTTTTAAAATCTGTAGTCTTAATTTTTCTATCATAATTTTATCACAATTCCATAATATGTACTTATGTATTATGTTCCTCTTATCCACTCCTAGTTCCTCTCCATTTCTAGCTGTCTTGTCCCTCATAACGAATGTCTTTCCTTTATTTCTTAGTTTTGAGTTCTCTTCAGTGTCCTACAGAGTACAATCAAGGCCATCTGTTTGTCCCTGAGGATGGAATAAACTACCAGAGCCTTTGTAGGCTCACCAGTGATTATAAAATGTCATACCATATGTCTCCTTATCCCAGAATCTGTTAGTTTGCATATTGATCAGCAGTTAGACTTAGGGCCCAGAATAGAGTAGAGGTTGAATCTCTGGAGAAACTCCTCTTTTACTAAAGCACACTTGTTCTCAGTGTCTCAATGCTCTCACTTAGCTAAGTTCAGACAGCTTAGATGCTTTCTTGCCTCAGAATTCTAAAACAGTATAATTTCTCAACTTTAGTTCTGATATCCATGTTATTTAGGACTTGAGCTATTTTTATCAGTGTATACAAACAAAACAAAACCACCACCACCACCAGCAACAACAACAACAAACCTTATTGAGTAAGTATAAACTACAAACTCCCAAATATGTTAGGTAGATCTCATAGATGCTTAGGAGGAGTCCTAGAGTCTCAAAAAATCTACACTGAAATATCTTCCAAATCAGGATTTCAGTTGAAATCCTAGAGTCAAGAGCAGTTGAGAGTATATTAGTTTGATTTGATGAGGCTCAAAAGAATCTGGAATGAGGTTGTCTTTACTCCTGTCTAGTTATGCTAGTGTGCACGCCCTAAAGTTGGTTAGATGTCAGTAGATTTTTGTGGAGTAGACAAGTAAATGTATGGAATAATATATGACATCCGAAAGATATGTCTGACAACTGTTTAGAAATAACTCAGATTTTTATTTACAATGGCTATTCAGTATATATTATGAAATCTTTTACTTAGTTTTTTAATGCTGGCAAACAAAACATAATTAACTATATAAATTTCTCACACATGAGTATACCTTATACCAGTATGATTTATATACTCCATGTTATCTAATAGCTTTCTCTCTCAATCAAATCTGCCTAGAACATCTAAAACATGAATTAATTGTTAATACTTTAAAGGATTAGGAAAAATATTCAAATGGGATGTATAGATAGACAACTAATGGAATAACCATAATAGATTGGCAAATTCATTCGTTTTCTATTTTCATGAATATTTAGAACAATTTCCTTTGATATACTAAAATAATAATATAAGGATAAGGGTGCTCAGTGACTGGCCTTTTGTATACAGTAGGAAAGAATTAAATAAGTAATATTCATTAAATTAAAGGTGAATTCTTATGAGTCATGCCACTAGCAAGAACTCTTTCAGTTTCTGTGGTTAATATCAATTTGTCAATTTGTCTTTTTTTTTTTTTTTTTTTTTTTTTTGGAGGTGCGGTAAGGTGTGGGGGAAGGGGGTGCCTCGGCGGGCCCATGCTGAGGCATCCCTTCCCTCTGAGTTTATTCAGGGCATGGGGAGGGGAGATGAGAGGGTAGTAGAGACAGAGAAAGGGAGGGGGTGGGGAGGAGAGAAGAGGCCAGCTATGAGCACATGGGTGTGGGGAATGGGGAGAGAGAGGGTAAGGGACAAGAGGATAGAACAGGAGCAAGAAGGGGTGGGGGAGGGAAGGAAGAAGGGGGAAGAAGAGGAGCATCAATTTGTCTTTAATGTTTTGAAAGTTAAGTCCATTGTACCTCAAGTTTCATTTTAAGTCATTTTCAAACATAAAGAAATACACTCATTATGAGGAATCATAATATACAAGAACAAGAGGAAAAGCAAGGGGGATTAAAGGATCTTCCATGAAAATCACAGAGAGATCTTGTCAGAGACATGAATTATTTAATTAGCAGCTCTCCACAGTTCATGGTACTTGTAGCAGACATGTGAAATGTGTCTTCTTCTACTTAATGATAGAAGAAAAGTTGTCCTTGACAATGCAGCTGTGACACATGCCAAACTGACATCTTTTTGATACATTTGTGTTGGGGATTCCTCTATCGCTGCTCTGCTATTTATTCAAATGCTAAATACTGGCTTTTATAGTCCCAAGGAGCAGATTCTCATGTACATTAAATGGTGTTGCATACACTTTGCTTGCCAATCTTTTCTTATAAGAGGGGCTACAGCCAGTTATCAAGGACAACAGAGGTAGAAGAAGTTTGTTTAACAGGTTGGGGTCACAGGTAGGAACCAATGAGGGAGGGAGTGAGAGAAGGAAGGAGGGAAGGAGGGAGTGAGGGAGAAAGAAGATGGTGGAGAGAACAGGAAGTGTCCATTACACAGGATGAACTAGGAACAAGTGGCTGGTGAAATGACCTTGGGAACAGACTGATGGAGCAGAAATAAACAGCAAGACTCAAATAGCAAGTACCTTGGGAAGCTCAGCTGGAAAATAGCAAGTTTAACACAGAGAAGTAGTTAAGGAGTAATCACTAAGTGGTTGTGCTAAAGTTGATTAAATAAATTCATAGGATTCTGCCTATTACTGGGGGTTCGGGAGGATGGCCATCTCATAGTAAGAACTAATCGAGTTAATTAATATATGTTAAAACAACACATTTGCTTGGTCTGCAAAAACTTTTGGGGATCCTGTAAAGCAGGCCTTCCTATGCTTTTCATCCCATCTTTTGTCCAGAAACTCAATTTCCTCTTTCTTTACCTCAGCCTTTGTCAGGGGGCACTGAATATTTCATTTTTTAAAAAGCCAGAGTACACTTTGTAGATAATCTATAATAAATACCCATTCCTACACACATATGACCCTCTGCCCACAAGGACAACATAAGGATATACAATTACACACACACACACACACACACACACACACACACACACACACACACGACAAACAGAAGAAACAGAAATTTGATATTCATTTGGAAGCAGATACTTTCAGATGGCCTACTACAGATATTTTTTAAGGAACATCCTTATCCATGTCTTTTGTGGTACCCTGAAAGGGTCACTTGTAAAGTATACCTGTGAGACGCTAGACATATGTACTGTGCCTTGAACTAAATAGTAATAATTACTTTTAAAAGTACTCGGTCCCGGTCTGTGAGCCCCAGCTTGGTAAACAAAGTTGGACCTACGTCTATTCTCCTTGATATTGTCTGTAGGCTCGTTAAAAAAACAAAACAAAACAAACAAACAAACAAACAAAAAAACTAGTCAGAGAAGCATGACAAGAAAAGTTTATACAGCATCATTCAACTCTTTGGCCATTTGTTTCCCACCCCCACCCCAACATCACAACTAACAATAAAGTGTTAAACTTACATTTTATTGATCCATACATGAAAGTAACTCTTCAAAACCTTATGGCTATGCATTCTTTTGGTAGTCATGAGATGAAGAAAATTTTTTCTCATCTTTTTGTCATTGTTATTATTGCTGTTTTGAATTTTCAAAACAGTACTTTTATTGATTCCTTGGGAATTCCACATCAAACACCCTGCTCACACTTCCCAGTCCTTCTATGTCTGCCCCCTACTCTTTTGACTTCTCCCAAAAACGGAACGTAAAAAGTTTAATTTATGTTGTCTACATATACACTAAAGCATGGTGAAACTCCCAGTAGCCAGGCTCCTTAAGAAAATGGAGTCCTTCTCCACTGGCATCCGCACCAGAAACTATCAACTGTGCATAGCTGCACCTCAGCATCCTTGTCACAATTTTTAATTTTTTTAATTTTTAATTCCCTTTAATGGCTTTCTTTTTAGGCTTTTATTTTTTGGCAGGGATGTTGGTATGGGGGATAGGGGTTGTCACAAAAATCGTCAATATCTGTCTTTCTCAATTATGCATCTGCAACTAACAGTATCACTGCCAAGTTACCTTCCTTGCTCCTTACCATCAGTAGCAACATGGATCATGGTCTTCTGCATGGTTTATGGCTACAGCAGAGTCCAAAAAAAAAGGCCCCAGCTGCAGTAGGACCATTAACCCAAACAAAGCCTTTGGAGGCAGTTTGAACCATGAACTTCAAAGTAGAATCAGCTGCAGGTCAGGCCACTCACTTTAATGTGGCCCCTGGCAGCCACATGGTCCACAGACATCAGCATAGACTAGATGATGGACATCTGCTTGACATTGAGTTATAACACAGCTATATTACCAATCCATCCCTCAGCCACATCAGAAGCACTTAGCCTCACATGGTCTTTAGCAACATCACAAACCATGGTGGTCCTGATAACAGTTTTGATACTTCTTGGTATCTCTACTTCCTCTTTAAGAAGTATCTATATAAGTTGGCCATTTTATAATTGAGATTCTCAAGTTAAAAGAAAGGACTTTCAGTATATGTTTATGTAGTATAATATTTGATTCACATATCCCAATTAGTATATTTAAGTAAGAAAGCAGATTGATACACACAGTACTAAAGTGAAAAGTCAGGCTTATACAGATATACTTTCTTCAGTTTATATAAAAATTTTCTTCAGATATGAATTCAAAAAGTGAAGCTAATTTTCTTGTACTTCCATACTTTATTGGCATTATGATAGAACCTGGTGTTATTTTCTGGAAAAAGAGGAAAGAATTCACCATATTTCCCTTAATGACTTTTTTTTTTTATTTCTGTTTTTTATCCCACCAAACTGATAATCCTGCTATGGCTTTTCCTGATAACAGACTGAAATCACCTGTCATTATTCCATCTATAATTGACCACCTGAAAAGTCTTGGATTCTCTAGAAGGGAAGTGACATCAGAGCTCTATACTTTCCCTTCTTCTTCAAAGTAAAGCCTGACTGTATCCTTATGAATGACACTGAGAAGCACTGTTATTTTTGAAATTTTTATTGGTAAATTTGTATTATAGAGTAATCATTGAATAGTTCTGTAATTTAAAAACAAAATGTAGACAAAAAAAAAAAAAACCCTTCACACAGATCTATCTATTCATATCTTACAAACTCACTGGTTTCTGTCTTCTTGTTCTTCTTGCTTCTCCTGTCTAATACATAAATTCTGAAAGTGGTCGCTTAAGATACAGGATATAAAAATTTTCTCTACCCTAGAATAGTTCAGATGTTTCTTTAGAAAAAAAAATGTAATTTTGGAATTGGACAGAAATGAGCTATTTGACCATTTCCTGAATTGGTGGCTGTGATAGCAGATTCCAGATCTTTCTGAAGAAGGGAATCACCCTAGTGACCTGGGAAAAAAAAAACATTTCCTAAAATAAACATATATGAAAACATTTAATTATATTATAGCAATAGTTATACATCAGGCACTGTTTTAAGTCTAGAAAATTTAATCTTGAAAGTAATTTCATGAGATATATATTATCACAATTTTATAGCTTGGGAAATATGTCACAAAGAAGTTGATAAATTGCTTTAGAGTTAAAGAAGAAGTAAATATAACTTGACTATGAAAATTATACTGATTTTCATGTCTTGCAATGCCTTTCTCATAAGGAATTAGGGAGTATAGTCTTTTAAAATGTTAGTTTGTTTTACATTTTCTTTTTTTAAAATTTATTTAATTATTTAAATCAAATCGTAATTTACTTATTCACACAGGTGTTATAAACACAAAAAGGCAGGATGTGGGGAAGGGAATGACACCGGAGCATAGGTGTACTGGGGGAGTACAGATACCTTTCAGAAAAGGGTATCTGCTGGGTGAAAGTTCAGGGGATTTTCTAAGGTCTCAATGTTTGCTTCTTGTTAAATTCACTTATCACATTCTTATACCCCAAGATGGTTAAGCATGAACAGAATTAGTGTCTGATTAAGTCAGTTTTTGCTCACTGTAATAAATACCTAATATAATCAGTTTAGAGAAGATTATAGTGACTTAAAAGAGAAATGTCCTCCATAGTCTTGGGCATTAGAATGTTTGGTCAGCTATGGTGTTCTTATTTGGCAAGGTTTTGGTGGTTTAGCCTGACTGGAGAAGGTATATCACAGGGGGGAAGGCTTTGAAATTAAAAAGCCATGGGTACTTTCTTTGCTTTCTGCATGTGGTAATGATGTGAGCCCTCAATGTCTGCTCCACTACCCATGCCTGCCATTTTGTGCAATGATCATCTTGATGGACACTTCTCACTCTGAATGCTCAAATAAATGCTCTTCCTTTTATAAGTTGCCTTGAACGTGGGGTTTAATCACTGCTGTACAAAATCAATAATGCAAAGACATACTATGGATCCCAGATTTTTGGCAGATTCTTTTCTTCAGTCCATCAACCATTTTTTTTTTTTTATTGTTTTGAGTTCCAGTGTGAGGTCACAAATGTTTGGTAGAACAAATACTCTCACCGCCTGGCCTGGAAATAAAGAAAAGTTGGTGAGAGTTAATGATTGTTCTGGGAAAGGTAGCCCTTACTCTTCAGTAGTATAGCAATTAGTAAGTTTTTCATGCTATGTAAATAAATACTTATCAATACTCATGGAATTGATACTAATTAAACTAGGTGTGCTATAAAATTAAAAGACATGATAATAATAGGACTTATTGAGAATAATGAAGGATTTAGAGAGAAGAAATAAAAATTGTAGGAAGAGATGGATATGATCAAAATAAACTGCATAAAATTGTAAAAGAGTAAATAATAAATGCTTTTTAAAATAAAGTATCTGCATGTTAAGTTCACTGGTACTGTCAAAAGTCCAAGGACATGGAAATTTTGCATCTTCTTGTAGAACTTAATACTATTGTTTTGCTAGGTGGGCATGGTGTCAAAATGTCTTCTAAATTTTTATTCTCTCACAAGTATTGTCCTTGAACCTACTTAAAACTTTACATGGAAAGCATACTGATGCCCACACATTCATAATAGAAGAGTCACATCCTGAATGGAATCCTGGTTTTGTTTTTTAAAAATCCAACATTAATTACAACTCTGTAGTGGTTTTGTGGTTTCCCCCCTTCCTTATTTATTGGCTCCATCCTTTTATCATTCTCAAATATGTCATTATTTTGTGCATAAAAATCAATGAAGCTTAAAAAGGTGAATGGTACAGGTTTCTCATAATGGACTAGGTTTTTTTTATTTTCAAGCATGGCAGCTCAGAGATGTGGAATGTGCCCACAGGACATTTTATTTGCAAATGCTGTCACTCTATTTTCTGTTTACTTCCCCCGAAGTGCTCGGAATTTGAGCTTTTGCTGTATGCACAGCTGTCACCCCTAGTGCCCCTGTCATGTTGTTCCCAGATGTTCCATTCAGGTTTGCAGCATTTGTCATAACAGCCACTTTATGGTCTGCCAGAACATTCAATATCTGCCCTGATGTAGTAAGATTTAACATCACAATATGTCAAGGGGCACATTGTAAAAGGATATTTGAGATGGATACAAAGATAAATAATGAATGTCCCATGTCCCCAAAGGGAACTTATCATGCTTTAAGAAAGATAGGCATAAGCATAAGTAATATCAGAAAAATAATAACACAGAATGTCAAACACTAGCACCGATAGATGAATTCAGACAACTGTAATATTCAAAACTTGTTCATTGACTCTATATAACGCAGGATCTACAATAAAATTAACTTCTTTGGGTTTAGGTTCCTCATCTATAAAGAGTTTGGCTCCAATACTGAAATATTTTGTGTCACACATCAATTCTAAAGTCCTCACAAACTAACACACTTTCCAGGTTCTGTCTCCATTCTACAAATGAAACCTTGCTGACAATTTGGCACATACTTAATTAGAAATTGATGTAAATATTTATATTTATTTACTGTTATTTGAGTCAATACTCTGAATTTGAGTTTACTACTCTGGTTGCTAAAATTGAAGGATCTAAATGTCAGGTTCCTTGATCTCAATATATTCAGTAGTACATATCATATTACAGTTCTTTGACTCCATGAGATTGTGTTATTTATGTATTTATTTATTTATTTATTCAATGTGTATGTATATTTTTTTCTGTATGTATGACTATGCATCACATGCCTGAATGCTGTTCATGGATCAGTAGAGGGCATATGGTTTCTGAAATTTAGGTCACAGATGGTTATGTGAGTGCCAAGAATGGAAACTAACACTTAATCACTAGGCCATCTCCTCAGTCCTGAGACTTGATGTTTTAAGAAATAAACTCTAAAATGCTGATGAAATAAATGGTGTATTATATGTTTATTTTAATGAGGGATATGTGCGATAATGCCTTTCTCATTAGTTAATTGGAGAAGTAATGTTCTAATAGAGCTACTAACAAAAGAGGGGAGATGTGTATAAGGAATAATGCAACCTAATGATAAGGCTTAGAGAAGAAAATAGCACAATTCTTTGCTTGTCACCCAAAAATACACAAAAAGGAGTTTGGGTTACTACTATTGATATCTTTGATGGGTAGGAGTGGCCACTGAAAGGTGAAAACCAAGCGTAAAAGTATAAGGTAGACAAAGGAGAGCATCACGAGTGGAGGAGCACCCCTTGACTCTGACTAACCTTTGCTATGTGTAAATGATACTCTGGTGTTGACAGATAGGGTTCTTTTTGTTTTGTAAACTTGTTCTTTGATGATTTTATACATGAGCATAATGCATTATGATTCCTTTCACCCTTTCCCTCCTTAGTAACTTCATTGCACTCTGGTCATCCCTCCTACATACTAGTCTTCATCTAACACTCTTATCTTTCGAACTAGGTTTCAACCAGAGCCACTAGCTTGATCATGTGTTTAGAACTGTCCACTGAAGCCTGGTTGACACGCAGCTGTGTATGTTACCAAAGATAATGACTGTCCTTTTTCATGAATGCATAAGTAGCTAAGTATCTGTCAAATATGAATCTGAATATATAATATATATATATATATATAATAATATATATATGGGGGTGGGTGTGTTTGTGTGTGTGTGCATAAAACTCAAAAAGCTAAGTATCAAGAAAAGACATAAGTAAATCCCTCACAAAATTTGCCTTATAATTGAATAAAGAGTTCTCAAAACATGAAATATTAATTGCCAATTAACACTTTAAAATGTGTTTAATATAATTATTGGTGTGAAAAATACAAATTAAAACTACTTAGAGATTCATTACACCCAATCAGAATTGCTATTATCAAAAATAAAATCAAATGACTTCAGATGCTGGGGAAGATGTTGGAAAAGTGAAAGCTTTATGCACCTCTGTTGCAAATGTAAAATGTTGCAGCTGCAATGGAGATCATTGTGGCAATTCTTAAGAAAGCTAGAAATAACACATGACTGAATTCAACTACTCCTGGGTCTACAGGCAAACTATATCCTACTATAGAAATGTTGTTCCCCTACGCTCATAGATAAGTTATTCACACTAGATTGGAAATGAAATCTGCCTAGAAATTCGTCAACTAGTACATGAACAGTGAAACTTGCTAAATATGCATCATGTAAACTGCGGTTACACAGGTAGAACTGTGACAAATCATGCTGAATTTGTATCTCAAACACACCACATGTTTTCCCTTAAATCTGGATTCTGACTTTAACTCTTTAGCTTTGAGTACCCGAAGTAGCCAGAAAACAAGAAAGGAGTTATTATAACAGATTCCCAAAAGTGGGGAAGCCAGTAAAACATAGATAATATGAAAGAGAAGATGGGAAACAAAATATCAAGTTCGAAGGTACAGGTTGGTGGTTGGAAGATATAGGAGACACGAAGAATGGTCAACTTAAATAAAGGATGTATGTGGAATCCATAAAGAAATCTTTTGTTTTGTAAGCTACTTAAAAATAAACTGATAAGACATCTTAATTATTTCCCAAAAGATCTAAGAAGTAGAATTCTTATGTAATAGTTTCAAATGATGGTTCAAAATAATTTCCATCCCCTTTCTCTAATGAAATTGGTATTTGAAGCAAAATTTCCCAGTGTGCTGTGAGATAGAAAATTTGAAATTCGGCTTTCAGGCAAAGTTTTTCATTAGAACACTCATTCAGGAAGGAAAACAATAACGGTGGGTGGCAAAAGCAGAAATTGTCAATAAAAATCACCTTGTTCATATACTTCTGTACTTGCAAGAACCTCCAAATACTTTAAATATTCTTTCTAGAGCATCTACTCAAAGATTGAAGCCACACAATTGAAGAATTCTTTAGAGTATTCTAGGAGGCAGGTTGAGAGACACAATTGTATAGGTTAGTGGCAACAGGTATGCTGTCTTCATACTGATCTAATTCAATTTATATCTTTAAACTGTTAAGACCAAGTTTGAGTGAAGAGATCTGCCTAGTCTCAAAATAGCTCACTAATAAAGTTGTTACAAATCACTTATATTTCTCTATTTTGATTGGATATACTTTGTAGCTTCCTGTTTCAGTTCTTGTTTTTAAATACCCAATTCTTCAATTCAGAAGTTAAAAATGTCAGTCTTCTTCCTGCTATATCCCTTGCACCAGTCTTTTAGAGGTTCCAGCATGGGAGGATTCAGGGAACATGAGGATCATGTCCTTTGGAGCAATGGTGTTTATGGCTTCAGCTCTAGCCTCTGATCACTAACACACTTTGCCTTGCTCTGAATTCCACAGATGGAGTTTTCCTGGGGAGTCTATGACTTTCCTGCTTATGCAGCTGAAATAAATCTTTTCTAAACCTGGTTATGTTGCTCTTCTGCCCAGCTCTTTATTAACTACAGGTTGGTAGTAAGGTTCAGAAGCCTTTTCTCAGCCAAATTCTGTATGTGGAACTTCACTGCCCTCTTCTGGTAATATTACCTGAGACCCCCTCCCCTCCTTTAATGTGGTGATACCAAGCTCCTAGGTGAAAGGAAGATTCTGAAATACTGAGCTCTTTGGATACCAAGGACTATGAGTAAGAGCCAGTAACAAAAGATATGTTACACTGAGGCTTCAGATGATTTTCAACATTTTCCATAGGTACAGTTTTATATCCTGGGGGAAAAAATAAGAGCAAGCGCAGTGTGTGTGTGTGTGTGTGTGTGTGTGTGTGGTTGTGTTGCATGTCTGTATGCTTGTGGTCTATGTCTGTGTCTCTGTTGCTGTCACACCTGTGGGTTTCTAACTATGAGAGGAGAAATTTTAAAGCGCAAAAGACCTATTATCCTGTTCTAGTTCATTATTAATGATTAGAAAAAGCAAGAGTCTCTGAAATACATTCTGGCTGGGTTCAGCCCTAGATAGATCTTAATCTTTTCTTTTCATTCTACTTCATGTAACTTATTTCACTGTGTATATCAATTAAAAAACAATAATGTTTTGATGTATTTCTTTTGAAATAATGACTCATGCTCAAGAGTACTCTAGTTTTCAGTTAGTACTAAATTTGGTGGAGCTTGGTATGTTATCTGTAGTTATATAGCATATGATGTTGTACACTGGAAAATTTAAGAACATGCTTACCCTAAAACATAATTATCTCTCCATCAATATAACCATTAACTGCACAGGTTATAGGTTATTAATGTGCCTCAAAAATCTGTAGGGGCTGGTTGTATATTAAGGTTGATGGATGTTGACCTTCTGGTACTATTTGTCCAATTGTGCACTGCTGTGTACAGTAAATTTTCTACACAGAAAGACTGAAAACAAATAATTTTTTCTCTGAATTTAGCCACATGATGAGATTATGGGCAAAATGTAAACTTGAACCCCATTAAAGCATGATTTATTCTGACAAAAGAGGCTGTTTTCTTTTAAACAAAATTATTCAACCTGCTGAATGGGTTTTAGATTTCTAGTTTTCCTTCCAAATAGAATAATACAGCTTCAGAGTTTGATATTAATAAAATGAAGCAGCCAATGAAGATGGTATTCTCTGAATATTCATATCACTCTATATTAGTAAGTTTTGTGGGTTTAGAGACATTTCATAAGTATGCTTTATGATTAAGTCACAAATACCCCACTATCTTTATGGGCTTCTAGTTTTTTATAAAATGTAATAACTGGATTATAGTTGTATACATTTTCATCTTCATGGCAAATAACATGTTCGAGAAATCAGAGTGAGTAATATATAATGCCCTTCCAGGTGTGGTGGCACAGACTTTAAACCTCAAAACTCAGGAACCGGGTACAGGAGTATTTCTATTAGTTCCAGGCCAGCCAGGCTACAAGCTATTATACAGTGAGACCCTGTCTCAAACATACAACAAAATGAACAACATACAAAGAGCAGTCCCACTTAGCTAAATGTATATAGCCAACTTTATTACTGATGAAATAGAAAATGAATATGATACTAGTACTTGAGTTAGATGACTCAAATGACGTCATTAATATCCATTCTATCATAAGATCAAGCACTTGAAACATGTATCATAATCAACAATTCACTACTGTCACATTAACATGAGACAGGTTAAGGTTTCAACTTGTAACTTGCCTAATAGTCATATATTTTCATATGTCACAGAGAAAGATATGATTTTTGTGTTCTAGATTTTGTTTTATCTCCAAACCAAAGCATTCCATTCCAGGATTCTATAGACGTTGCACCAGGTGCCCAGAAGATTTTGAAGCCAGACTCAGATACCACTGATTTGGAATTAGGATGGACATAGGAGCTATGAATTACACAATTAGACAACCATGACAGAATGACATATTCTGGCTTTCCTGGTTGTATAATGTTCTATATTTCACTGTGAAACCTGGATGTAAGCCTCCACCCAATCTTGGTCAGTGTTCACTGAGGCATTCAGAGTTGCTCAGTGTTTGTCTAACTAGGAACTTTGTCTCACTATTGAATTACATCTTGATAGTGGCCTATTTCGTGAAGTCATGCTACAATGCATTGATACTGAGGGAGCTATGGTTCACATAAACACATGATGGCTGAAAGAAATGCATGGAGGCAATATTCCTTTCAAAAATCATCGAGGCTTACTGACCATGAGAAATTAGCTCTTGGAAAATTTCCAAATCTTCATAAAGTTGTCAACATGAGGAAGACAAACATAGATATTCCATGATTGTTGCTTGAATAGAGACAGCCTGTCTCAACTTACTGACCTAGAAATAGAGAGGAGCCTTTAAGAACCTCCTCTGACTAGAAGAGCCATGGGGACAGCAAATCCTGATGACCAGCAAGAAGTTTTCTGGGCAATAGATGATGTCAATCTTGCTGACAAAGGTCAGGTACCTGGGCCTGATGCAGCCCACTCATGTTTTAGTGGAAGCTCTAAGTCCACACAACAAAATTAGAAAATAAGCAAACAAATAAACAAAACATTTGGCTAAATGCTTCAATAGTCTTTCTTTGGGGAGATAAGACCCAGGAAAAGTACAACAGGCTACTTGAGTCTATGAACATAGAAAAGACAAAGAAACAGATGCTAGAAACACACAAGTCTCTGGAGATGATTCATTGTTAGCAAATTGTAGATCAGGAGCAGTGGGAGAAGGTAATATGGATGGCTTCTGAAAATGCTCAGTTGAATCTGTCTGAAGTTCGTCAGGCTACAACACAACTTGAAACAATTCTAAGTCTTCCTGTCACCAACACTAGTGGCTTGCAGACTATTAGGTGAAAGGTGATAGAGAAAGATTGAGTAAAATCAACTCCAACTGAGGTTTGCCTTTGCTTGTAACAGATGAGAAGTCTGACCACCTAAATATGAGTTCAACTGAACAGTTTGACAGGGAAGATCCCAGAGTTTCATTGTTGGTATCTGAGGGAACCAAAGCTATGCAGTCTAAGGTTGGCCCATCATCTGCACTCAAGCCAGCTGCATCCAACTCTACCAAAGCTTTCAATAGTAGCTAAGAACACCTGCCTCAAAGAGAACTAGGAATCTATGTGGCATAAAATGAGATGGGCAAGAAAAGCATTGCCACTTTAATCCTAACAACTTGGGGATACTGGTACAGCTCCAGTCTTGCAAATTCATTCTAAACAATAAAGAAAAAATTCTATTCCACAAGTGAAAAAAAAAAAGACTTACCCAAATTTTAAGTTTTTCATTGATCAAAGTTATAGTTCTTAGTTTTGCAACATCACTGAAGGCATCCTTCTGATTTTAATGTATCTTATTTTAATGCCTGGTTCTTCCTATATGTTGGGACTGGATTTGTCATTTCTATTTTTGCACTGTTTTCAAAAAATTCAAGGAGCCCTTTACAGGTGTACAGTTTGGTATTTTTTAATATATCATTCGAATTGTTCACACATCACTCAAATCTAGCATTTGTAGACTTTAATCACTGGCGAAGAAACTCTATTTGAATTTGCACTCATATCTCTATTTTCTGTCACCTCTCCTATCAGCAATTCCTAGTTCCAGGGAAACACTAATCTACTTTTGTTAGTAGCTCCTTTTACTTACTATATTTTGAAGACCAATCATGTTTTACTGCATACTTCACTTGGTACATCACTGTTTTGTGGTTGGAAATATTCTGTGCTGCGATTATACCATATTTAGTCTATTCCTTTTGTACATGGTAGGCATTTGCCCATTTCCTTTCGAAAACTATGAATCATGCTGCTATAAGCATTTACACACAAGTCTTGAAGGAGTTTAGGTGTATGCCTAAGAGTGAAAATATTTAGTCACATGGTAATCCTGTTTAACATTCTAGGGAAATGGTGAATGGTTTGTATTGCTTTATTGCACAAACTCCTGTGTAATAGTTGTAATTACCCACATCATTCCCAATATCCTGTCATAATACTTTTAATTATTAACTTCCTATTTAGCCTTAAATGAAATTTTGTTGAGAAGCTTACATCATTTATTTGATTTAGTTGATTATATTTCTAAAGACTGATGATTTAAGTATATATCTCCAAGGTTATTTGTATTGTAGATAACATGTTTGGCTACATACCCAGTGAAGCTCTTTGTCAAATATTTAGTTAGCTATACATTTCTTAGTTACTAAGCTGCAAACAGGCATTATTCTGGATGTTAATCCCAGACCAGAATTAGAGTTTGCAGATATTTTCTATTCTTTGGATGTCTCTTTTTTTATTTGATTTACAAAATTGTTGGCAATGAAATGTACATTTTCTGCACCATGTGGTTATGTTTTCTCTATTTGGAAGACATTGGATAAACCAACCTCACAAAGATATGCTATTTTATTTTCTTGTATGCTTTGAACTGTAGCACTTATCTTTAGATCTGAGGTCCATTGTAAGTTAGTATTTGGATATAGTAAGTTATGCTGTGGTAAAGTATACTATTGAAGAATGACTCTATTTTTGGGTCTTTTTGTTTGACTCTAAAACACAATTTGATAAAAATCAAGTCTTTCCCAATGTATTCTCACAGTTTGCTTGTAGAAGTTTAGGTGAACTCTCAGTTGATTTTTGAACTCTTTGGTCTTTTGTATTGATTCATATGTCTATTTCCAAATAATGGGTCAAGATAAAAGTAAAGTCAGAAATTAAAATCTTTCTAAAACTAAATGAAAATGAGTACTCAAACTTACAGAACACAATGAAAGCAGAGCTAGAATAAAGTTTATAACATTAAGTGCCTATGTGAAAGAATTGGAAAGATCTCAGCATACCAGTGTACTTGATAGTATACCAGAAATTATCTGAATATAAAGAAGTAAGCACATCCGAGAGGGGTAGACAGCAAGAAATAACCAAATTAAGTACTGAAATCAATAAATTATAAGCAAAGAGAACAATAATTTAGTTTTGAGAAAATCAACATGATAAACACTTACCCAATCTAGATATACTGCAGAGAAAGTGAATATCCAAATTAAGAACATTAGAAACAAAAGGAGAACACAACAATGTAAACAGAGGAAATTCATAGACTCAAAAGGGCATAATTTAAAAACTTGTACTGCACCCAATTGGAATATCTAAAAGTAATGAACAAGGACAATTCTCAACTTTATATGGGAAAAAACATAACAAACAAAAGCAAAACAAACAAAAACAAACAACAACAATAAAAACAAGAGAGCTACAACAATCCTGAACAATAAAAGGACTGCTAGATATCTCTCCATTCTTGATTTCAAAATGTCCTATAGCTCTATAGTAATAAAAACTACGTGGTACTGACCAAAAAAAAAAAAAAAAAAAAAAAAAAAAAAAAAAAAAAAAAAAAAAAAAACTTGACAAATTGATCAGTGTAATTGAATTGAAGACCTAGACATTAGGTCTTGGTTTTGATAAAGAATTCAGGCAAGTACAAAAGCAAGAACTTTAACCAAAAATTATTGAGGAATGCTGTTTGCTAGCTTGCTCACAGGTCATGGTTACTGATCTCTCTTATTAGTTCTCTGTACACAGAGTGGTGTCACTGTGTGCTAAGCTGGTGTACATCAATTAATAATAGAAAAAAAAAAAACACTTATTGCTCCACAGGCCAATTTGATCTGTGTAGCCTCTTAATTCAAGATACTTTATCAAATGATTTTTCTCTGTCAAGTTGACAAAGGTAGCTGGATGCATGGCGAATATTTAAATGCTTTTGCATCTCCAACTATTCAGTTGTGTATGATTTTAAGCAATCCTGTCAGCAATGATGAGAATCATTGTTAGACCACACCTTTTACTTTCTTCAGGGGATGGAGGCATGGTGGAAATCGGACCGGGGATGCTTGGTGACATGTTATAAAGAGATGAGATCCCAAGTGACGGTGCTCCCAGAATAGGAAAGAACAGTGACACGATGAAAACCAACAAGCTGATGTGTTGTCTGAGATCTTATTCAAGTCACTCTAGATGGTATAGTCTATTATTTGCTGCCAACTGTGATAAGCAGAAAGGAGAGAGGGAGAGAAGAGGTAGGAGGGGAAAGAGAGAGAGAGAGAGAGAGAGAGAGAGAGAGAGAGAGAGAGAGAATCTTGACTTTAAACTTAAAATTAAAAGCTATGGAAAAATGAGAGTGAGAAGGATTTTGATGAACAAACAATAATTCAAGAATGAAATAAGTACATTAGCATGGAATTCATAAAAGCCCTGTGAGGATGATCCTTTGAAGGCTCTCCTGTCGGCTTTGAAGCACTAAGGAGCATGATGGATTCAACTCCGATAATTAAACATGTAAAGTAATCAAACAAAGAAAAACCTTTCCCAATAAGTTCACACATAAAGATCAATATTCTTGCTCCTTCCCATCCTCATACATTTCCCCTTTTGTGTTTGTAAACACTTTGCCTCCTAGAGATTATTGGAAAAACGATAAGATTGTGAAACCCTTAATTAAGGCTCATTGACAAAGCAGCACAGGAAATGAAAGGTTAAATTTAATTTCTCCTGTTGTGCAATCTATGGAAGAAATGAAGCAACATGAATATGTTGTTTCCTTAAGATATTTGAATATGGATATAACACGGCTGGGACCAGCACGTGGGGCAGTGAGCAAGCAAGTAGTGATGGTGACATAATGATAGTGAAAGAAGGGAGTAAATACGTGGGGAGATGGAAGACAAAGAGAAGCTGAGTGGTTTGTGCACTGTGAAGAGAGGCTGACTTGGAGATGCAATGGCAGTTACTGTTCTTACTCTTTGGGAAATGGTAAATTACACTGTTCATCAATGGAGCCAGTGGCAAAGCAAATGGCAGTGGCCTTGTATATTCTTGCTTTGGGAGAGACAACCATTGTGTGAGTGGCTGTGATTCCCAAAGCTGTATCCTAACCCAGGAGAAGGAGCAATCACACAAAGTAAAGATCCAGAGCCTACTGTGTTTGCTCCTCATCACTGGTCTATTTGCTAATCTGTCTAGTGGGTTGTGGTGATAGCTCTACCATGATACTGGGAAAATCTATGTTGAATTTCAGATTTAATGTGTTGTGTTCAACTTTGCACAGGGATTTGTTGTCTGTGGTATCTTCAGGTTTAGCAAGCATTTAGCCACCTCACATTTCAAAAGAAGATGCAGTTTCTGACATGGCCTTGTGAGAGTGCCAATAAAATGAGCAAGTTTGTGATGGAGAGATGGAAGAGAAAGAGAAGTGGAATGTTTTATTCACTATGAAACATGGTGGATCTGGAGATGTGAAGGTGGTGAAAAATACCCTGATGTGAGTAGCCTGCACTGCCACTGGAGGCCAAGGAGAAATCCTAGCCAAATGTGCCATAGTGGGCCATGTTTGGGCCCATAACTCTCCAGGAGTGGGCCTGAGTTGATATACATGGCCCATGTGGCCACCAAAGGTCATGTGGATGGCCTTGGTCTGTTTTGCTGCCTGAGGCCATGTGGGTGTCCAAAGGCTAAATTGAGCTGAAACCAACCCTCATCAGGGCATCACTGTAGAAATGGCCGTGGTGGAGTGGGCACAGGTGAGCTGTCATGAGTACAGGAAAGCTGACACTTTCCTTTTTCCTTACTTCATTGCTGACTGGAGAGATGAACCTCCCCCTTGCATAGGCAGCATTGGAAGGCTGACCCCTCCATCACCAACTGCAGCATTCTGGAAAGGAAGTCACATCTTGTCTAGACTGCACAGTAGAACTGAACTTGTATAGATGATCATGGTGGCAAGGACTGGGGTGCGCTGGTACTGAGGGCATAAGCGTGGGAGAGATAACTCGCTAAAGGCCAATTGTGTAGTGGCATTGTTGCTGGAGAGATACCTTCATCTTCCTTTCCCTAACATCCTGTAGCATTTGGTGAGTTACCTTGGGCAGGGCTGAATAACTCATCTGGGAGAGACCTGGTAGGCTCAATTACCACTCAAGTCTAGATCTGGAGTGTTTTTCTTGGGCTACCCCCAAACCTATCCCATCTATGAGTTGCTGGAGCATATGAAGGGGCCAGTTCTGTAGAATTGAAGATACAGGATCTTTGTGAGACAGAGCAACAGAGTATTTTAGAGAAGTCCCTCTGGGTTTCGATTATTTTACAAGTGACAGAAACCGGAGGCCGTGAAGAGACCAATGACCCATTGCAATGAACATTTGCAAGTGAAGCTGAGTGGACAAAAGGATGTATTGTGTGACACACTGTGACATACCACAGCCTCCATGTTGAGATGATTTTTTTTTTCTTTCCTCAGGGGGCAGAGTTTACGACAGGAGAGGGCAATATGGAGGAAGAGGAAGAGATGGGTGGGGTGGATGCATGATGTAAAATCACATAGACTCAATAAAAGAATATTTGAATATGCCACCTTCCATTTTCTAAGCCCCTCAAATCTTCTATGTAAAAAAAATCTTCTATGTAAAAAGCTTTCTGTACAAAGAAAGTATCAAATGGCCACCAATTTCTTTTCTCCAATTTATCCTAAGCAGAAATCTATTGCTTTACATTTTCTTAAGTTTATATCCTGAAATAGTTTCTAAAGAGGAAAAAAAATCATGAGAAATATATTTCAGAAATTAGATGAAACTGTAAGCAACACTATGCAGGGCAGTGGTGGCACACGCCTTTAATCCTAGCACTTGGGAGGCAGAGGCAGGCGGATTTCTGAGTTCGAGGCCAGCCTGGTCTACAGAGTGTGTTCCAGGACAGCCAGGGCTACACAGAGAAACCCTGTCTCAAAAAACCAAAAAAAAAAAAAAAACCAAAAAAAAAAAAAAAAAAAGAAAGAAAGAAAGAAAGAAAGAAAGAAAGAAAAAGAAAATACAAAGTCATCATCTACATAAGCTGTGTGATCTTATTGTCCAATATCATACTAAGTGAGCATGTTTTTAAACAGCAATACTCAGTAAGGTTGATCAATTGCTGGCAGTGGAATTTCTTGCTCTTTTTTTGAATTTTTCAATATTTTTGCTACTACCTGCTTACAATTAAGTCTGGTCTGAACTACTTCTATCTTTTATTCCTTTCATTCCTCTCTTAGCTGATACACAGTGCTTGGGTCTGTGTGCATTCCTATTCTGTTCCTTTATCTTTACTTGCAAATTACATTCTTTTCCCAGGTAAAATGTCTTCTTCTGGTCAAAGGTCCTTGTTGCAAGAGACAAATGTGAAGGAGGCATCTCAATTCATCCCTTACTTCTATTGTCAAGAGTATTAAAGGATTACAGAAACAGCCAACTAGCAACAGAAGGATAAAGGAACATGTTTACAGGTTAGTAAAGTGGTCAACAGAGCTTATTCCAACTCAAGAATACTTTCTTGTTTAATGCGATGATATATTTATTCTGATTCTAATTAGCCTTTTGTAAGAACTCAGTCCCCAACCTTCCCAAAGTATTCAATTTTCTTCTCCTCAGTGGAGTGTAAACAAAAGTAAATTCATCTGACATGATACTGTTTACTTTACTTTTTTGTTCATTCTTTGAGTGAAGATGCTTTCCCCACAATTATTTAGGTTATCTGTGAATCTGAAGAAGAAGGCAGAAGAAATTGTTGACTGAGTAAAGCTACCTGGCTCACTAACCACACAACGCTTGATAAGTTAGTTAAATAAACTTCACTGTTCGTATAGAACCTTGAGTACTTGGAGTATACTGGATTCAAGTATGGTGAGCATGAATATGAGTGTTCCTGAATAAATTACTATATAAAGCATATTCCTAATGCAAGAAATGACTTTTTGAAGCACAGAGTAAGTGCTTCTTAAATGGAAATAGATTTATGCATGACCTAGTCACAGAGGTACATGAAAGCTGTTTTTTTAGGTAAATTCCCTGTGCAATGTTCTTGAGTACATTTTTAAAAATGGAAGAAATACAATCTTACTGAAACCTCATTGGATCGGAATCCACAGTTTATCAAAATGTTATTATAGGGGCATGTGGACATTAACACTACCCAGCATACCAATACAAATATTTAATGTAGAGTTTCCCAAGTAAGGAATATCTTCCTCATATAATGAGATATGAATGGTGTACAGGGATGTTATTGATTGTTAGAACCACAGAGAATGAAACATGAGCAAAGAAGAAGAAATATTGCCGCTTACCTAGGGAAACAGAACAGTATGTTGAAACTCAAGAATCAAGAGAAAAAGATTGGAATGGTAGTTCCAAAGGAGAAGCAAAATTTTGAGAAGTCCGCTGAGGAAGAGGAAGATGCTGACACTGTAGCAAGAATGCAAAAAGTAAATACATTCTACAAAAGAAAGCCAAATATCATCAAAATGTCACCCTTCCCCTTCCAATAAGCAACAGTAAATTACTTATACCACATGTCAGAAAAAAAAAAAAAAACAGCAAAAATAGTTCAAAATAACTTGGTCTGATTAAATTTCCCATATATTCATTTCAGGCACCCTGGAAGTAGAATATCAAAGCCTGCTGAGAAAAAATATACCAGAGATCTATTTGAAGATCATAAGGGTAGATCTGTCAATAAAGACACTTCCTAGCAAAAAGAAAAGTAAAGTAAAGAAAGAAAGAAGGAAGGAAGGAAGGAAGGAAGGAAGGAAGGAAGGAAGGAAGGAAGGAAGGAAGAGAAAAAGAGAAGAAAAGAGAAAACAAAAGAAAAGAAAGAAGGGAAGGAGGAAGGAAAGAATGAGGGAAGAGAGGAGGGTTGAAAAGGTTGGAGCGGGGGCAGGTCTGGAATTAGTGGGTGAAGTCAAGCATTTTTGTAATGCACACTCAGCATGAAGTACTACCCACCTTCAGCCTCACTATTTCCCTTGAAAGCCATCAGTTCAGAAAATGTATGCATTTCATTATATCATAAGCAATATAAAACATGGTAAAATAAGATGTGTATACAATCAGCTATTTATTTCATTAATGGAAATAATCTTAGAACCTTAAAGAGTATGCTCAAATTCAACAATCTATAGATTGCAAGATTATACTTTTATGCATGTGTATGGATACCTATGCAAAAAAATGCATACGCGTGTTATTACTTTTGCTGAATTGTCTTTCTGGATATTCTTACGAATGTAACATTTCAAATTCTTTGTTCATCTTATGCTAATCCAGGTAAATTTGGTTTTTAATAGTGGTTGTGTAATACTGAGTCAATCCCTGTTTAGAGCAGACCATAGTGGCCCACATTCTATACACCATTATCCCTGCATAAACCTGAATTGTAAGTACTGGTGAAAATGGAAACAACTAATCGCATTTAAAAACCCATACGTTTTGTTCTTATTCTCATTGAAGTAATGAGGTCAATCTCTCAAAGATGATAGCAATGAAAATACAAAACTGTTTACATTTAACTCTGTACACTGCCTTTTCCCAGAGATATTTTCACTGTTTTAATTTTTAAAATTAAGGAAATTGATATTATGCATTTCTCATGATGGGCTTTTAGACTTTCCTATTACTAGATAGGCTCAGACACATTGCAGACTTTTCAGTGAACTGATTATTCTAAGAAATGATACAAAAATTATTCTTTCTTCTTGTTAAGAGTGATTCCAAACCTTTTAAAAGAGGATATAAATATATGAAATATATAGCTAAAATTAGCCCTAACAGAGACATTAACTAAACTGTGATCTACACATAAAATCGATTAACTTTTTATGATAATTTTGTGTATTTGAATGTGTTGTAGATTTGCATGTGACTTTCTAGATATCAGTTTATAAAGCTCATATCAGAGCATATAAGAAAGTCACCTTTCATTTTTGCCTTCACTACAGATCCCTCAGTATTTACTCACAGCCTATGAGATATCATCAGGATTTAGACTCTGCATAATAATTCTGAATAATTCTGAGCTTCTGTCTTCAATATTAACTATTAGTATTCATGATACTACAAATATATGAGTTATTTTGAAGAATAAATGTTTTCACTTGAGAAAGCTTAAATATTTTTTTCCTATGTTACATCATTAAAACCTACACAAACAAAACAGGAATCTCTCTTGGCATTTTAAATTTTCTGTCCTTATGTTTGACTTTTACATTCATCTAGAAAGATTGCTTCAAATTATTTCATGGTTACGAGTACATTAAATGTGAAATCCAAGCTACAGTCATAAATTTAAAACCATTGCAACAAAAATGAATATACATATTTTTGCATATTTTATAGGTCTATACTAATCTGTTTCTGGCCATAGAACATTTCATGACCTTATGGATGTCCACAATGTAATTGTCTAGTTACTGTGAAACCCCGTGGCTTTCTGCCTACATTAACTACATAAATCCCTAGCTACTTTATCGTGCGTAAATGAATTGAAATCTGACTTTTAGACGGTACATATTATAACATGAGACAACACTGTAATAACAAATTTTTTAGACAGATTACTTTTCAGTGTTATTCTTACCTGGGAAATAAAAGACTAATTGTGCTTATAAATAATACAGTGATACTGTGGTTTTCTGAGACACAAAAACTAGGACTCTTCTATGGTATTTGCTTAATGTTTCTGACTCCTTTTGCTTTATCTTTCCATTTTCAGTGTTTGTTTTGTTTTGAAATTATTATTTTTTTTACATGAAAGAATTGCTGATATGAAAATCAGAAATGGGATATGTAAATCTGTCTGAATTCCAGTATCACTATTGTCTGATCTGTTGGCATCTACCTTGAGTGTTCATCAAAGCTTAAATCTTTTGATGTTAAATTACTGAATGTTACAGATAACACAACATTTCAGTATCTTGATGCCTATATACAAATTTTCAATAGGTACACTAAGGATGAATATCACAAAAGGGACAGCTCTACTTAGTATGGGAAAATAAAAAGAAATCAGAATTCAGATCTCTTCAAGGAAATAACTCTATTTCCAAATATTGCAGGAAGTTAACAGAAGCAGATATTATTTAACTGGATATTGAATAAATATTCAGTACACACATGATGTGGCAAGAAGCTTCCAGGTGAGTCAACAACAGCAAAGACATGAAAGACATATTTCTGAATATAGCATGTTAAGTGTGTAAATAGATAATATAAAAATAACATGTAATAAGCTTGAAGGAACACACAGTGACGTCTGAAGAACACAGTTCTGTTATTAGAATTTTAAGAACTTTTTATACAGTGTTCCCTACCTTCATGCTCCCAGGTCAAACCAAACACAGATGAGGAAATAAATCACTTACTCATTTTCTTTCTCGATTGACAGATGAAAAAATAATTTCCTTGGTGTGCTTGGATGTGGTTTGATTTTCCTATAACACACCATGATTTTCCTCTATCACATTTGGATATGAAGGAGAGTCTTAACCAGAACCTTTCTCCATGACGTACCATGGATAAACACTGAAGTGGTAGGTTTTCTGCCACTGGTGGTAACATATTTATATATAATAGACAGGGCACCTTTTCATCCCTGTGGGTGTTTTCTCCAGCTTTGGGTTTGTGGTTCTTAGTGACTTAGGCTTTTTAACTTCAAGTATATTGATTCCAGTTGGTCCCCTTTCTTCCTCATGTAAAATACTGTTCTAGCGATAACATTCCTGCAAAATGTGCTGTGTAATGGGAACATCAATGGTTACACATTATCTTCTTATGTACATTTGATATACATATATTATTCATCACATAGAGTTCTAAAAGCTCACAGTTTAGTAGATAATTTTAAAAGATTATACATAAGAATTATGATTATGTTTTTGTAAGAAAATTGACTTACATTTAAGGAAGGATGCCTCTGCTTTAGTTATAGCCTTATTACCGTCAGCATGTGTCAAAGAACACCCAACATTTTTGTTTGAACAGACATAGTATAGCCTTTGACAAATAAAGTAAAGTTTAGAATTCCTTTAAAATGAAAGCAGTTTGGATCCCTAACTTAATATCCAAACCGTGTTCTTGTATGTAGTAAATGAAAAGCTGGATTCTCAGAAAATATAGCTTAATGAAAATATAAAGAATGAAATAGCTTCATGAACACTTGTAATTAGAAATTCATCAATCGACAATCTTATTTTTTATTATGTGTATGTAATACTGATGGACCTGACCCAGAAGTTACTCCCCTTCATTGGAAAAAAACACAGCATACTATTTTTCCCATGTAGCTACCACTGAGACCTGGACTACCATCCCAGCTTATCATAGTTCTGCAATAAAGCCCTTGTTTAGTGTACATGAGATTTTAGAATTAGTATACTCCCTTCACAAAACAAGTGGCTAATTAAAATTTTAATTCTATAGTTATTCATATTTTGAAAGCATGGCTACCTGTTACATCTATTTCCATTTGTCCCTAACTGTAATCTTAAATTTTGAAAATATAAAGTTTATAATATTCATAATATTTAAACTATTATAAAATGCATAATATTTGTATATTTATTATGTAATAAATAATATGAATATATTATATATTGATATATGTCAAAGACCCCTTATACATGTATTATATAAATAATAGTATATAATATATAAGTTATATATTATAAATATATAGTATATTTTGATATAATTTATATGTCATTATGTATAATATATTATATATAATTATATATTATTAATATATCAATATATTAAAATAATTGTATCAATTAATGTAATATTGTACTATATATTTTACATTTAATTAAAGATATATTAAGTATATTATATATTAGCAAAATATATAATATATGTAAATATATATAATGTATATAAAATTAATACTAAAATATTATACATAAGTAAATATAATATTTATAGTAAAATATAATAAGTTAGACGGACATAGAGTAGGTTGTATAAGAGTTTTTCTGTCTAGGAAGCAGATACCTTTTTTCCAAAAGAAATAGAAGATATTTTCTAATGAAATGTAATAAATGTTTGAACAATGCTTTGTGGCTACATCTTTATATTCATAGAGTATAAGAGGCTTTTTAACACTGTACTAAGATGGTACAACTGAATTGCTTTTATGACAAGATACATCTCCATGAACACAGTACCTCAAAATATGACTACTGAACATACTGAGGATATTAAGAAATTTAGAAAACTGACAATTTAGGAATATAATTTTCTGAGCTTCCCTACTTTCTCATTAAGGCCAGAAAAGAAATTCAGCTTTTACTCTCAAAGTGTGAGACCTGTTTCTTGTGTATTTAGGGTGAAATGATGTAAGTAGAAAGAATCTGAATAAATAGGCTGAGTGATTTCCCTGCTTTTCACAACCATAAACACTTGAAACTATGATTCATAGATTTAAACATTCTTCACTGAACCTGTGCATAAATTTATGGTTTCCTCAATATTTTAGTGTTCCTACCTAAATGATCCCATCCCACATAAACATATTAAAATATATATGATTTTTTTGCTAATATTTTGTTAGAAGTGACTGTCAATCATGAATCTTGTGATGGGTAAGAAAACAATTTTTTTATCATTTATAACGTTACACAGTTCATATGTTATGCATGACATTGGAAGCGATCCCAAGCTGTGGATCAACTTAATTTAGTTGAAATTCAAAATTTAGATATTTATCTTAATTGCAAAAATATGAATAACAGCAGACTATTAATAAAGTTATAACTCAAAATAGTTAAAATAAAATCTAAACCAAGTATATCACTGGAATTAATTACAATTTAAAAAAGGATTTTGACTCTGATTAGGACAAAATGAACCATGTGAGAAACCTCTTGACTTTTTTTGCTGTTTAACCATTACCGTTATTTTATTGGAAAGTTATGCTGTTGAAAAGTCATAGGGGAAAGGAACTCTTCTTTCTATGTTTTCTTGGATGATGCCCAACTGCAAAGATTTATAACAGTCACCCACTTGTGAGTCCTTTTGTACACCAACCTCTATTGTAAATGCCTGGCACAAATGAACTTATTTAATATTTAAAGCATCATTATACTTTTAGGTGATACGATATGCCTGAGCACCTTGAGTAGTACTGCATTAGCCAACAGGAGTTCCCACTAACCATTTTATTTTAGCAGTGCTACTTAATATGCCAAAAGAGCATGTTTTCAATAAAGCTTCATTAACTGTAACTTAAAGGAAAGGAATTGTATGATATAGTTTTCATTTAGATATATTTATAATGCACATCTGATATTACACACAGACACAACACACAGACACACAAGCTTATAATATGTATTGAAGTAACTCACTATGATCAGTAAGGCAACATTATAATGGTATGTTCTCAATAACATTCATTCTGGGGGTAAACAAGTAAGACAAATTTCCTCCAGTAGAGGAATAAGAATGAGATGCTTATTCTAGTCTCATTTCTATATCTCTGGTAAAAGAAATTATCAGATAATCCTTTTAGCTAGTCCCCAAGATGCCCTGCACCAATTCTTATCTCATTCCCAGCCCTCTCCCACACCCTCTCTCCAAATCTTATCACAATCCTCTTTTCCTTCCTCACCCCAGCTCCTAACAAGTTCCCTCTCTCTATCCACCACCTATAACTAGTTTCCTCTTCTGAATCATATTTGTGCATCCTCCTTAGGGATCTCTATATTATTCAGGTTTTTTTGGGGTCAGTGGACTGTACCATGATGACCCTGCACTTTATGGCTTATGTGCAATTATAAGTGAATACATATAGGTTTCTCTAGCATTGGGTTACTTTACTCAGGATAACATTTTCAAATTCCATCCATTTGTTACCCCTTCTCTGAGGAGAAGATGTGGGTAGACTGGAGGTAGGAATTTGTAAGGGATAGATGTCAGGGGCAGCCCTGCTTATACACTGAAGGCCTAAAATCAGTAATAGGCCTGACATACACCAAGTCTTGGGTCTCTGTGGAAAAACACTGAAACAAATAGCTATAAGCTATTGTAAATAAGCAGCTTTGGTGGAAGACTGCCAAGCCTGAGTAGTCATAGACCTTGTAGATAGGTAGCCTTTGTGGGTAGTACCAACTTAGATAAAGACAAGTGAATCATAGTTAGAGTCATAGTGACATGTCCCCTGAACCTCCATTCCCCTGATACTCTGTTCTGGAAGATATTTGTATTCCCCCTGAATACCCACATTCCTGTGTAATCCCCTTCCCCACATCCTGCCCTTTTTGTGTATATAAGCCCTGTGTGAAACAGTAAAGATTAGGATCTGATCAGACTATAGACAGGTCGTGATTCCTCGCATCTTTGTCTGCTACCCCCGCTCTCTTTCAGGTGATCTCCCCGGACTCGTGTTTAATGTCCTGCAGGACAGAACAGATAGACTTGGAGGAGATAAAGGAATGAGGTTGTGATCAGGATGTAAAATGAATAAAATAATAGACCATTAGAAAAATAACTTTAAAACAAGAAAAATAGTTTTAGGAGAAAGAGGTTTATTTTAGCTCAAAATTCCAGGCTAACATACTTTATTTTGGTAAACTAAAGGCTGAAACTTCAAACATTTAGTCACTCATATCCACAATGAAGAGCAGAAAGAAAATAATGCATATGTTGCATAGATTTTTTCTTGATTGTTCAAACTCAACTCAATTTCTCTACTCTTACACAGTTCAAAAGTCCCCTTTACCTAGTGAATGGTGCTACCCTCAGTGGATTGGATCATTCTGTATCAATTAAGTTACTTAAGTCAACACCCCCTATTAATGGCCATAGGCCGACCACTGAACACTGTCCATTGAGTTTTGAATGATTCAGTTGTTAACTGTCAACTTGGCAATACAAATCAACAGTGAAAGTCAACCCATGCCCATTTGATACTCAAAGACATTGGTTTTAAAAATAACCTTGCACCCCTCTCCAAAATAACATTTAAATATTTCATAATGTGGAAAACAACCAATTACTAAAAATTCCATGCCTCATTAAAATTCCAATATGTTTCAAAATCATGCCCTTTAACAATGTTTCACTCTTTAAAAGAAAAAAAAAGTGATGCTATTTATGTACTACCAATTCATGATAGAACAGAGTAACATTCTTTCATGCTCAAATTGTGAAAGTATATCTTATTATATTATATTTTGTTTAGTTTACTACTGTCCCTTAAAAGTATCTTCGTTTTCTAAGGAGACACAGGAAGGGAATGGATGCAGATAGGAAGAAAGATGCTGAGAAACTGGCAGTAGAGGGAGAGGAAATAGTAATAAGGATATATTGGGTGATAAAAGAATATATTTTCAATATAAGGAAGACTTCTCATGCCTACAGGAAAATGAAGTGGGGGAAATATATAACTGAGATAATGTTTTTATGGTGTGAAAGAGTTAGGGAACATCGAAATGAAAATGAATGGCAGTCTTACTTAGCGATTTCTTAGTGTAAAAGACTTTTTTTTGGAATCAAGAACTTCAATTGGACATATTCTTTTACTTTGAGGAAGATGGTAGTATTAAAGAGGGAAGGAAGCTTATTGATTCATTGCCTTCCATGTTGAAACAACATAATGCATAATGAAATGGATTTGAGTCAACATTTTGACAAAGGCAATGCAGTAAACGGATATATCACTACTGTATATGAGAAACCCAACCAATTAGAAAAATGTAAACTTGGCCTCCGTCATAAGGGTTCTGACTCAGCCTGTCACTTGTTCTGTATCAGCATTAAGCTCTTTAGCTAGGTATTTAGTATGGCTCTGAAAATGCTTTCGTCTAGACTCTGTGATTTTCCAGAGCTGTCCCCAAAGATAATATCTGAGTTAAAGTTCCTAACTTGAGGTGTGATCTTACAAGTTACCATGAAGAAGGGGAAGAACCAAGACAGAGAAGCAAGGGAGGAAAGGAGAGTTCACTGCCAACACAGCATTCACTTGGGAAGACTGCAACTCATTTGGAGGAGCATCTGAAGATTCTGGGAGATGTAGGAAAAGCCTTGGTTTTCCTACCTGAGAGCTGAAGAAATTGAGTGATGAGTTCACTTTCATTTCTTTTTCACCATCAGAGAGTTAAGGAAATGTATGGTAAGAGGAATAATGTTGGGATTGAGATTTTTACCTTCAATAGAACTCCAACCTCCCAATAGAACTCCACCTTCCCAATAGAACTCCACTCTCCCAATAGAACTCCACTTCCAATAGAACTCCACCCTCCTTTCTATCATAGAAGTTGACATGATTGAATTTTATTTCCAATCGCTTTTTGGATAATTTAAAATTTTTATCAGTTTCAGTTTGATTTTGATTTTACATCTCACTATTGGGGATATGTCTCTGCCTCTTTGAATAAGTGTTACTTCATTGTGAGTGCCAGACATTTTGATTTTTTTTACCCTGAATGGAATTTCTGTTCCTATTTGTATTCCTGCACTTTTGTCTGTGGTACAGTTACTTACTAGGAAACAGTTTGATCTGGGTGGAAAGGGAGCACATGTTACAAAGAACTGAAAAAATAATAATAATGTTTATTCTAGGTTTATATCTTCCTTTCTATGAAGACAAAAGCATGGTTGTGCTATACCCAAATAATGTCCCATGAGCCATTTGGTTTCTGGTTTGGATGGTGGAATGAATACATATCTACGTCCTATGTGAGTGCCAAGTACCCAGACATCTAATCCTCTTTAGTGGTTGTGTTCCCAGTCTGGTATAATCTTCTCACAAGCAAATACTGATCAGTATTCACTGAATATTCAAGTGGCATGCTCTACAATTCCCAGACTTCTTTGTTTCAATTTATGTGCTATGGTTTGATCCTCATTTGTCAACTGTCAAATATTCTTTTCTTATTGATGGGTGATTTACATAACAAATGACTTAGGCATTGTAAGGTTGGAAAACAGCAATATTTTTAACATTCTATGGTATTTAAAATACAGAAAGTATTATTACAGTTCTTAAAACTTTACAGTATCAAGCACTACCTGGCTCTTCCATGAGTAGCATGCCTTACCTGCACATTGTCACGTTCATGTCTCACTGTGTGCCAGATTTCAACTGTTTTATTCAAGTGCTCAGGAAAAGCTAATACTCTGTAAATTTGCATTCAATCCAGCAATACAAGTTCTGAAAGCTACCGCTGAGTACCTACTTTTATTTCCAGGAATTGTATAAATTGAATTAGATAAGAAAAAGTAGCATTAACCCTTAGACCATGGTTTTTGTCCTAGAACACAATCATGCTGCTTTGTAACAAGTGGCAACATGACTGCATGAAATGTCCTTCTCTGTTCTTAGTGTTCTCAGCTTCAAGAGAGTTTATTTTATTTTAACATTGCAGTTAATGATGGTATCTGCATTTAGTGATGGCAGGTTTACAATTAGTCTATAAGAAAACAAAATCCCTCAGAGTCATAAAAGTTCCTTCTCTAGCCAAACTCTTTTATTACTTGGGGGGTGATGTTTCTTGAGACAAGGTCTCTCCATGTACCCTTCCATGTCCTGGAACTCACTTTCACAGAGATCCAGTATTAAAGGCTTGTGTCACCCTAACTGGCCATTCTAGCCAAATCTTTATGTATCAAATAATACATAGGAACTGATCATGATGAAATGCAATTTCAAAGAAAATATTCTTCTTGTTCTTCTTGGCTATCCCTTGGAAGTGATGAAATTGATCAGACTTAGACTTAATGAAAGTAGTAATATTGGTTTGAGGGAGGCCATTGAACTTCTAGTTCCGTATAACAAAAGCAAAACAAAGAAATAATTGAGGGAGGGTCCAGCACAGGAAGGAACGAGGATAAAGCAATAGATAGATAGACAGACAGACAGATAGATAGAAGGGGAGGTTGGCTCTTTGATTTTTGGAAGACATTAATGAAAAGGAAAAGAGTATTATGTCAATTGTGACATCTAAAACTGTCCACAAACATAGTGGGTGAGTCAAAGTGGAGGATTCTGCATTGTTTAATAGTTGTAAGAAGTAAAGAAAGATAAGGAATTTAAAAGAACATCATAGATAAAATCACAATCCCAGAACTTCAAACTTCTTAGAGACGTGAAAAGTCTGACTTTACAAAATCTTTGTCTTTACTGCAACCTATGCATGAAATCTCTCACTTGCTTATACATGTCAGCAAACAGCACACACTCAGACTTGAGACTGAGAAGAGGGCTTCAGTGATCCCTTAACCATTATATAGATCTATCTTGACAATATTTCTCATATCATGGAACTGATTTTTCATTTTTATTTATTACTTTTAACTTTAATTATGTATATTATTTAATAATAATACACGAATACAAAATGTTTCAATAAAATTCACCACTCATTCCATCAAATATTCTATTCTCTGTACCTTAACCTCGATTCATGTGAGTATTCTCTCTCTCTTTCTCTCTCTCTCTCTTTCTCTCTCTCTCTCTCTCTCTCTCTCTCTCTCACACACACACACACACACAGCACACACATATACATACCCACACACCAAAGCACACACATACATACACTATGTGCATATGTTGCCTATATGCATATGATGGCGGGCCTCTATCATTCATGGGCACACATTCTTGAAGAAAGCTAACTCTCCCCCTCCAAGCTGCCATCTCCCTCTCCAGTTTGCCAGTAACACTTCAGATAAAAGTGGGACTTCATAAGGCCCTCACCATATTTGCAGAGATTTTGGTCTAAGTTTTGTTTTTGTTTTTGAGACCCAGAAATTGTGAAGTCATCCATGCAGTAGCCTGTCATGTTTGGGGAGGCCTATTTGGCTATAGATACCCACATCTGGTTTTTATAGTCTTTCTGTCCATCTTCTGCAAAAACCCATAAGTACTGTGAGAAGGGACTATGACATGAATAACTCATTTTGAGCTACAATTCGGTAGTCTCTTATTCTCCTCACAATGATTGGTGATGGATCTTTGTATTAATTTCTATCTACTGCAAAAAAGAAGGTTTTTGTATTAGAGATGAAAGTTATTTTAATATATAAAAGTCTTTGCAGAGTGATTTGTTCTAGTATGTGTCAAAGTGTGTCACATTATATATTTCTTGAGATATTTCCAGGAAAACAAAAAGAGATTCTGTTTTCACACATGTTTTATCTCATCTAAGTATTAGATGATTTTGTTGGGTTGCAAAATGGATATTATTATAGATAACAGAGTATAGAGTACCTTAACTTGTGTGAGTATTTAGCACTGTTGTTCTCAAATGGATTTAAACAAACTCATGTTTTTCTTCAATATCTAACTACTATTAATGATTACTCATGGAATGGTCCCTCAAGTATTTTTCATGTTCCCTATATATAAGGTATATTAAGAATAAAGTGCAGATTAGAAGAAGCAGCAAGCTTGAAGGACATATATCTTCTTGATCTTCAAACTGCTACTGGCCTAGTCAACTGGCCTACTCACCCATAATCACCCACCTGAGAGTCTTCTGGCCAAGAAAAATGACCACTTCAATGCTAATACCACACAAACTCGGCAAAATTGCCTGGGAAAACTCTGCTCCTGAATTGTCCTATCTAATTAATATCTAACATCTAATAAATATCTAATATCTGACTTGCAAAGAATTTCTATGACAAGACCATTGTCTTCTCATTTATCTACAATAAAAGTTTCACATTAAAGGAAACAAAACACACAGAGAAATGCTCTCCTAGGATTTATAATGAAATAAGGAACCATAACCTCATTTAAAAATATGTGTTAAACTGGGTTATCCATGTTTTTGGTGCTTGTGACTTAAGATGATGTCTGTGAGAGAGAAAAGGAATCATGACAATAATAATACAAAGACATTATACTAATCCTGGAATTAGAATTTAAGCCTCTTGAAAGACATGTGTTTGGATTTGCTCTGATAAATCAGGGCTTGATAACTAACCTTAAAGGATTCAATCAAAAGAAACTCGAACCCCGCTTTGCAAAATTAAACACATTCTGCCTTCAGGTCATTGTCCCAAAACATGTATTTTCCCTAGTTTACTCAGCAAACTGTGTAACACAGAGTCAGAGAACAGACCTGGGAAACCATTTCCTACTTCAATCTTTGATCAAATCTCCACACACTTTTGACAACCTTCAGCTACTAAACACAACATAGATATATTCATGTCAGAAACATTTCCTGTTGAAACATGTCAACTGAAGTCTACATCAATGACTCTGTAGTGAATGCAGGATGAACAGCTCAGAACACATCAGGATTGCTCATTTAGAGGAACCAATGTACCAAGCATGACAACGGAGCATCTGATCCATTGGATGAAGGTAACAACAAAGCTAACATGAAGACCAACTTAGAGTAAATGTGATAGAGAATGGCCAGGAAATGTGTGGCACTTTAGTTGTGGGATTGTGGGATTCGATACCAAAAAGATAGGAAGGGGGCAATTGCTATTTGAATGGTGATGGGGATCTGGAGAGACCATCAGCTGGCAAAGGAGGAAGTGGAATGAATGAATATGATGAAATCACATAGCACATGTGTGTGAAAATATCAAAATTAAATCCACCAATTTATACAAGCAATGTATATTACAAGCCCCATTGCTTTTGACATAGTTGCTGAACAATTTAATCCTCTTAATTCCCAGCTCTTTTATGCCTCCTCTGCCTCATTTCTCACCTCTTTCCTCTGTCTACATTTCCAGTGAGTTTGGTCTGGGATAGGCATACTTCTAATTGTTATCCAAGTATCCACACCAGCAATTACCTATGTTCATACAGACATTTATCTTCATTCTCACCCATTAGCCTTCTTATTCCTTTAGCAGCTGTCTGCAGATATTCCTTCCTATGGAACTTGGTCTCCAGTCCCCGTTATGCTTTCTCCGTTCGTAGACATTGATACAATGCACCTCATTATTATCAATGTAATGTTTTTCATCCTTACCATTTCTAATTGTTAATTTTTGTCAGTTCACTGTAGACTGTCTTTCTCAATTCAGTTCTAAATTTCTAAGCTGATTTAGAAATAGGGCAAAAGAGTAAGTTAATGGAGATCAAATACATCTATGTTTGATAAAGGTTCATTTTAAGGTTATGGGAAATATGTATGAGTATCTGAGTGCCATGAAGGGACACTATACAAACTGGAAAAGTCATGTCAATTCTACTTTCTCCATAAAAGCGATGAATATAGGAAGCCTGTATGTGGCAGAAATGTCCCTGCTCAATTATGCAGCAGGAATCTATGATTGGACAGGAAAAAGGGAGGCAGAGCTAAGGTGTGGCAGAGAGTTGGAGAAGCAGAGAGATGCAAGGGAGAGAGGAAAAAGGCGATATGGCAGCGAAGTAGACCCACGTGATTTAAGTAAATAGGAAGATATGAAACCTAAAGGTTAGGAATATTGGGTTAACCTTCTAATCTGTGTGTGCATCTTGTGTATTGAGATTTCATTGATATACATATAAATACATTGGTTAACTTTAAACATCAAGAGTTTTGATTTACTGGGTTACTGGAAGGTGCGTCTGCGAAAACGAGTGGTTATGGCTATGAAGGAACTAGTGGCTCCAGAGACGAGCAAACCAGAACTGAAAGCCCAGTAACTGGTCGCTACAGGAGCAAGCTAGAGAGAACAGCTCAGAGGAACCAACTCAGGAGCTCTGGCCCCGCTGGAGAGCTTACTGAGATGAGGACACAAGGCTGGGGCCATGCAGCCCGCAGGCGGTAGCTGTCCAGGAACCTGGAGACTAAGTCGGTAGCCAGCCAGACGTCTCCTTTCTAATACCTCATGCTACAACTGTAGGAAATCATTCCTGCATACAATGGCAGAGAAAAGTATACACATACACATGTACATTAGTTTTTCCCTTTCATAATTATAAATCATTAAATCAGTGTTTTTCTTTTTCCTTAGGAGAAATCAGTGGAGGAAAGAGAATGAGATAGTCTTTCTCAATCAGGGAGGCTACATTACGAGTGCCAGTAGATAGTCCAAACTAAAGTGAGTATAATGTATTACAAAAGTTTCCACTGTTTACCTGGTCTCAAAATTATTTTCTATACTATCTTCAATTTCTAAATCCATCTCTGTAGCAATTCCAAATACTTAGATTCTTATGTTCTTTACCTTCTAACAGAGACTGGCTAACTGGTCCATAGATTAAATCTGACCAAGTCTCAGTTTTCAACAATAAAATTTCCCTACCCACTAGTTTGGGTATAATTCATGACCACTGTTGCACCAGGGTGGCAGAGCTGAGCACTTGCAGCAAAGACTATCAGCCTGCCAAGTCTCACGTTTACAAAAATAGCTTCTTGACCCTTGTTTCAGCAAGTCAAAAATGGGATGCATTATAGAAGCAAAACCCAAAGAACTACATATTCCAGATGTAAAAACTTAAAGGGCTGTTAAGGAGGTTTTGGCATTGTGAGGAAAACAGAGGCCTTGCTGGATCACTACGTCTACACATTGCCCTTTTATTTGGTTGATAAATATATAGAGACAGCTGCAAAGAAAACGTATTTAGCAGGAGGTAGTGGTTTAGTTCTGGCTTGGAGAGTGCTTTGTGTCTACCCTTATTGACCTCTCCCACCTGGAAGCAAGCTTGAATATCAGCTCAGCTTCTCAGTTTCCCCTGCTTTATTCACTCCAGAGAACGGATTTCAATCAGACAGTTGTTTTTACCTGAGGCTGGAGAAAAAGACACTCAAACTAATGGCATCCTGCCTGTAGATTCCACAAGCTCCCTCTATATACATTTTTTAGTCTTCCTTGTTAGGTAGGCATCAGTAACCATGTATCTGAAAGATTCAGACAAATAGAAAAACTGACTTTTTATAGCTTTGTTCATAATATATTTCTACCCAGCTGTGTTCTCAGCAGCATTGCTGCCAATTTTTCTAAATCTACCTTTTTCATATAAAGTAGAAAATGGCAAAAAAAGAAAAATGTATTCTACTGCATCCATTCATCTAATTATCTTATTCTGTAGCAGGTAAAGTTGGTGCCTGTAGTTTCTGTTGGAATATGCCACATTTCTTTAACACAGAAAGCAGGAGATGCAATACTGACTTTGTAAAGTATTCCAGTGCCTGGAAAGAATATGAGCTGGTTCTTTAAGCATATTGTTCATAACAATAACACTAGCAAACTTTCATCGGCTGCTTACATGTGACAGAAAATGTTCTAAGAATTAGTTACTAACGTCTTAAAAGGAACTTTGAAACTAGAATCTATTATTGTCCCCACTAACAAAATTATGCAATGTAGGCATTGTATAGACAATTGTTACTAAATAACTAAAACCAGGTTTTAGCCACCTTAGCTTGTTATAAGAGTGAGAGTATATTCCATCCAGAAAGAGTCTTACATATATAAGACTGTAGGTTTCATAGACCATAGATCTCTAGGACTGAAAAAAAAATAACAAATAGAAACCAAAAATAAAATAAAGAGCATCCCTTTTCACTTTTTTATTTAGGATGGAATTCTGGGTTACTGAAAATTAAGAACAAATGTTTACCATAGTGCTATTCAAATATATAACCCACAGGCTATTGTTAGTTTGTGGGAAGTATTTTATTCTTGAGTGGCAATAAGAAAAAAAAATGCAAGATTTTTGATGTTTTAGAAATATTTAGTAAAGTAACTCATTTTCTATTGAATTTAATAAAAACTGGAGCTCATATTTTATATTTCATCTTTTCAGTTTTAACGTCATTGATAATTAATTTTTAGTGTGTTTTATCAAAATCTGTGTCTGTAATAGTTTGATAATTAAAGAAAGGATAAAGGACCCCTCATTACATATAATTGTAGAAACTATATTCTACAAGCATAGCATGAGAGGGATGTTTCCTTGAGCCTGTGGACTCCTAAAAGGCATGACTTAAAGAGGGTTGCCATGAAATCTTGCTTATCATTGGTCCTATGTCAGGGCTCCGAGTATTGCAATTCAAGGTTAGTATTCACTATGAACATACACTACAGGTAGATGATATAATTTTTAGATTGTAAGAAAAGTAGTTTCTGTCTACCCAGAACCCAGCACAATAACTGGCATGCAGAAGGCAACAAATTAATACTTGAGCAACAATTAATCAAATATGATGACATTGATGATGATGATGACAGCAATGATGGTAACAGTAGATAGTATCTGTGATAGTTATAATCATGATGATGGTGAGGCTTGTTTTAATGTTGATAATGGTGGTGATGGGTCACTGTGGTGGGGTAGTCTTATTGGTGGTGATGTCTTTCACTTATTTTAATGATTCTATGCTAAATACCTAATATCTCTAATGTTCACTGGGAATCAATACTATATTTTATATTATAAGATGAAAGCATTATTTATTTTTTTATTTTAAGTGTCTGAGTGTTTTGCCTGCGTGCACATGTGTGCACCACATGTGTGCAGTGTGGGCAGAGGTGAGAAGAGGGCATCAGATCCTATGGAACTGGAGTTACAGGTGGTTATTAGATGTCTCACAGGTGCTGGGATAGGTGCTGAGCTTAGGAAGCCCTATGTGTATATAGAAAGATCAAATAAAATCCAGAGTGGATGTATATTGTTGACATAGGAAAGGCCATGTTACCATCAATGCTTCAAAGTCATGGAAAACTGGCAAAGCCTTCCTCTCAGGATCGGAGAGATAGAAAAGACTTACTACAGTCTGAATGTAGATGTTTGCATTCTGTACAAAAATCAAAAACTGAATTGTCCCAGATGTTTAAAACAGGAGAATACTAGCCTGCAGAGACCTACCAAGATTAGCTAACTTGTTTCCCTGAGTTTTCAAGTTGTTGCTACATAGTTAATATGACTCCCTTGGAATGACCACAGACTACCTGACCTCAGACTTTCTCTAAATGTGTCAGTGTGTCTGCATTATCTTCCTTTACCTTTTCAAGCCTCTAGATCAAAGCCAGGCATGACACAGCGAAGATTTAACCTGACTCTTCTTCAAAAGCAATGGCTGGAGTGTAGCATCGAAAGCAACAGCAGCAGTAGTAGCAGCAGCAAGTGTTCTTGACTGAATCACCTCTCTGGCCCTTCAATAGAATCATGTAAAAGTTTCAAAGAGAGAGACTGTTCTTAATTTCTAGTTTTTAATGATTACCAGAGCCATAGAAAGAAACATGGTGATCTATGTGGGGGAAGTTTTACAAATTAAACAATAGAAATATAAAATAACTTCAGAAATACACACAAAGTATCAGTACAAAAATTAGTAAAGCTAAGTGAGTGGCTAGGTTAAAAAGGGTTTGTTTTACTTAAATTTAAGCAACAAAAACAATGAAATTTAAACACTATGATATTGAAATCAAGCTCTTTTTACTGATTTAACTTTTAATGAGTTTAAGCAATTAAGTCAGAGTGTGATTCATTTTCCTTCATTTCATCTTGTCTATCACTCTGTTTACTTATCTGTAAAAAATGCAACACTAACCAATGTGCTCATCCATTCTACTTTATTATATTTAACTACTGAATATGTGACACCTGCAAATGTATCTGACATGTGATTACTGTGTCAATTAATGTGTTGTATAACAAGATACTCATTTTTATTGGCTAGTGATCAGGAAGTTAAAATATTTATTGTCATCATTATCATCATCAAAGGGTGGAGTAATTTCTCTACTGATTTAATAGGGGCTTATGGTAGTGGCTGCACTTGATTGTGGAACTAGCTGACATGGGAGGTGGAAGATGAGTTCATTCATGCCTGGTAAACGGGCCCAGATGTCAACTAGAATGACTCATTTCTCCTGTATGTGACCTGTCACCCTCTATTAAGTTAGACTGTTTTCCTTATGGGGCATTCTTCATGCTATATACCAAGAAGGTAAGGAAATGATGTACAAGATATTTCAAGACCTGTTTTCCAAAATTCACATTATTGAGTTTCCAAGATGCTGCTTCTATTGATCAAAACAAGTAATATCACTAACTCAGAATGAAGGAGCATAGCACTGGTTGCACGTAAAGAGCCCAAATTATTGTGGTGAGGCCTTTTAATCAAGGATATTTGAATCCATAAGGACCCATATATTATTAATGAATAGATGACATGACTAAAAGTTTAGGGGGCTGAAAAGAAGCATATTCTTTAGTTTATAACCAAGGTTTTTGTCATGTGAACACTAGACTATAAGACGCTGTGAGCAACACAGAGTTTTAGAAAGATTAATCTGCCTACAGCTACAAAAGGAAATAAAGCAGGAAAGAAGCAAGTGTAGGACAGTCGTCTGAAGCCTGCCTTGATAAACCAAAAGTAATGAAGTGGGAAATGGAGATCTCACCATAAATTCTACTCTTACTTCCCATTTACTCATTTGGAGTTTATAGCGATGTGGACTGGTGGTATATCGCTATGTGATTGCTTGCCTCAGGTCAGATGCATGGGTCCTCCTAGTGTGTGATGGGAGAATAAATAAAACGTACTTAGAAAACACTTGGATAATATACCTGAGTGGCTCTAGATAGTTGTCCACCTATTTATAAGATTTCTTCAATTTATTGGCAATTCAAGGCAGTTCAAGTAATTCAATGGAAAATGTGAAATATGTATTTTTTTAAACCACCAAACACATCACACTTAAGAGGCTGCACTTTGTGTAATAAAGCAAATTTAAAGCCCTGTGGCTATTTCCTTCGAACTGGCTGATAAAAAAATAAATAGAAATATTAACACATGTAGCACTTAAATTTTCCCTAGAGAGGCCTGATCTTATTGTCTCATCATTTTGTTAAAAACAGAAAAATCTCAAATATCTCAGGATGTTTTTACTGGGTGGCTTTTCAGGTTTATTTTTTCTCCTGTCAAAGATAAACTTGAAAATATCTATGTCCCCTATCATTTACTATCTAAAGAAACCAATGGAGACATTGTCCAAGTTTCATAATATCCAAGTCAGAGATCTAGAAAGTGCTGGTACTTATGGCCACAAGAAGAATGAAGAATCAGTGGAAACATATGTTAGAACTTAAGAGAATAAAGTAGGTTAATTAAAACACCTGTCATTGTGAATTTCAAATAATTAAAAAAAATCAATTGTAGTACATTGAGAAATAGCATAATAATGAAATAATTGTTAAAGCCTAAAATACACAACTTTTCTCCCAAATGAAGGCATTTAAATTTATTGGCATTCATTATAAGAGCCTGTCTTTTACATCGTGCACACAATACAGTTAGTCTGCTCCTCTTTTGAGCAATGTAAATAAAATATTCAATAAAAAATAAAAATAAATAATCTTGAACTTCTATAATAACAATAGGAATTCAGGATCAATTTCATCTTCTTTCCACGTTTACACCTATCATCTACCATCTATCCTACTTTGTCTGGGTAAGTACTGGAGTTCTTTTCCTTTTTCCCAAAACATAAGACATAAACATGGAACATAAGTGTAATCCCTCACAGTTCTGTAACAAAGGATCAAGAAAGATCCCAGGGAAGAGTTTTTAACTGGGTGTTTAATATCAAGTGTTCAGGTCTGAAATCATACAAATTATATAAACATTATATATAATATCATACTGTTATATATATATATATATATATATCACTATACACACATATGTTACAATAATTAAAGAAAAATAGGTAATTAATTTAAGAGAGTGTAAGGGATGGGGTGCATGGAAAATATTGAAGGGAGGAAAGGAAGGGGTCAATGATGTAATTATATCACAATCTCAAAAATATATTTAGTACTGGCTTACCTATAGCAAAATATCCCAGGTTAAGTACATGATATTTCTAGCAATGATGTTCAATGAACTTTATGATAAATATTTAGTTATTTAGGATAGTCAAGTTTTGATAAGTGGTCTGGACTTGATTTCCAAGAGTATAAGTAGGGAATAATTCCTCATTGATCAATAAAATTGTATTCATCTTTATATGTAGTAAGAGTACAGAAAGACCGTTGTTGCAGTTTGAATATGAGATGTCCTATATAAGCATACATGTTTGAAAACTTGGCACTTAGCTATTGGTGCTGTTTGGTAAGTTGTAGATTAAAAGTTAGAACACCCTTGGAGTAAGGGGATAGCTGGAGATGGGCCTTGATTTTTTTTTTCTAGCCTGACCTCATTTACTCTCAACTTTCTGCTGTTTTGACTACAGATATAAAGTTACCAACTGCCTATCTCTTTTGCCACCCTTCTCTTTCTGCCATAATAGATTGTACATTCTTAAGCTGTAAGGAAAATGAATCTTCCTTCCTGTAAAGTGTTTGTTTTGTTTTTGTTGGTTTGTTTGGGTCTTGTCACATATTTGAACCGAGAAAAGAGACAAGTAACCAATGCAGTCATTTTGAGAGGGTTATTCAAATCTGAGTGCAGGCAACCCAGACATTAAGATTACTCTGCAGCAGGAGACATTCTGATAAAGAACAAGGACATAAAGTTGCTGTCTCTGTAAGAATCAGTCCAAGTGATCATGCCAATCACTGCATAGAGAAATGGCTCCCAGGAAAGCTGTTGTAAAGTCTTCAGTATTAGTCTAAAGCCTGTCTAACATGTAAATCATGTTAGCAGTCCCTTCTGCATTATAGATTTTCATTCCTTGAGTATTCTCTTGTCCTCTACTCTGCAATAAACTCAGTCCCCTGTACCATACTGTGTGTCTTGTCTCAATTCCTTTGACAGATCACAAGAACTATAGAGCTGAGCAGAAGGTACAGCAAGATCCCTATGTCATCAGAAAACACTCATAAGTTTTTTTTTAACTAAGTTCTAAATTATTCTGAGATGATTGGCCATGAAGTGTATGAACAAGCAATTGGTTTCCATGTTGGATCTGAGCTGAATCATTTCCAAACACTAGTAATCTGAAGGTATTTAATTTTCTTTCTTCTAATCAGAAGGGAGTTTGGAATTAATAGAGTTTTTAGATGAAATTACTTTAATTTCCTTTGAGAATCCTAGTTCTAAGGTGTCTCAAGGCCTTAGAAAATTTCTTTGAAACAGGTAGGCAGGCGCATAAGTCATAGACATATTTAGGAATCAGGTCTATTGTCTGACAAGGCTAAATTGAAATTATTAGCTTTGCTCTTAGCAACTCTGCCTGACTTGTAAAACTATTTTGACTGTCTCCTGCTGGCTGATTCTTTTCACTAATTTCAACAATTAGACATAAATGAACAATATGATATATTCAATTGCTTCTTTACAGTTTATAAGCATTATAATACTATAGAGGAAAATTATATTTGTGGATTAATTCACCAATGGAATGTTAATACCTATGTCAGATGCTTGCTTGTGCCTGTCATGCTGGCTAACCATGTTACATTATCAGAGACTGAAGTATGGATTACTTGTTTTAGTAAACCAAATGACTATTATTGGATTGAAGTATACCACGATCATACCATAGTGGTACAATGGGCAGAGTCAACAGTTAACTTCACTGTTAGACTGAGTGGCTTGCCCAATTACTTGTCCATAGAGCGTAGCCATGGGAGTTTTATGCCATTGTGGCTTATTTCTATGCTAGACTTTGTGCTTGGTTTGTGATAATTCCTCGTCTTATTCTCCCAAGTCTTCATTTAGCTATATCTCAATTCCAAAGTCTCGAGCTATAGCGATACACAACACATCTCATGAACTGTAAATGGTCAACTAGAAATAAGCTACCTTCTTATGGACTTTACAGTGGGATTTACCCACATCTAATTTCCTTTTTACTGTAATTTGCATTTTTTACAAATATGGAACTCATTTACAGACTGTCCTCTGTTTAAAAATAACTTATTTGAGATTAAACAAGCACTTTAGACATGCATAAAGTAGAAAGTTTTGATACTCACATCAATTCCATTGTAGATAAATCATAGATTGTTATCAAGAAAGAATTGCATAAATTAAACAAACTTACAATGAGAAACACTTTATGTGAGGATCATATATCGTATGCAGTGTAATGGTTCCAATATACTATTTCTTAGTACAATTTATGTTTTCCACAGTTCAGGCAAATCCTCTGTAGTTATAGTCTGATTCCTTCCCCAAAGATCACTGACATGTAACTGGGATGTTTTGAAAAGAAAAAGGGGAGAAAGGCTGGTGTGCATTTTTTTCTTAGGTTTGCTAACACTAGCAACTGACTTTCTAAATCAAAGGCAACAATTGAAATCATATAGAACTTTCTTGAAGCCAATACTGTCTTGACTATTCAAAGTTCTTGAAGAGTGTCCAAAACCTGACTACACCCATGGTATTTCCTGCTTTCTTTGGTTGAGAGTTTCAATAAACAACTACCTTTCTTTTCACATTAGTATTATTCATAAGGCAAGTTGTCAGTAGAAGGAGACAGCCAAAAAGCCTTCAGGAAATAAAAGCCCATTGCAGTTGCTACATCAATAGTCAACGTTTTCTTTTTTACTACTCTGCTCAAACTTGGAACATGAGTTTTTAATCCAGGTCATTTTTATCATGGACATTTATAAGATAGGATCATTAACTTCTATGTTTTTACTAGTTTTTTTTTTTAAGTTAATATATCATACCAAGGTTTATGAATGCTGTTAAATAAAAAAACCTGAATCTATCACCAATTATTCATTTTGTTCCTCCCTGCTATTTTTTTCCTTTAGTGATGAGCCAGTGAGTATTATTTCAACTAATTGAGCAATGGAGTAGGTTCTATTATCACATAGAAAAATCTCTCACTTTCTTTGGGCCATTGCTGTATTTCATTACAATGTTTCTTCAATCCCTGTGCATACATGTGTTAACACAAGGGTGTTCAGTGTAGGACAGAATGATCTGTTGATTCTGGAAGTGGTAAGGAGCCATATTTGCCAGGGTGAGATCATTGGAATAGCTTTTCTGATGTCTACCACATGTTGGCTGACGACTTGAATTCTAGCTCAGCCATTATGTGGTAGTCTCTTAGATCCCACATACACCCAGCATGACTTGAAAAGCAGAGGAGTTGCCAAGTATCAGATAATAATCTTCTATAAAGAAAAAATGTTACTTTATCTAAAAGAAAAATTAACCTAAAAGTATCTGAAATCCTTTGTTATTAAGTTAGTCATATTAGTCATATGTGAAAGCCCTTGGAACCTTAATATCTTTTCTAGATTTTTTGATCACTAAAATGAAGCTCAAAACAGTAAACAAATTCCAAGATACAAATGATTCTATCATCTTTCTCTAGTGAGAAAGCTTAATGAGACTCATAAAGCATTAAGAAATATAATGCACAGGTTGTGTTCGACATCTAATTTTGTTCTATCTTGTCTAGTTACTTAAAGAAGACAGCCATCGTTTTCTATAAAGCGCCATTCCTGATAATTATTAATTTTATTGCATTTACCATAAATTTTATAAATTTTAATCAATAATAGGATGGGATAGGAGAGTTTATTGTTGCCAATTTCCATGTCATTTTCTGATATACTTTAGACATTGTCATGTCTGAATGGTGTAATTATGCATGTATTGTAATAATTCTGACTTGGAATCTTTGTTGTTTTATAGTTAATGGTAATACTATTCAAATGTATACTGGTTGTGGTTGATAGTACTTGATTTTAAATTTCAATGAAATTTATTCACCTCCTCTTAATCCTACTGAGTTTCTTCTTTCCTTATATCCACAGAGCAATTCATTGAGCTTGGTAAGCTTCTGCTGTAATCTCTGATAAGTAATTTATGCTTCTGGTTTTATTCATTTGTTTGTTTGTTTTGTCATTACCTGATTAAGTTGTTATATTTGGATGAATTAATTGGGAGAAAGGACAATATTTAAGGTGATATGATCCCAAAATAAAAAGGACAGCTATCATTCATAATTGTAAAATGGAGAAACTGATTCTTCTAAATTGAAATAATTATTTTAGATCTTTTGAGTAAATAATGAATGGAACGATCAATTTAATTAATGTTAATGTCTTCTTTGGCCAGTATGTTTGCAGGGTTCCTACCTCTCATTTGAAATGGCAGTAGAGAAATTCTGAACATGATGTTGCAAAGCACAATCTACACCTGATACACTACTTAGAAAACACCATGAGGGACTTCAACTTATTGAGACTGGAAATCATCAACAACGAAAAAATTGTTTGTTCTATTCATTTACTACTTAATTTAAATTTTTAGTATTGTTCATTAAAACTTTAAAATATACCACATTTTTGTTATCCACTCACCCCAGTTGATAAATAGCTAGGCTTTTTTCCATTTTCTTACTATTGTGAGTACAACAGCAACAAATATGGGTGAGGAAATATGTCTAGACTATGACATCGATGTATCTGTATAATAATCCTTATGGTATATGTCCAAAAGATGTACAGGGTAATCAATGGGAAGACTAAGTTTCAGCTTTTCAGAAATAATCACTTCCATCAATGAAGAGGGATACCAAGCCCAGGTATACTCTCATGAAACAAACCAACAAAATTCAAACAAATATAATAAATACATGGATGAAAAATAGTGTATTTCTTATGCCCTACACCCTGTTTTTTATTTGTTTGTTTGTTTTGTTTGTTTTTGTAGTTATCAGAGATTTATACTGTTCAACTGTCTCTAATAATGGCAGCCTTCTTGACTTTGTTTGCTTCCTAACAAAAGATCAATTTGCTACAAACAAAAACAAAATGCATATAGGTTATGGAAATATACCCATCAGTAAATCTCAGACAATGAATGGGAGTTGATACCTAGAACCCGCATAAAATCTGGGTATGGTGCACATTTGTAATCTTAGGGATGGGAAGTAGGGGAGAAGAATCTATGGTATTTTGTAAGACATTTCTGTGTGATTTATTCAGTTTAATTCCAGACTAATTATAACTCCCTTTTCAAACTAAAGATAAAATACATCTGAGGACAAATATCAAAATTTGTCTTCTGACCCACACATAGGCTATGCCCATGCAAATTCATATTCACAGATTCATATACACATACCATAACATAAATGAATAAATAAACAAACCAAGAGTCAAACATCATATAATGTTTGTATTTGAATATGGTTTATGACTTCTGAGTATCTTATCTGTTGATCTTGATGATGAAAGTAATTATACCAATACTCTAACTTTTAGCTTTATCCTTTAAACATAAATTTCAGCTTGGTTGAGTTGCTGTTTAACAATATGAGTTTAAAATTTGAAATTATAATATAACTAAATAATATTTCTTCCTCTTTTATATTCCTCCAACCCCTTGATCTCCATGTTTTATATCAACTTCACAGCCTATTTTCTTTTCCAAAAATACATAACACAGTCTGTTCCATTCATATAATATATATGATCTCAGAGTTGATCACTTGACATTCAATAACCAATTGATAAGTGCAGTTCTCACCTTTCATCAAAGAGACTTCATTTAAAAACAATCAAAGACTGTTACAGAAAACAACAAAAATTCAAAATGCAGAAGAGGGAACAACAAAAATGATAAGAGCCAGAGGAACAGAAAGTTTGCTGTGAGATTGTCTCCTGGACATATCAGAGATGCTATATCCATGAAGTCTCATCAAAATACTTTTAGTTTGTTTGGATGATAGAATGTTCACTTTCTATGTAGAAAGGACTCCACACAAACAGAAAAGATGAAATGCAATGATAAAACTGGTGTCTCTCAGATACCATGCTTAACGTATCCCTGTAGTGAGCAGAGACAAGGAAATTCATTTTCCAACTGAATTGCAGACCTCGCTGTGTATTCCATGAGAACAAAAAACAAACAAACAAACCAAAACACATAAAGTCCAGATTATGCAGTTGCCAGTGAAATGAAGTATCATCTAATGATTGAGGCAAGAAGCTTAGATTGCTTGCTAAGTTTAATATTCAATGATTATATAGATTTGGAGATGGAGAAGAAATGCAGAATCTCTGAGCAGACACTTCAGTTTACTGTCTCTAACACCTAAACAATTTTAGGTGTTATGGTTTAGGTGTTAGGTTTAGGTTCATTGATATAGGACACTTGGATAACAGTAGTTATAGCCTTTCTACCCCTTCTTTTAGTTATTTAATATCAACATAATAGCATTTAAAAGTGTGGACAAGAAAGATGAGTAATCTTAATTTTTCATTAATTATGGTTTTTTTTTCATGAAACTGTGGTCTTTGTTAGAATTTTACAAGCTTAGAATGTGGTCTTCCCTCTCATATCAGCTGGTCTACAGAGTAATATCTACATAGGTCTTAAAACTCTAAGATTTAAAAGCTGTTAAATGATTTTTTATCTCCTGGAACCCTGATGGAGTTAAAAGAGCTTGTTTGAGTCTGTCTTGCTCTCTGACTAAATTTAAGTCCTAATGTAGCTTAGAGTGTTCATTGACCCAGGAAAGGATGAGAGCATTTGCCTAGATGACTTCTGTGTTTCAAGCATTCTGGTAAATGAAATAAAATTCCAGACAACAAACTTTTCAGACAACAAAGAAAAGACATCTTCTACTTACAAGGACAGTAGAGTATGTGACAAGGACAAGATGTGAGCTTGTTGCTGACATGCAGATGAATTGACTGGGAAACCAATAATCTTTAACTTGAATCTTTACTTATGCACTAAAATTCATAAGCTTGTTCTTAGGATACACTTTACCAAACTTAGGTAAAAGTTATTAATATCAACACATGCACACTAATCCTCCTACTTCTTATGATTATATTTGTTAATAAAACATTTAAGAAAAATAGAAAATGGACCAAGTAACAAGAAGTAGTGCTGAACTTCATTGATACAGTCTCAACATTAAATTCCCCTTGATTTACTTGTTTCTATTACATGTGTACACTCCTGTGACAGCACAATGATAGTGCTGTGTTTTGCTTCCTGACTCATTTACCTGGCCCCCATTAAAAATGTGAGATTTTTTAGAAACTGGCTCTGAACTCCACAATGAGTATTACATCCTATGCATCCAATAAAGGGCTGCTAATTCCATAAAATAACCCTCTTGAAGTTACATGAATATATCCCTCTAAAATTCACTCAGGAATGGAAGTTTATTATACAGTATGGTAAACAAGATTGACTTATGTAAATAAAATACTCCTGTCTCATTTATCCAAATTACAAGGTAGATATGAAATACATCTTAAAAACTAAATGCCCAGATTTAACTCTGAGAAAAAAAGAAATTTAAGTGTATTCTCATCCCTCATGTAAAAATGTTCTATTTGCTACAGATGGAGACCATTAAAGAAAACCATAACCTACCAAAACACAGAGTTCTGAAGTCCAATCCCAAGTGATGAATCTACAATACAACTCTGGTACCTAAGACTCAGATATCATTGCAAGAAGGAAGATAGAAAGTCTGGAAGAACCAGAGAAATAGTTTTGATATGTCCTAAACTAACAGAGTCTGCACCTATAAATTCTCATCAACATGGTTGCTTAAACATGTATAGAACAAAGACGACACAAATAAACATGGTAACAGATTGAGTGACCTCAGTAGGTCTGAAATCTAAACAAAGAACTAGAGAATGCTAGCAATGGAAGAAATAGTCCTCCCCAGGGACAGCATATCAAATAATAAGCCGTGAGTTTCAACAAAAAAAGCAACGGATTAATACAAGGGATTGTTTGGAGAGATGAAACTAAAGGGGTAAATGATATAATTATATTATAATCTCAAAAAATAAATTAATACCATAAGTATATGTATACAAAAAGAAAAGAAAATGAAACACTGTCATCTTCTTAATTCTTTGTTACAATTGTGAAATGATAAATGCTGAAATTTAAACTAAATCATAATTTTGGACATGATGTATGGAAATACAGACTGTTGATTTTATGTATGTCTTCGGTGCTTATATTTGTGAAATAGTTTGGCTTTATTCTTCATGTAATTCAGTGGGGAAATGCAACATCTATTCTGGAAGATAATCACACTTAACATGACTTGTTTTCAAATATATTAATGAGATTGTTTTAAAATGTATATACCCTAGGAAGCTGAGCAAAGCTTAGCAGATAAACTGCTTGCCATTTAAACACAAAGACCTTCAGTTCCAGAACCCATGATGAAAGAAAGAAAAAAAAAACCAGGCAGAAAACACTCTTAACCCCAGAGTTGGGAGTCATAGATACACAGATCAGCATAACCTAATAGTGAGTGTCAAGATGGCTAAGGAAAAAAACATTCTTAGCAAACAGTAAATGACATCTAAGGTTAACAAATGATCTTCACACATATGGAGAAACAGGCAACAATAAGAACGCACACACACACACAAATACACACACACACACCACATATAAAAATGTAATCTGCTGATTTTAGTTCGTGTTGTTTATGACCATATTTGTTTAGGGCTGACCACTTGAGATTGAATAACCTGTTCATATTTTAGAAATTTCCTGAGAACAGCTTCTCTATCACATTAGATACTCTCTCACAGCAGACAGTCTGGTCCTCTGATCATATAATTTTTATGACTTCTCTTGCACAATGTTCCTTAAGGTATATAAGTTGTACTATAAATGTATCAATTAAGGTTAGAAACCTGTGGTCAATGTTCTGTACATTTTGACCTCTTTGTTTGTTTCTTTTTAAACAGTCTCAGTTTGTAGCCCAGGCTTGCATTGATTCAACCTGACTCTCCCTCAGCATCCCACTACAAGCCCTGTCAAGTATGAAGCTTTCAAAGAAACCTGCATGCCAAAAAATGCACAAGCAAAAATTACCTTTTTCTTTCACTTATAAAATTATTAAAGGTAAGACCATATATCTAGTTTCAAATATGAATCTACCAAGGCTAAACATGTTTTCATTATAACATCTAGGCCATCATAACTCTATATTATATAGCAATAACAATGATGTAGATTGCTTCTTTATCAAATTATGAATTAAATTATGAGAACATTGTGTTTGTAAAACAGAGTTGAAGGAATTTTCATGTATTTTCAAAATACTCACTTTTTATTTTTTTTTAATTTTTTGGTCAAGTTTATTGAAAATATGGCATAACAGATTAAACAGCTCCACGTGGTGTTTTGAAATTCATCCCAACCATAGACTTGAGTGACCTGAAGGTTAGAGAGACTGCCAAAGTCCAGAAGCATTTTCTTGATATCAGGATCTACCTTGTTTCTTGCTGGGGATAATGGTAATCTCACACACATGCTTGTTGTTGTGGAAGTCATTATCCAGGAGTGTGTAGCACTTCTTGATGATGACCAGTGTAGTTTATACCCAAATATCCTATCTCCAATCATGTTATAAATGATGTGTGTGCAAAATTAACATTGCATAATGACCTGGTTTGCTCACTTTATTAAATAGGATCTCACATAGCTCCTGATGTGCTTGAATGCCCACACTCATCTCTTGAGCTCTGGGGTTCCAGGAATCCTCCACCATGTCCAGCACAAATTACCTTTATAATGTAAGAGAAATTTCAAAGTGATTTTCATAATACTCCTAGATCAATAAAAAACTGTTTGGAAGAGAATTTAAACTACTCTCACACAGGTTCAAAGGTTCAGAAAGGGCTTCCTTGAGTTTCTTAGTAAAACACGAACAGCAGTTTTTCTTCTATGCACCAAGTCAGTGCAGAAGAACTTGTTTTCACAAATGGATTTTCCTGATGTTTGACTGGTATTAGTTTCATGGAATACAGAATGAATGATGGATAAAAATAGACAGTAAATATTAAAAGCTGGAGAAAACTGGCCAGAATCTGACCAGTTTTAGTATCCAAAGAGGCCATTCAGCATATTTCCTTTTATATTATGTTTCATTTACAAAATATACAAAAAATCAGTTAAAATTAGATGCCATACAATGTTTAAAATAAACATTTAAGTTGCATATTAAAGGATTGTGAGGCTAGATAATGTTTCACTGGAATTATGAGTAATAATCAATGTATATTGATCTTCTATAAAATCAATCGGATTGGTTTCCAAAAAAGAATGGCAAAACATAATTGGTCAACTTATACTTGGTAAAAAGTAATAGTTATAGCCCTTGAGTACACTCACACCTCTCAGGGAAGGAGAGTGATAGACTGTACTGATCTTCAACTTTTATCCTATGATGACTTTTCTAATTGGTGGTTATTCTTTGCTACAATGTTTTCCTTCCAAGTGACTCAAGTTCTTTCTAACAATCTCCCTGCTTGTCAGTCATTTTTTTCTTTAAGAATTCTTAGTTTCTGGCAAATGGCTTTGAGAATGTTTTGAGGAAAGGCTCGTTTTTCCCAGAGTGTTGCTTGATAGACCCATGGAGAGTCATATTAGTCTCTGGAGAGAAGAGCATGATAAACCACAGGAAACCATGCCATTCAGTAATGAAGGAGCCATTTTGCATAACGAAGCTCTACTTCTCTTGATTCCACTCTTTGTTGACTGCAAGCATGGACCCAATCTTTACCCTTGTGTTTCCAGTGTTAGCAGTAATGCCTCCATCTCACCCATCCTCATCCGATACTACACTGCACACCGTTGCTGTCTGTTAATGGACATTTTCGACTCAAACCTGAGAAGAAAGATATGTTTAGTGACAAAGGTTGTCAGATGGTTCAAGTCAGACAAATTGGTGATAAATGATCTCAGGAGTATGTGTTTATGTGTTCACTTCAGGCTATCAGAAGAATCTGGGTCAAGTTGAGAAGCATCAGGTCATCTTTGGGTTTGTGGGTACTACTTTCCTATTTGGTTTTAGTCCAGACAGAAGTCCAGCTTTGTTATGAAAACAAGACTTTGTCTCTTCATGATAGATAATATATTTGAAAAAATGTATGTCCAAAAATAACTACTTATCATAAGAGACAGACAAATAATATACCTTAGTTTGTATATCAAAGAAATATCTACCTTTGCAGAAAGTTAAGAAACCAGCTTATTTACAAGTATTATTATAATCAGTTTATAAAATTTACCTGCTTTTTAATAACCAAACTGTCTCAAATTATAAGAGAAAGATTAGAAGCCTTTAATTTAAAGATGTCAAAAAATTTATATTCAATTTCACCTTCTTTTGTATTATTTTATTTTAGATTTATGAAATCATAAAGAAATCCTTATCAAGTGACTAGTGTTTCATACTTTTGGACATAATGACTTAGATCTTTGGATAAATAATATATCAAACAGAGGGAAGCTTAAATCCCTTATATTTCCAATTTCCATTTTGAAGATAATGTTAAAATTTAAGAAAATATTTTGCAAAGCAAATATCAAGACTTACCATATATGTATGACTTTAATAATTTCCTTAACCTTAGTACTTTCAATTTCAGCTGTTTAATTCCTTCTTAAAATTTAGAAGTACTGTATATATTCTTTGATCTGGATGCTAGATAAAGCCTACCACACCAAAACTTTCCTTTCTACCATCCTTAAAATGCCTTTTATGGATCTGTGACTGTTCAGTCTACTATGTAAATATATATTGATGTTTTATACATAATTACTTCCACAGGGGCACTAAGTACATTCTGTAGAATGCAAGGCAGTTATAAGTCAGAAGAAACATTGATGGTACCAATAATGGAAACCTGTCTGGTGTCATGGGGAAAACTCCTAGGACGCTCTTCCTACCATTAATTCAGAGGCTATTATCTTTTTTTTTTTTCCTGAGATGCAAGTAAAGGCACTTCTGTGTGCTATGATTATTGCAGTTTTTTTGTTATTGTCTAGGCTGTGACATCATGGACCCAGGCTACTACTTTTGTTTTGTCCCTAGTAGAACTGTATTGACCTAGAGGCAAAGGATATCTTACACAGAGAAGTAGTAGTTATTATCTCATTTGCATACATAAAATAGTGTTCATATCTAGACAGTTTCATCATGAATTTTGGTCATTACTAATAACTATTACTGGAAGGCTAAACCTATTCCCATAAAGAGAGTTAGTGTACTTGAAAGTTTTTAGCTCATTCATATCCATATCTTAAAAAACAAACAAACAAACCAACAAATCAAAACAAAACCATAATGTCCAAAACAAAACCAGCAAAGTGGAGCTTACAGGTCCAGGTATCAATAGAAATGCCCCATGTGTTGCTATGCCTGATTTCATTAAGACCTGTTTTCTTAGAGTTTCTATGACTATGATAAAATGACATGATCAAAAGCAACTTGGGGGAGGAATGGGTTTACTTCATCTTATATGTTCACATCACAGTCTGTCTCTGAGGAAAGTCATGGTAGGAACTCACAGCAAATGCCTTAAGGCAGACCCTGATTCAGAGACTGTGGAGGAATGCTACATACTGGTTTGCTCACCATTGTTTATGTAGCCTGCTTTCCTTAAGCTTTCGTGACCATAAGGACAGGTGGGCCCATGAGCCCATGAGAAAACCCACAGTGAGATGGAATCTTCTGCATTAACGATCAATCAAGAGAATGCCACAATCTTGTTTATAGGCCAATCTAGTGTGGACACTTCTTCAATTGAGGTTCCCTCTTCCAAATGAGGATAGCTTGTAACATGTTGACAACATGCTAAACAGGACAGATATTTTCCATTTCTTAGTCTTTATTAGATAGACACAAGCATTTCTGTCATATAGCTAAATAATTTTGATTAAACACTTACTCATAATTTATAAAGTTACGTACATGAAGAAATATATTTAGGATGAAAATGTGACAAAATGCATTTGATTATTTAAATGTAAATAAAAATATTTACAAGAAAATAAAGCACAAATTGATGAAAAAGGATAAAATACAATTTACATGCTGAGTTCCTAATTTTGTAAATATTTACCTAATTTGAAGAATTAGTATCATAAAATTAAAAAAATGGTCAAGGAAACTGGATTACTGTGTATCAACTTGTTTTGTAAAGTAATATTTGAATGCTAATTTAGAAACTTTTTCTGAGAATATATCCCTTTAAAATATTTATTAACTCTGTATTCCATTCATATCTCATTTACATCATCTGTAAAAATAAGAGCAAAATTTGATGAAACATTTTACTTTGACTTTGATTATAATACTTTATATTGATAATTTATTTCCCTTTTCATATTTGAAAAAGTTTTTTCATAAATAAATACATTTAAATCATACTTTCAAGTGAAGTTTATGGGGCATTAATGCAAAGAGAGTGAAACAAATCAGAAGTGGAGTTAATATAGAGTCCCTATATTTTTCTCTGAAATCTGCTTACTTATAAGTGAAACTTGCAACTGTAAAATACAGGTATTTCTTATAAATCCCATTAGTGGATTGTTAGTAGTTATAATTATAGAATGCACTGTAATTTCAATCTAAATTATAGTATTCATTTTGTTAAACCACGTTCAGTAATTCTATACATACAATTAATTTCTTCCTATGATAGACTGCATTGAAAAACCTTCATTATTTTCCCTATATACACAACCTTCCTCATGAAAACTTCCAATGACTACCTTCCACACTACTGGAGAGTTTTGCTTTCTTTTTCTCTTCTTCAGTCTAGGCAAAAATCATGTGACTTGTTCTAGCCAATGGTTTTAGTATACAAGATGCAACCTCAATGGAAAGCACTTGTTCAGTTTGACTCTTGTACATCTTTCATGACAACGAGGTGAGCTCAGGATGTGGATAAGTGACTTGCAAAAGAAAGCTATTCAGAGAGCTATTGTACTTGGTTTGTATTAAATGACCTTGAGATGAAGTGTGCAGATATTTGAAAAAGCCAATTTTATTTTTATATATTCGTGAGAGGTGAGGTGAATTATGAAGCTCCATCAGCATTCCACTTCACTGACTTCACCATTGTTCCTTGTAGCTCAACATAGTCTATGCCTCAGATACACAGAGAAGTATGTCAGTCCCACCTTCCTTCTGCAGGAAGAGCAAACTTTGTAAATTATACAATGTCTTACTTCCCAGGACTTATGTTGTATTTTGTGGCTGTAGAAGGCCAAGCTGACACACAAGCAGTACTATTGTCCTGGAGCTGAATCAGAAATACTACATAATCTGTTTATTTTCATTTCTATAAATTTGCCAAGTTATCTGTGTCCTATATTTTCTACCAGTTTATGTATTCTTGCATGCACATATCATTCCATACATATATAATACATACATACAACACATACAACCTCTTCAGTATTACCTTCTGATATTTTTATTTTTATAGAATGTATTTTTGTGATATTAACAAATAGTCATATATGGAAGATTTCCTTATACCTGCACAAAGAACACTGCCCTCCTTATTTATTCAAATGACTAAAAGATGGTAGTCTATTCCATAGGAATAGAAACACTTTAAGTTTCATTAATTATATTATTAGGCTTTTAATTAGAGTCTAATAGACTTACTCCAATTACAAAACAAACTGGATGATTCCCCAGCTCACTGTCTCTTGCTACTAGTTATTTCCAGGGAAGATGTATCATGTTATGAAAGCTCTGAATTGGAATTAATTTGAGCCTTGTTTTCTTAGTAACTTTCCTTCCTCCGACTCTACCAATAAGATCTTAATAACAAAATAATTGAACTCATTATTTCCAGCAGCATCCCTTTCATTTTCTTGTCTTACACTGAGAGTAGGAAAGCAACCAAAAAATTAGAAGCACAGAGCTTCTACCACCTTCTTTTTGCACCCCGCCCCTATTCTCTGACACCTTCCTTTTTTTGTGTGTTGTAAAATTCACAAGAGTTTTCTTTTTTATGCTACTAATCAAGATCTAATTACTGTGGCAATGTAGCCTATGTCACTTGGGAAACAAAACAGAACTACTCTCAGCTAGTAAGATTTGCATGATTTCTTTCAGGGGATAAGTATAATTTATATTAAATGAAGTGATCATTAGCATAAGGGTCTGTGTAGGCAGCCAGCCACACAGCAGGCTTATATTTGTACTTATGTGATATAATAGAAAAGAGAAATGCAAAGATTTTAACTTCTTCCCCACCAGTGTGCATTAGTTAGCATTATTGTTACAACAAAATGTCTTAGATAACTAACAACTACAGAGAATGTTAACTCTAGCTAGTGTGCAGGAGTTTTTCAGTCAGTTCAAGTTAAATCGGAAATATGATCTTAGATCTAAGAGAGCAGAGCTCATAGCCCAGGAAGCAAAAGGAAAAAGCCAATTGTTTCAATAGCATTTATACTTCTCATAATAGCCTCTTCATAGCACTAATTTGTTGACCAAGCATTTATCATATATACCTTTGACTATAGCACATCTAAATCATATCTGAATCTATCCTACAAAATGACAGGTTTGTGTGGAAGAGAAAGAAGCATTTGTTAATCTACATATTAGTAACTGTCATTGTAAATTATGGCACATTGATATAAACTCATGAGTTTTGTCACAATAAACAACCCCAAACCATATTATTTGGGAAAGACAATGTGTTTATATTATTTAAAATACTCTTTATAAAATGGTAAAATGCCAGACATCTTGGTGCAGGTTTGTGATCTCAGTTATTCTGGAGGCTATGACTGAAGGGTTTTAAGTTTATAGGCTGGTCAGACAGATACAGGCATCCAGAGACAAACAGTGGATGGAGCTTGAGGACTCTTATAGAAGAATAGGGGAAGGATTGTGGGCCCTAAGGAGATAGGAACTGCACAGGAAGATCAACAGAGTAAACCAACCTGAACCCTTGGAGCTCTCAGAGACTGAATCACCAACCGTGGAGCATACCTAGTCTACACAGATCTAGCTCCGTGGGCTGGACCTAGGCCTCCCTGCACATATGTTGTAAATGTGCAGCTTGGTTTTCATGTAGGTCTCAAACATCTGGAGTGGGAGCTATCCCAAAACATGCAGCCTGTATATGGGGTATGGTCTTCTAGCTGGGTGCCTCATCTGGCCTCAATGGGAGAGGAAGCACCTAGCCTCTCAGAGACTTAAAGTGGCAGGGTGGTGGATACAGGAGAAAGGGGGTACTCAGAAAAGAAGAGATGGGGAAGGATTGTGGGAGGGGGTGACTGGGAGGGTTATAAAGTGAATAAGCAAAAAAAATAAAATTAAAAAAGAAAAAAAAAGTTTATAGGCCAGGCTACCTAGAGTGAATTCCCATCCTTCCTGTGTATCACTAAGCATTTCATGAATATCAGTAGTGCCTGAAGCTCAGCACAGATGCTTATGCTACAGCAAACTGCATCCTCTTTGAGAGGAAGTGATTCTTATATAACAGAATAAAGCTTGACCTACCAGCATGATTTACTATAAAGTTTATCACAAAACAAAGTCTCATCTCAAAGAGTACAGGAGACTATTTTAAAACCAATCATAAGTGACTATGGCCCGAAACACAAATTTAAATTGCAATGAGAAAATATAAAATGGACTTTTATGGTCCAATAACAACACAAAATTATAATCAAACTTCTTTTTAATACATCAATTTATACACAAGCTAGCACAATTAAAGTTGAGTAAGGAAATGTCTGCTGTATGTTTCCAGGTTTGTCAATATCATTCTTGGCTTTGGAGTTGATAGAGTAACTTAATAAATCCCAACAGCTTTACCTGAAAGCTGGAAGGATGTTAGGTCAGAAAGAGTAGTGGGCAATGGGTGGCTCCTAAGAACATCCTGTGATTATTTTGGCTCCGGATCTGAATATGCTAGCTCTCTACACTCGCAAAGTTCTGAAAAATCAATGACCTCTGCATAAAATTAACTACCACTGCATAAAATCAACCACTATTGCATAGTCTTCAACCTATGTTTGAAAGTCACAGTCCTCATGGGATGAACACTTCTACTGTAACTATGCTAAATGAACTTTTTATCAAATGCTCTCTAAATTTGCATGTTTGTACCATTGATTAGTGTAGCTCCCATCAGACAAAAATAAACTGTGCAGTGTAGAGTGGTCAACACACAAACTCACAAATGGTCAAAGTACAGAGAACAGGTGACTGTGGTGTGTTGAGCTGCAAAGATGAATCCATATCACATCCATGTTCAAGTCTCAGGGACTGTCAAGAAGAGCAGGGAATGAAATGATAAAAAACAAAGGTCAAGAGAACTGGAGCAAAACAGTGTTTTCTGGACATGAGAGAATAAACCCAAGAATTTTCAAGTGGTTGCCATCACAATACCTGAACAAAATGAAGCCAGATGAGATTCTGGCACAGAGAAGAAGGTATTCACTAGCCCCACTTCTAACTGACAAGCTATGATGATTTGAGAAAAGAAACAGTTTTTTTAACGTGGTGATACGGAGAGTTAGACCATAATGTAATGAGTGTTTCCACATGAAAATAAATGGACATCAAAATTGGAGTCAATGGATTATTAAAAGTATGATAATTTTAAAATGAGTCCACTGATTGGGATATAAAGGGCTGATCTTTACAAGTTAGGGAGAGGAAAGAGGATTGAATTTTATCAAAATACACTGTGTGAAAGTCTCAACTATGAATTTCTTCAAATGTAACTGAACATATATACTATAATCTGTTTTATAAAGCTATATCTAAGATGGTACAGGTTAGCAATTCAGAAACTAGAATATATTTTTATATGTACCAGGATCGAAAAATTAAGTTGATGAATGGCCAATCATAGATTCCACACTGTTAGAGGGAGAATTTATTGATCAAGAAAATAAGCACAATTATACCACCCATAGACTAACAGACTGTAGTTGGAGGTACCATGAGGTACGATGTTAAACTTATCTTAATGTAGATGCAATTACAGATAGAAATGGGTATCCGCATATAAGTTGTGAAATACAAGAAAATCTAAAATAATGTTAAAAGGTGGATATTTTGATTTTTTGGTTTTGTTTTTGTTTCATTTCTGTTTTGAGCTCAACACATTTTTGCAATCTGACAAATGCAGGTTAACTAGTCCTCTGAACAATGGATCTGGTTTCTTCAGCAATGGGGTCTTATCATCATGTTCTGAAGTTCAATTAAGAACAATGGCATTCACCTCTGTTGTTTAGGTGGACTTGGGGTAATCCTTAGAAGTGAATACTCTAATGCATTTATTTGTTTTTGTTACAATAATTTTAATATCAAAGATGTCTAGAAAGCATTTGATTCCTTAGTGGTTAATGAATTAAGATGACAAACCTCTACAGATGCAATCATTTCATATTTACATTTATTTACTGTGAAGGTACATTGACTTTCACTTTAAATTGATACTATCAATTTTTAATACATTCTTTTTTAATAATCCTATGTCAAATTTTCTTATTTGTTTAAGACTTAGTCTTGTCATTCTTATTCTTCAGAGGGAAAAGCTGATCTTTATGAAACTTTGTTTAAGTCACTAGTAATAACACAAAGTCATAAAGTAAAACTATCTGTATAACAACATATCATGAGACAATATACATATTTGATCTTCATCATCAAGTTCTACCACACACAGTTTTTTCCATTAACTAATTATTATTTATTTATTTATTCATTTTACATCCCAATCGCTGCTCCCACTCCCTGTCCCACTTCACACAGTCCTCACTTCTGCTCTGAGGGAGTAGAGGCCCCACAGGGTATCCCCCAACCTGGCAAATTAAGTCTCTGCAATGTTAGGTGCATCCTCTCCTACTGAAACCAGATAAGTCAGACAAGTTGGGGAACAGATTTCAGAGATAGGGAACAGTTTTAGGGATAACCACAGCACCAGGTGTTGGGGGACCCACATGAAGACTAAGCTTCATATCTTCTTCATATTTTCCAGGGGCCTCAGTACAGCCCATGTATGCTCTTTGGTTGGTGGTGCAGCATCTGAGAGATGCCAAAGGTTCATCTTGGTTTTCCTGTGGAGTAGTTATCTCCTTCAGGGCCTTCAATCCTTCTCCTAACTCTTCATTAGTCCTTGACCTCCATCCAATATTTGGTTGTGAGTCTCTGTATCTGTTTCAGTCAGCTGCTGTGTAGAGCCTCTCAAAGGACAGTTATGCTAGGCTCCTGTCTGCAAATACAAGAAATATAATTAATAGTGTCAGGGATTGGTACTTACCCATGGAATGAGTCTCAAGTTGGGTAAAGTTATTAGATGACCATTCCTTCAGTCTCTGCTCCCTCTTTGTCCCTTCATTTCTTTTAAACAGGACAGATTTTAGGTGGAAAATTTTGTGGTGGGGTTGGTGTACTTATCCCATGACTGTGGGTCCTGTCTGGTTATAAAGGGTAGTCTCTTCAAGTTCCATATCCCCATCTTTAAGCATCTCAGCTAAGGTCATCTGCATTGACTCCTGGAAGCCTCCCCTATCCCAGTTCTCTGAAATGTCCTAGGATACCGCTACTCTCCGATTTATATTTATTATCTTGGCCCTCTGGCACTTTCTACTGTCTTTCACCACACCTGATCCTGGCACCCCAACACATTCTATCCCCATCCCCTCTTCTATCCAGTTCCCTCCCTCCATCTACTTGCTATGACTAATTTATTCACCCCTCTAAATGAGCTTCCAGTATTCTTCCTTAAGTCTTCTTTCTAATTTACCTTATTTGAGTCAATGGACTGTATGGCAACTATCCTGTACTTTATGAATAATATACACTTATAAGTGAGTATATACCTAATGCATGATCTTTTGGGTCTGGGTTACCTCACTCAAGATGATATTTTCTAGTTTTAGCCATTTTCCTGCAAAATGTATGATGTCCTTGTTTTAAGAGCTGAATAGTATTCCATTGTATAAATGGACTACATTTTCTGTATCCATTCTTCAGTTCAGGGGCATCTGGGCTGTTTCCAGTTTCTGACTATTATGATAAAGCTGCTATGGACATAGTAGAGCATGTGTCTTTGTGGTATGGTGAGTCTTCATGTAAAACTACTTGCAACTTTATGAGAAATTGCCAGATTGATTTCCAGAGTAGCTACACAAGTTTGGATACAAAATTGACTCAAAGAAAGCAGTAGGCGACTTTAGACAACTGATAAATAAGCTGTGAAAGAAATTAGGAAGTACTAACTTTCACAGTAGCCACCAATACTGCAAAATATCTTGAAGTAACTCTAACCAAGCAAGTAAAAGACCTGTATGACAAGAACTTCAATTCCCTAAAGTAAGAAATTAATGATATTAGAAGAGAGAAAGATCTTCCATGTTCATCAGCAGGATTAACATAGTGAAAATGGCCATCTTACCAAAAGCAATCCACAGAATCAATGCAATTCCCATTATAATTCAAACATAAATTTTTACAGACCTTGAAAGACCAATTCTCAACTTCATATAGAAAAACATAAAAGCCAAGATAGCTAAAACAACACTGAAAAATAAACAAACTTCTGGAGGAATCATCTCCACTGATATCAAGGGGTACTACAGAACAATAGTGATAAAAACTACATGGTACTGGTATGGAAACAGACAGGTTGAACAATAAAAACAAATCAAAAACCCAGAAATAAACCCACATACCTTTGGTCACTTTATATTTGACAAAGAACCCAAAACAATTCAATGGAAAATGAAAGCATCTTCAATTAATGGTTCTGGTCTAACTAGATATCTGAATGTAGAAGACTGCAAATAGATCTACATTTATCATGCTTCATGAAACTCAATTCCATGTGGATCAAAGACCTCAACATAAACCTGAATACACCAAATCTAATCAAAGTGGAAATTGCCTTGAATCATTGGTACAAAAGACAATTTCCTAAACAGAACACCAGTGGCTCAGGCCCTAAGATCAACAATTGACCTCATAAAACTGAAAAGCTTCTTTAAGGCAAAGGACACTGTCAATAGGACAAAACAACAGTCTACAGATTGGGGAAAAATCTTCACCAAGCCTTCATCCTACACAGGGCTAGAATCAAAAATATATAAAGAACTCAAGAAGTTAGACCCCAACAAACTAAATAACCCAATTAAAATGGGGTACAAAGCTAAGCAGAATTTTCTTCAGAGGAATCTCAAATGACTGAGAACTTAAAGAAATGATCAAAATCCTTAGTCATCAGGGAAATATAAATCAAAATGACCCTGAGATTCCATATTATGCCCATAAGAATGGCTAAAATAAAAAACTCATGTGACAGCACATGCTGGAGAGAATGTAGAGAGAGGAACACACTTCCCTTGCTGGTGGGAGTGTAAACCAGCAAACACACATTTATAATCTCTGAGATTTTTTTACTGATAGTTGTAAGAGGAACATGTTTGTTTATTTATAATAATTTAATTTAACATGCCTAGTTTAGTACTAATAGGATGTATATTAGTGGGTCATCCTTTTCAGAATGGTGGATGGTTATTAAATAAACCTATTATATTACTATAGATATAAAGGTATCAGCCCCATGATCAGAGAGGTGGCTGGAAGTGAAGTTAATTACTAGGAACCAATGACCTAGTCAATCACAGCAAAGTAACAGAAATATATTATAAGAACTCTAGGCAGCTTCAGAGAGTTCTCAAGTTCTTCCTGTCCTTAGGAAGCTACTGAGGGGATGATATATCTGGGAAGAATATGAAAGCTAACCCCTCCATATGTTGCTTTACACATAACTTCTGCTTGACATTTCTTGGGTCACAACAACAAAGAATAGTTATAAGGAAAATTTTCTCCAGCATTATTTGAGCTTCTCAAACATTAAATCTGTTGTGGAACAATGTGAACTCAATACTACTGTGATCAGGAAAAATCCCTACTACCATTAGTAACTGAAAATTATAGTCTGGATTACAGCTCAGTTGGTACAATACTCTCTCAGAGTGCATAACGCCCTACATAATATATCACTAGTACTACTTACAACAAGGTGTGGTAGCACATGCCTGTAAGAATGGTAATTACAAGATAAAGGCAAGAAGATTAGGAAGTACAAGATCATCCTCAGGTTTGAAACTATTTTCAAGTGAGGCTAGCCTCACCTACATGACATTCTCTCAGAAACAAAAAATAGCAACAAAAACAACTAACTGTCAACAACAAACTTTAAAAGATGAAGATTTTGTGAACCTGAGTATTTTGGAGCCTGACAAGGACAGTTAGTGTCAGTATTAAATATAGACCGTCAGAAATGGCGTATACACAAAATTAAACCATACATACCTAAAGGACATCTCAGCAGTTAGCGGTTGTCTTCTGTAAGAAGAAGACCCACATATTTGGCATGTAAACTACTTTAAGTCAAAACATGTTGTGTTGCACACCAACCAAGGAGAGCTTCAGCAAAAACTTTGGACTTTGCAACAATCTTGTTCAGATACTTATATAGCTTTGACTCTGAACTGCTAAATGCTGCACTGTTTATCAATGCCTTTCGCACAGTCATCCCCCTGAGGACCCAGATCTGACACGGTTGAAACTGAGATAATAAAAGTTTAATTGTTATCACCGATGATGATATTTAATAATTGTGCTCTCACTGGGAACAGTTTATGAGAGAAATCATCCTGCAGCCTTATAATCTGTGAATGATGAGACTAAAGAAATTTCACATGTGAAAATTTAAAAGTATAAGATGAAGCTTTCATAAATGAATGCTTATTTATGTAAGTCACAGTAATCTTTCTTTGGAAAAAAAAGATATATTTCAGGTCATCTTTATTTCTAAAGGTTATAAAATATAACAAAAATGGTGTGTGCATGCATGATATATGCAAATCTAAACCATCTAATAAGAAGGGCAATTCATTTTTTTATCTGTATCCTTTTGAATGTCATATGCTTTGTTGTTGACTTAGGGACTACTTTGTATCGTGAGCCAGAGAGGCAAAAAAAAGTTTAAAATCAAAGTATCAGTGAAGATAAAACTATGAAAACAAAGTTTATTTGAGAAAATCACAGTTAGGCAGAGGAGAGACTCAAGCATCACACTCTTAGGCATCACCAGGTGACTCTTGCTTTTTTTTCTTTTTCCTCAAACTGATACAAGTAATGAAACAGAGTTGACAGGATGACAAGGGGACAATAAATATTTTCTGATCTTGGGAAATCAAGCTCTGCCCTACTGTGTCATGCTTGAGAAGTGAAGTGCCTCTTCTTAAGTTGAAAAATCTCACAAATCTGGGAATCAAAGGCAAGTCACATCTCTAGATAGATGGTGACCTTCACTTCTAGGAAGGTCTTTGTATGGCGGTGATTTTGATGTTCTCTAAGTGACAGCTTGTAACTGCTCAGCGATAGCTGAGACATTTTTTCCTCTCCCTGCACAACTGGCTGCAGCTGCTTTAGCAGAAATAGTGGTTGGAGATTTCCCTAACATAAAATTTCATTTTAGCTATATTGTAATTAAACATATTTTTCCTTAATTTTCAGATCTTTATCTTAGATAGATTTGATTAATTTTTAATCTTTTTCCTTTTTGCACTATGGGGTGAAAAGAAGAGAAATATAACAAGCAACAAATACTAAATAAACTTTATATATGGAATAACTTCATGGCCAGCATTCTGTAATCAAGATGTAAGAAATTAGAATATACAAAACGAATGAAAAACAAACTAAGCTGAAATAAAGGATTCAAAATTTTATGTATTTTAATAGTTTTCATTCAAAATCTTATGTATCAGAACCACTGGGTTCAAATAAAAATAGAAAATATCCCAAAGTGGATAGGATGTCAAGGATGAAGATGCTAATTACAACATATGGGAATGATAACTACAACCAGAAAGAAAATCCAGTTTTCAAGGCAAATGTTAATAAACCAGTAAAATTTAAGAAAAATCACCTTCTACTGAAGAAACAGAAGGGGATTGCAAAAATCATAGGAAGAACAACATTATTAGCTAACTGGACATTCTCACCCCACCCCCTTCACCTAGAACTCCCAGTGACTAAACCACCAAAGGGCACACATGGAGGGACCCATGGCTCCAGCTGCGTATGTTGTAGAAGACTGCCTTATCTGGAATCAGTAGGAGGGGAGGCCTTGATCCTGTGGATGTTCAGTGCCCCAGTGTAGGGGACGCTAGGGTGGTGAGGCAGGGGAAGGGAGGGTGGGATGCGGGGTTTGCAGAGGGGAAACCGGGAAGGGGAACAACATTTGAAATGTAAATAAATAAAATAAACAATTTTTTTTTTTTTTTGAGAAAAGGATTATGTCTTAGTTAAGGTTTTCATTGCTGTGAAGAGATGCCATGGCAATGGTTTAGAGTTTAGAGATTTAGTCCTTATCATCATGGCTGGAAGCATGGAATCATGTCAGCAACATGGTGCTGGAGGGGAGATGAGAGCTCTGGATCTGAATTAGCAGACAGCTGAAGGAGAACTGACTTGAACTTCTGAGACTTCAAAGTCCATCTCTTAGTGCTGGACTTCCTTCAACAAAGCCACACGTACTACAAGACCACACTTCTTATTAGTGCTATTGCCTATGGGCCTATGGAGGCCATTTTCATTCAAATCACAACAAATTCTATTTGTTTAAAGATGAAAAAAAATCAAACATTGAAAGTAGGAGAGAAAATAAAACCAGGGAAGGGAAATATTAAATATAGCTAAACTAAAGTTGGGAGGTATGAGGGCAGATGAGTCAAGCATGAAGAGGAGTGTGTGGTTGGGCAATAAGGTAACAAAAGGTTGAGCCAAAGTAAAGGATACATGGCAAAGCCACATGGTAGCAAACTTTTTACAATCGAAGAAAATAAATCCTATTAGAAAGAATAGTAGAACCCAGGTGACATGAAAAGACACTAAAAGAAAAGGGATGGACTCTTATGATTGAAGGTTTAAAGTGAAATAAAGGATTGAATGCATGCCCGACAGACAGGAGGGGAATGTACAGAGTCCACGTATAGCAGAAAGACAGGGCATCAAATGACGAAAAGCGTTGCCATCCCACAGTCAAAACTCTGACACATAATTACTCCTGTCTGAAAGAACTGCAGGGGTGGAAATGGAGAGGAGTCTGATGAAAAGAAGGTTCAGCGACAGGCCCAAAGTAGGATCCAGTTCAAGGGGAGATCCCAAGGCCTGACCCTATTATTGAGGCTAAGGAGAACTCGCAAAAAGGGACCTATCATGACTTTCCTTCGAAAGACCCAATAAGCAGCTGAAAGAGTAAGATGCAAATATTTGCACCATCCAATGGACAAAGCTGCTGTCCCCTGTGGTTGAATTGAAAGGCTGGCGGAAGCTGAGGAAGAGGGTGACCTTGTAGGAGGACCAGCAGTCTCAATTAACCTGAACCCCGAGATTCTCTCAAACACTTGACTACCAACTGTCAGCATACACCAGCTGATATGAGGCCTCCAACACACACATAGCAGAGGACTGCTAGGTCTGGGTTTAGTCAGAGAAGATGCACCAACCCTCAAGAGACTGGAGGCCACAGGGAGTTTGGAGGTCTGGTGGGGAGGGGGAGGGGGACATCCTCAAGGAACTCGGGGGTTGGGGAAGAGGTATGGGATGTGGAATGGTCGGAAGGTAGACTGTGAGGGGAATGGGATCTAGTGTGTAAATAAATAAATAAATAATAATAGATAAATATAAAGATTAAAAACAAAGGATGGTAGAGGAAAGAATAAGTATGTTAGCCAAAACTAACATGAGTGAAGAAGATATGTAGAAATCCTATTATTTCTAAGCAAATTGAAATACATGATGTATTAAAAAAGAATTTAAAAATAAGTATAGTAATGACTCCAGAAAGAGTCATCTATTAAGTGAAAATCTCAATGTCAGGCACTGAATTTTTCTCTAAGGTTATTAATTACTCAGAGGGACCCCAAATAACAGGCCATCAGCATTGCTCTTAGTTACACTACTGTAATTAGATGGCAAGATCCTATTGATAAATAAATCATTTATTTATAATGCAGGACATAGAAAATTAAACTCTAACAGAGATCTTTCCCTCGCTGGACAGCTTACAAGTACTAAATAAACTAGATCCCCTGAAGCCTCACTCTTGGTGAAGAAATTGTTAGCAGTTGATGCTACTATGAGGCATATAGTAAGTCCCCTTTGAGGATGTGGCTCCTGGTGGATTATCCACATCCAAGTATCAAAGAAGCACTAGTTTAACATCCAAAAAGAAGACATGGAGTTGAGGAAAAGGCTGTGTGGGAAGCATATATATTATATATTACAATCCATATTACAATCCATCATAAAATATTTTTAGTAAGAGATTGATTTTCTTCACCCTACAGGATATGGTAGATGAGAAAAATAAAAATGTGAACACTGTCAATTCTCTTGTTATACAAAGTAAACATTGCTAGAAACTAAAATGTATAAATTTCCTATGGCTTTTCCCCCACAGTTTACATAATAAACCTTGCAGTGATGAAACAGTAACTAAGTTGAATTGCAAAATTCCATTCATTACGTTTCCCTGGACGGAGAGAGGAGGTCAACAAGATCAAAACAATCACAAAGGTCCTCACAGTCCCTCTTCCTTCCATAAGTTTTTATTAGAAATGAGTAAGTGACTGGAGTATATCTTTTCCATTATATAGCTGCCTGTAGGTCATCTTGGGGATTTAATGATGAGATAGGTGAATTATATAAGGCATATCAGTAAATTGATTGCTTCACTGATTCTCTGTTGGATGGAGTCCTTCCCTTTGTTGTTCTTTTTATACCCTCACCATCTGTATATATTAAAGTTATTTATTTCTTCCATGGAAAAGCATGTGCCATATGCCAACTCCAAATAAAAAATGAAATGATTATTTATAAATTATCATAACAACTAATTTATGGTCCTAATACTAGGAAATTTTTTTCCAAATAATACTTACAAGTCAAAAGCAATAACATATAGATTAATAGACAAATATACCTCAAAATAAAATGACAAAATGACATTCTTATAAAATATGTTTCCTGCATATGGAATTAAATTCAATTAATAATAAAAGGTTTCTGCAAAAGTCTGAACACAGTAGGGTCTCACTAATTTGATTTATAGAATATTTAGAAAACGAAGAGGATTGAAACCACATACAAATATAGAGTGCAAGAGAATAAATCAAAGGATGCCTTAATGCTATGTGCAATTTTGCTTCCCATAAGAGAAAAATAAGATAAAAACAGATGATATGCTACTGAGCAAGATAGACCAATGCAAAGCGGTTTAGGAACATGGTAATGTTAGCTTCTAGGTAGTGGTCATGTAGCTACTTATTTAAAATTGTTTAAGCTATTCTGCATTCCAAAAACAACATAATTCTAATCTTCAACTGCAAATTAGGGCTTATTGGCATAATGGTTGAATTATTTAGGAGATGTAAAGTTTTAAATAAATAATATTGAATGTTTTCACCAAAATAAATTATAAACATTAAGGGGATAGATTAAAATATGATTAATTTGGGTATTCATTAAAACCATCACATGGTTTAAAGAAGATACATGTATGTAACTATATGAATCTTGTGTTTTTAATTTTAAGGTGAAGTTTACAATAAAATACTAAAATAAAACATGCTGTTATTTTTTCATTTATCAGTTTGAAAAACAATATAATTCAGTATCAAATTCAAATACTATATTATTTGGAAAAGGGAATACTAATCTGTATCATTCCTCAACAAAAGTATAAGAATGAATAAGAATAAATAAGTTTTACACGTTATAATGAACACTTATGTGAATTAAATTTAAAAATTATATACAAATAAATTAATGTACTTTAAATTATCATCAATAAGATTGAAAATAAAGTCCAACAAATAGTCCCACAAAGTAAAATGAGCAGAATAACTACTCTGTAAAACTGTGTGAAGTGTTCATAGCTGTCATAGAGAAGTTACAAAAAGAAAATTTAAATTAAACTGAGAGTTCAAGAGTTTATAACTATAATTTTAGTGAATTATTACATATTCAAAATTTATGTTCTACCAAATTATAGTTTTAGCTCATGCTATTACTACCCAAGATATTAAATCAAAATAAAACTTATTTCAGAATAGACGTCAAATATACTTTGATTTAGCCCAACAAGTAAGTCTTCATAAATTGTTATGTGGAATTTATTGTGAGTTGTTTTGCAGGATTGTTTTAAAAATCCCATTGGTAATATTTTAATCATAGTTTGACTGAACAAAATATGTTTCTTAATATAATTCAGGCATAATTCTGAAGTTTACAGGAAAATAAGAAAAACATACATTTTTGACATAGTACCTTCAAATTAATATGAAATTTTAAAAAATACACACAAAGAAAATATTTACTTTAAATGAGATAAAATTATAACATTGACATTCATGTTTAAAATTGGTTATATCATAAATATTAAAAGCTAGAAACACCATTTCATACCCTAATATAATTAATATCAGCTATTAATTGACATATACATTTCTGATGTTCTCATTTTTGTGCTTTTCCTTTTTCCAATTAAAATGGTTCAATAATGATTTTCATAACTTCAAAGAAAAATCATACAATCTTTATAGTAGCAAGGATAACCACGTTTCACATCATTTGCCTCAATAATTTATTTTTCATTTACATTAGATCCTGATCAGAGCCTCTCTCCTTCCTCTCCTAGTCCTGTCCTTACAAATCCCTCCTTTCATTAACTTCTCCCCTTCTTCTCAGAGAAGGGGAAGCCACAGCTCCCTGGGACATCTAATTCCAACAGGACTAGACACATCCTCTCCTGAGGCCCACAAATACAGCACAAGTAGAAAACAGTATCAATGGCATGAAACAAATTCAGAGATACCCCACTCTAATTGTTAGGGGACCTACATGAAGACAAAGCTTCACATATGCTACAAATGTGTAGGTGACCTAGGTCCAGTCCCTGCATGCTCCGATTAGTAGTTCAGTCTCTGTGAGCTCCCACAGGGTCAGGTTAGTTGACTCTAGGTCTTCTTGTGGTATCCTTGACCTCTCTGATATGCTCAATTCTACCATACAACTTTTATTAAACGAGACATTACTTTTGAAGCTCTGAATTCTGCAAAACTTCAGGCAAGCTAGTCATTGAGATATTGCCACTAGAATTAGGGTGATCAGTGTAAACACTAAAACTCATCTTTATAACTTTTTAATATACTATTGATGGTTTTATGGAGTTTTATTTTTCTTTTTATTTTAATTTAAAATTCATGAATATGCATTATGTGTGTACCTGCTGCCTGTGGCTATCTGAAAAGAGCAATGGATCACTGGAACTGGATTTATTAAATGGCTGTAAGTCACCATGTGGCTGATGGGAACATAACCTGTTTCCTATGTTAAATAAAATAGAATTTCTAAATATTGAATGTTCCTGAGGCATAACCACATATTTTTCTTAATTACATTCATAAAATCAAGCTAGTAAAATGATGTGTTGACTCTATTTTAAATTTATTCTCATGATTTATGCACAGTTTTGCTTTAACCTCAACAGCCTATTCTACCTGATAATGATGCATTTATCCTCCTAAATATACTACCTAGAAGTCTTGTTAACGAATAGAAATGTCATTACACGTAAATGAGTGAAGACAATAGCATTAAATTCATGAAAACTTGCTGTGGAATATCATTTCTGATTAATTCAGACTATTCCCTTCTCACTTGTGAAAATTTAGAATTTTATCTTAGAGAATCACAAGTGTTATCACAGAGTCATTAGATTATACTCATTGAAGGTGGTACAATATGAGACATAAATATTAATTCTAGAAATTTCTAATTTGCTTTTTTGCTGTTGTTTAATTTACTATTTTTCAGCAGCTGAACTTATATTTCTGCCTATCTTGATACCCTTTAGCCTTTTACTGGAAGTTAAAAGAATCCTTTACTCTCTCAACACATCATGCTTTATTAATGTTTTGTACATTTTTCTCTCTAACCTTCATCATTTTGAAATCTATTAAATGTGTATTCCTCAGTCTGATGCCTACAAGACATCTCAGAAAGTTAACAGAGAATGCAATACTAATTTTTCAAAACATACGAGAGAAAGATTTGTATACTTTGGGGATAGATTATCATGGAAGAAAGAAAAAGTTATTCTGGAGAGGATGAAAAATCTTAGTTCTTTTGGACTAATATAATGAAATACCAGGAAATCATGTATCATAAACAATAAAATGAGTTTATCACAGTTTAGAAGCTTAACAGTCCAAGGTCAAGGCTTTAACACACTGCGTGACTTAAAGGCTCTCATTTTGATTCATAGATAGCACTTTCTTACAGGCAAGGAGGAAAGAGTGAACATTCTCTATAGAGGACCTATTACAAGTGCAAGGCATCTATTGCTGTTCTTTTCATGCTCTTACCCGAGTGCATCCTAAATGACTTACTTCTGGATACCATCATCTTACATGGAATTATAACAAATAAATGGGCGTGTAGCATAAACATTTGAGTCATAAAAGGGGAGATTACAAGTAAAACTCTACTTTTCATTATAATATTTTAATGTTTAAAATGATTTTTAACTTAAATATATTTTGATTATATTCTTCTCCTCCCCCAAGTCAGAACTTCTCCCCTTCCCTATGTCCCCAATGTTAAATTCTTTCCAAAAATATACAAAACAAAACAAAAAGAAATAAAACCCCATACAACAGACCCTCAAACCAAAATCACAAAATACTGACCCAAAAGAAAAACAAAACCATTAAATGTAATCAAATACACACCACACACACAACACACACACACACACACACACACACAAGGCAAATAGGATAACCACTAGTACTAGAAGAAGCAATGGAATTGGAGGGCATTTGGGTATATCAGAAACCTAGTACAATGAAAATCTAAATGATATCTTCAGGAATGTACAAGGTGATCATAGTGGAGACTCCTGCTAATAGGGAAAATGGATCCAGAATCAGCCATCTTCTGTAAACCGACAGCATCTCCAGTGGAGGATCTGAGACACGAAAGCCTCTATAAAACCTTCGACCTACAATTTTTCTTGCCTACAAGAGTTCTGAAGTAGAGGTGACATAGAATTTGTGTAACTGGGCAATCAATGGCTGGCCTAATTTCAGACCAATGCTAGGTGAGGAAACCCATGCCTGACACTGCCTGGAGAGCCAAGAGCCAGAGATTAGATAGCTCGGAGATCTAGGATGGAACCAAACTGGACTAGCAAGCAAATAAGCAACAAGCAATAAGCAAGCAAGCAGAAGGAAGGAAGGAGAAAAGAAAGCAGTGAATGATTCCTAATGTTACTCTGGTATACTTGTATGCAAGAGCCTGGCATAATTGCCATTAAGGAGAGTTCATCCAGCAAACAATGGGAGAAAATGCATAGACCCACAGCGAAACATTAGGCAGAGCCTAGGGAATATAGTGGAAGAGGGTAAGGAAGGCTTAATGGCACCAGAGGGATTAGGAACACAAGAAAATGGCAAATGGAGTCAACTAACCAGGTTCGTAGGGGCTCACAAAGACTGAAGTGAGAATCAGGGAACCTCTATGGATCTGATCAAGTTAAGTCCATGGTTTTGTAGCTTGATGTTTTTGTGGACTCTTAACATTGGGAGTGTGGGCTGTCTCTGAGTCTTTTGCTTGCTTTAGGAATTCTTTCTGTCCTACTTGGTTGCCTTTTTAGGCCTTAATAAGAAGGGATGTGCCTAGTCTTATTGCAACACAGTTGATATCAATGGGAGGCCTACCCTTTTCTGAAGATGTGAATCTGGCGGAGAAGGGAGGTATTGGGGTGTGGAAGGACTGCGAGGAAAGAAGGAAGTGGAAACTGGTTAGAATATACTATATGAGGGAATAACTTTTAAAAAAATGTGGCATCTATTATATGTTGGTTAACCACTCCTGAGCACGAGGCCTGACCTGGAGTTATTGATCTAACCAGTGATGTTCTATCAGAGAATAATGATTTTTCTCTCTTCCAGCAGGTATGACAGATCAGTTGTTAACCATAGCTAAGATTTCTTTTATTCTTAAAATATAACAAAATAATATATAATAAGATAAAGCCATCACAAGACAAATAAGCAGAAGGAAAACACCCAAGAGAAGACTTGTCTGCACACATAGAAATCCTGTTAAAACAGTAAATTATATATATATATATATATATATATATATGATCTGTATAGTAAAAAGTCAGAAGAAAAAATAAACATACTAAAATAAAATTTTAAAAAGATAACATTAAAAATAAAGAAATATTTTTATATTGACAAGACGTTATGAGACAAGGAACATCCATGATGATTGGGTCAATTTCAAAGATATTGTAATATTTTAAGCTAGATATTGCAATAAACATATAAGTAATAATAAATGTATTAGTAGAAAACTCAATTTCAGAATAACTAATAAGAACCTTACAAAATGAAGGGTTCAGAGCCACAGAGAAGAAGGCATGACATAAAGGGACTGGGACCACAAAGACTAGATTCTTTTCTGTCAGTATAGTACATTCTCTGATAAAATTAACCAGAAGAACAAAGGGCTTATTGTAACTCACAGATAAGTGTGCAGTTCATTATGGCAAGTATGGCACCGTGATCTTGAGGCATGATTATATCATAGTTCAATAGCAATAAGAGAGTAATGAAAGCATGCATACTTCGCATCTTCTCTCCTTTTCATTTAATCAAACCCCAGCTAGCTCAAGAAATAGTGCCTCTCATACTGGCATAGGTGTTCCCATTCCAATTAGTCACAGTTAGGAAAGTCTGCAGAAGCATGTCCATAAAGCAACTTAATCTAGCTTGTCCCTTATTGAAACTCTCTTTTGAGGAGATTCAAGATCCTGCTAAATTAACAGTTGGAATTAAACATTATATAAAGTCTCATTGAGAGTAAAACTGAGCTACAGATAACTTAATTCTCCAAACTGAAAGTTCATTCCTAACAATGTCTAGATAATCAGACACAAGGTTATATTATCTCTAATGCTCCTGTTTCACTTGTGTATGCAAAAGTAACACACTATTATAATCATGTGTTCCTTTCTTTTTGGCCTGTGATTACCATTCAAAAGAATGACATGACTTAGCATTGTTTTGTCACCCGTCATAGAGGTAATGGAAAAATAGAAATCAATAGTATCATCTTATTAATATTTTTGTACAAGTCTCTAAAATTATTTTCAAACTAACTTGAATACTCAAATCTCAAGATTGAAAGTTGGTAGAAGATTAAAGTTGGAAGAAGAAGCATGGAATCCAATGGAAAAGTGTTGCTTTGAGCAATCTCTAAAACATTTTATAAGTGGTTTAGATCTGTTTTTAAGAGAACCACTTAACAAAGCTAAATATGCCTGAACCTTATCTTTTTTCTTAGGTTTTTAATTTTTTGAGATAATATTATCATTACATCATACACCCTTCCCCTCCATCCACTTCTATGTATCCTTTCTTTGCCTGTCTTTCTCAATATATATATATTATCCTTAGTAAATGTAATGTTTGGCCAAACCTCTTTTATCATCCTTAAACGCAGGTGGTTACCATCACAAACTGTTTGACATTGACTTTACAAAGTATGAAAGAAAGAAACTATTAATAAAACTATTTTAATCCCACAGATCTCAATGCTACTTTTTTAAAAAAGAAATATTATTGGTTATTTTATTTATTTACATTTCAAATGTTATCCCCCTTCCCAGTTTCCCCACCTCAAACCTCTGCCCCCTGCTTCTATGAGGATGTTCCCCTACCCACCTACCCATTCCTGACTCACTGCCCTTATATTCCCCTATGCTGGGGCATCAAACATTTGCAAGACCAAGGGACACCCCTTCCATTGATGCCAGATAAGGCCATCCTCTGCTACATATGCAGCTGGAGCCATGGGTCCCTCCATGTGTTTCTATGTTTGGTGAGTGAGGTAACTCAGTCACAGAAGAATACATGGTAGCCAACAGAAAATATCAGACACCAGGAAAGCAAGAGGCTCCCAGGACCCAACAAGGGATGACATTAGCTGAACTACCCAACAAAAGGAAGGGAGAACCTGTAGAGACCATATCCAAAAGTTAGGCACGGCCCTTGTTTGAGGGATGGGGCCTCCCACCCTTCTCAAAAATTTTAATGCAAAATTGCTCCTTTCTAACAGAAATACAGGGACAAAGAGTGGAGCAGAGACTGAAGGAAAGGCCATCCAGAGACTGCCCACTTGGAGATCCATCTCATATACAGTCACCAAACCTAAGCATTATTATGGATGCCAAGAAGTGCTTGCTGACAGGAGTCTGATATAGCTGTCTCCTGAGAGAATCTGCCAGACCCTTACAAATACAGAAGCTCACACCAAACGATTGGATTGAGCATAGGGTCCCCAATGGAGGAATTAGAGAAAGGACTGAAGAAATTAAAGAGGTTTGCAACCTCATAGGAAGAGCAACATTATCAACCAACCTGAACTCCCACCTGCCAGCTTTCAGGGACTAAACCACCAATCACTTCTGAAGGCAAGTTCATCAACTTTAACATAATAGGAGCTTGATACATAACTTATTAATTTGATTTACAGTACGTAAGATTTTGAAACTAAGTATATGCATTATTTTGTTTCCAAATGTAAAGGTAATAGATTATGAAACTCTTTTTCAAATATTGACATTATTTTAAAGTAAAATTCTAATAATATCATTAATGAGAAAAGTTTTATACTTCATTTAATTTTAGAAAATGAGATTTTGATTTTCCCCAAACAAATACTTATCATGCCTATAGTTATAATCCAACTGGGCAACAAAAGTCTTTCTTTCTTCCTATTTTTAGGCCACACATATTATCTTTTAGTGTGGTTCAGATTAAAAAGGATACTTATTTTTATTATAATTTTTATTCAAATTTATTTGGTTGACAAATTATACCAGTAAGTGGTCCCGACATCATTTCACCTAGGAACTAATTATTTCTCAGTAACATAAATGAGAATCATGTTACCCTAAGTGAGCTGAGAAGGAAATGTGTTTTAAAGAGCAGTGATTTTTCTAAAGTATTGCTTCCTGTCAACCTTTATTCATTTTCTGTACCAGGATCAAACAAGTAGTAACTTTTTTGTTGTTATTTCACCAAGAACAAGTATACCAAGTGCAGTTGATACCTTATGGATTAATGTGCAACTCTTCTTTTCTCCTAGGAAGAACATCCTCTGATTTGCACAGAGAACAGAGACCATGTAGGGAGTTGTCTTCTTGGTTAGTTTGAATGTGGGATTTTTTAGATGAACAGAAATAGGAAAAGGAGGCTGGGCCTGATACGCAATATGTCACAACTTTAGAGGTAGGCTTATGTTTTTCCACTTTCCCCTACAATTGATTTATAGCTTTTACACTTCCCTTGTGGAGGTACAGTATATTTTTTTCTATCAGACAGGATAAGTGCTATGATTCAAATTGTGGCTCTGTAGAAAATTTTTTGAAGCAGCCCAGTATTGACTTTTTTAAAAATTAAGGTAAATTTTGATTTAAACAAGTTAAAATGTGTTTATTAAGATGTGCTTTAATTGAATATGGCTGACACTTTTACATAAAAGATAACAACTACCAAATGGTATGATAGTTGCTAGAGAAGACATGGAGAAAACACTTTGATTGGATGCCTGTGATGATGGATAAGGAAACTGGGAAGATACAGGTATAAGACAGAAAATGGCCAATGACTGTTGAGTGCTGCCTGGAAGGGAAAAATAAAGGACATCACAGTGATTCTCTTGACAACCAAAGCTGGATTTCTCGCTATAGCCTATTAAATAATAAACTCCATTTTTTTTTTAGGTCATACAACTTATGAGAATTTATTATGGCAACTGTAAAAGGTAAATCTGCCATGGTCCTTTTATGACAAGTTTGTAAAAAAAGGATACATTCATTCCACAGCAAATATAGAATGCTCAGTTTCAGCAAAACCATTTAACTAGAAAAATGAGAATTAGCTAAACAAGGTAGCTCACTCAGTTCCTTTTGATTGTTCAGGATAATACTTAATTGTTAAGGTTGAAAAACATGAAAGAGACAAACCTCTGGCATAACTATGAAGAAGATATTAAAATGCGTTCATTCAGATGGGAAGATCCACCATATATGTGGAAAGAACCATTGCATAAGGTCTGTGTGCCAGGTTGCATCAAAATCAAAATGCAAGCTGAGCATCAGTATTCATCTCCCTCTGCTTAGGGAGAACAGATGTAATCAATTTGAACATCTGCCCCATATTCATTCTGCTATGTTATCCTTACCATGATGGGCTAATGTACCTGGAAACTATAAGCCAAAGAAACCCCTTTTATCTGTTTGTTGCTTTGGTTGCATTTTATGTTAGGACAAGTAAAGCAACAAGCACAGTCAGTATTTGGGAGACATCAATAGAAAAACTTCCACAGGTTTGAGACCATGTTGGTCAATACAGTGAGTTCAATGCCAACCATGAACTAACAGTTGGACTCTGACTCAGAGATAAAAAGTCAAATAAATAAAGCAAATGAAATGTGAGGAAGAACTGTGGTTAACTTGAAGGTTTACAAAATTGTTGAGGCAGAAGCAATCTGTTTGGGAAGTCTAGTAGAACTTTGACATTGTGGGGCGTTTTCTGTTTCCACAACATACATTGTACCATAATTATATCTCGCCCTGGGGCCGTGGTTTATCAATGTAATGTGAAAAAAAAACTATTGTGAAATTATATTTCTTTCCTAGTATTGGATTACTTGGGGACTGATTAAATAAATAACATTCGATGTGTTTTTCTGCAGACATTATGGTATCCATATAATGTATTTTGTTTTAAGAATCAAACTGTTAAAAACTACTTCTTATTGTTCTTAGAAGAAAATACAAAATGAAGCATCAAATAAATCAGAAATGTTTGTTTAATAAATAAAAGTGTGAATAGAGTTATTAAATTTTATTTTATTAAAAGAACTGTAGCAGTAAGAAATAAATCTATGGCAGAGGAAAGATTCTGTGGTGAGGTGAGGGTTGGAACCTCTTAACTTTTTTGATAAAACAGTGCAGCAATGGGTTGAAAGTGAATCCATATTGCTATGTTGTATATTAAATAAAAATATGTCTCCATTGATATTATACCATTTTGTTATAGGTGTATTACATTTATATTTTTTCTTTATGATACTAAAATACAAGATTAAAACTTGTATTTATCTTGTAGTTATCATTTTACTCAGTTATAACAATGCCTGCCTAGTATATCTTAGATTTTTATTACATAAACACCAAGAGCAAAATGTAAAAAAAAAAGAAACAAATAAAAATCAATACAAATGCATATATCCATGCTTCAAGAATAAGCTGTAGAGCATTTAATATGCTGGGTTTTCAACACAGAGTGTAGAATTATGATGTGGTTTAGCATATTTCCTAAGTTGTTTCAATTTTGGCATTCCATTACATTTATGGTGCCTTCACAGATATCAGGAAGGCAAAATGTAAAGTATAGACATTTGAGTAAAGTCATTAATGAGAATTAAAAGGGAAAGTGCCATGCATTAATCACACTGTCACCAGTGAAAGCATATCATTTTAAAGAGTTTCCTCTGTCACACTCTTCAGGAATAATTTGGATTTGTCCAAAGACGAAAATATGTTTTAAAAATACAATATTCTGCTCATCCATAGAACACTGCAGATTTCCAAAATGATCGATGTCGGTTGAAGTATTATTTTTTAAAATTCTGTGCTGACGGCCACCTCTGATTTAACTCCAATTTCTCTTCTACAGCTTTTATGCAGATTGCTTTTCCTTACAGTAGCTGGTAAAGAAAGGGTAAAATGTGTCATTAATCATATCTAACAGCATGAACACCTGAAAATCTTCCCATGATACAATTCACATTTTCTATGCCCATAAAAGCTCTCATTACCTCATGCTGAGTCATCTTTTGAACATTTATGAAATCAAACAGCCTCAGTTTACAAATAAAGTGATTCCCCTGCATGCTATAGGTGTAAACATTGGCAAAAACTTGAGAGAGAGAGAGAGAGAGAGAGAGAGAGAGAGAGAGAGAGAGAGAGAGAGAGAGAGAGAGAGAGAGGAGTATACTACTCTATCTATACTGAGAAGGAGTTGCTTCAGGTCCCTATGGCTGCTTGGCCACTGTAGTGACCCGATGGAAAATGTACTGTGTTAGCACAATAATCACGATGAGCACCTGGGAAAATAGTCTTAAGCCATCTGTCACCATTGCTAGGTCAAGTATTAGTTCTTTTAAACTTGCCAGCTAAGGCATGTCAGCAAGTCTGTATTTTATAATTATGACTCTGTATCACCCTCTGTGTAATAAGGAGGAATGCTTTGCATTCTTCCAGTTTGGGCAAAACTCCAGGACTTCTAGCAGCTTCCCTGCAGGCTATAAAATCTCAACAAGATGAGAGAGTCAAATGCTAGCCTGTCACCTCCTTGAAGAAGATGGATGGAACTATCAATATACCAATAAAGCAAAGGCAGGCTGATGCAAAGCAAGGGTGCCTGTGACAAGAATCTAGCTGTGGGAGTGACAGGGCAGAGAAGTCAATTCGGCAGCTTATTACAGCCAGTGTTGATAAGTGATATCATCATCAATACACAGAGATTGAGCCACCAGGGATCATTCATGGCCTTCAATCAGGAAACTCAGAGTGTGCAGCAGATGCAGTTCCGTGTCTAGTCCTATCAGTGTACTCTCTATCCACTTCAGACCTGTGACCAAGGACTGGAATGTCCAATCAGCACTCCATTATCAATACTTTTTGGACATAGTTGCACAGAAGGTGTATATGTCTGCACATGCAAAAATAGTGTAATTTCTTTTAGTTTATTACCAAAAATGATACATTATTTTTCTAACATGACTACTTTTTCAGGAGATTTTTTTTACCTACTATTTCAAAAAGGGTCAAAACATGCTTACTATCAAGAGCTATTGTTACATCTATGTACTTGTGAAAAATGATCAGCCAGTTCATGTATTTTGGAAAATTATTCATCAACAAGTTATGGAGACTTATTTCACTCTTGGTTGTATGAACATGTCTCCCTATCCATTCATGAAAAGATCAGAGGAATCCCAGCAATTTTCTGGAATTTCCATAAGAACCCAAGGCAGTCCTTTTGTTTTCAGACTTGGACTTTCTGGGCTTGTCTTTCACAGTCCATTTTAGAACTCTCTAATTCACAGATCTTCTGGCTCTCTGCCAACAGACACTCTCTGCGGTTTCAATTGTCTCAGTCAATCTTGACTGTCCTGCTTTAATTTAAGCCTCAGGCTACCTTGGAACATGTATTCAGTTGTTCTATTTCCTACATTTAAGTCACTATTGTTACATGGCTCAGAGGAAGTTAAACTGAAACTATATATGAATATATCCCAATATTTGGTTAGTTATACACATGGATATTGATGTCATGGTTTTCCTCCTGGTACTACTGTGTTACGAATAAAACACAAAGCTCCCATATCATGTGAAACAAGTACAGTAATAATATAATAACCATCCAACTAATTGTCTCCCATTACAGTAATAGGATGGTGTCATCGAAACTGTAAATTTTAATGGGATCTTTTCATTTTCAAAACCAACACCCACACATTATGATGTTAGCCAGAATTCTTTGCAAGTTTCTGTGGTTCTCATTTGCCCTTGTCTCTTCCCTTTTCTCTTCAATATCAAGAATAAATAGTCTAGCAATTAAACTTATTAATACTAACTAGAGTTGGTGACCTAAACTACTCCTGAACGCAAGTCTCCATACCAAAACACATCCCATAATTATGGTTCTCCATCATCATCCCAAGACTGGAAGAGATTCTTTGCTTATTTGTTAATATTTTCCAAAAACACCATCTTTGATCATAATTTAATTATTTGAAATACCACTCAATTAGATACTTTCTTTTCATGTTTTTTTTTTTTTTTTGGTTTATTGTGTTTGAGAGAGTATGTGTGTATGTGTGTGTGTCTGTGTGTGTGTGTGTTTGTGTGTCTGTGTTTAAGTTTGTGAGGCAGAAGACCCTAAGGTCCAGTTTTCTGTGTGTGTGTGTATGTGTGTGTGTGTGTCTGTGTGTGTGTGTTTAAGATTGAGGGGCAGAATAAAATTAAAGACAAATATTAAATTAGTCTGGATATTAGTATGCTAAGAGACCAGGTTCTTACATTCATAAATAAAAACCATCATTGCAGTACTATGTCTTCCAACTTTATTAAATCAAAGTAGTATGTGAAACTGTGTAGACTCTTCAGGTAATATAACTGTCTGATGTGTTCACTAGCACAACAAATCATACATTAACTATAATAGTAGATTGTACAAACCAAATTCTTATATTTTGACTATACTATTGTCAACTTCAATGGGTGGAACTTAATCATAAACCCCAATAATTATTTGCCAAGTTCTCTTTTTATTGATTATTTTATTTACTTACATTTCAAATATTATCCCCCTTCCTGGTTTCCCCTCTGCAAAACCCTATCCCATGCCTCTTCCCCTGCTTCTATGAGGGTACTCTCCCACCAACCCACACACACCCACCTCACCCCCTTAGCATTCCTGTATGCTGGAGCATCGACTCTTCACAGGAGCAAGGACTTCTCCTCCCATTCTTTGGGTGTGCATTGACTAATAAATAGCCATTGGAACCTGAAGAGCAAGAGCTTTTCAAACTGAATAAAAACATGAAAATTAAATCATTGTTTCACACATTATGTCAAAATCCATTTATTAATTTTAAAGAACCCCAATATGAGAGGAGACAGTTTTAAGGGTCACATTAAAGTAGGGACAATAAAAGTTCTCATTAATAATTTAGCTACAAAAAGTAATTATTATGATTTTGTAAATATGCATGTTTATTACTAAAACATATCCAACAATAATTATATCAAAAGTGATAAAAGGTTATTATTCACCATGAAATAAGACACAAACATTATTCTGAACCAAACAGAATAACAATAAAATTGGAAACTCTCTTAAAATCAAAATAGCCAGAGAATTAAATGAAAAGCTGAGAGCAACAAGAAACACAGGTTAAAAAAATGTCTTTTCCACATAGGAGACTACTCATTACTTTTAAAACGAATGATGGATGCACACTTCAGTGTAGAAAGTAGAAATGCACTTTACACTGGTAATGAGGTTTTCCTTTATAGAACATCAAAGTATGATGGATCATTCTCTCTGTGTATATTTCTTCTACTTTGCAAATTTCTGTTATAAATATTATAAAAGTAATCAAATATGTATATTGTTCATTATAGATGCACATGTATATTAATAACAGTCATAAACTATAATTGAAAAGTATATACAATCACAAAATCTCAACAATAAGGCAAGATACACAACAGGTACCAGAATTAGTTATTGTTGATGGGATGGATAAATTTTGATGGTGTTGCTGGTAGTTATGAGATTATGTGTCATATTTGGGCAGAGGGAGTGAGAGAGAAACAATATTTTTCTTGAAGACTTTTCTGATATTAGCCAAGATATATTGAAATTTTACTTCTCTCCATCCCATTTATTTTTTCAAGTTCTCCAACATTGGGCAACATTCGTAGAAAAAATGAAAATGTATTTCAAGCTCGAATTATATTATGGAGGAAATTTTATCATCATAATCATCATCATCATCATGACCATCATCATCACTATTTTTCACCCATATCTGTCCATAACTTGCCCCTAAAGACTAAACTGTCCATCTATTGTGGCATAGAGATAAACCAAAGAAATCTATGTGACCAAAAGTATATGAAAGTTATCTTCTGGTTTTGACAGGTACTCTCCTATAATTTCCACTGACCTTCCCTAAGGGCAGTCTCAGATACATCTATAGTAGCATTTACAGTTAACTTCTGTGTTATATAAATTGTGAATCTTGGTTAAGAGTGTATTTGAATACAGAGAGCAAAAAGTAGAAAAAAGTAATCCAAAGTCAGTTAAGTAAATTTCTAGTATTTAATATTTTTTCTCTTTGTGTTTTTCAAGTTTCCTCATATTAAGATGTTGATCAGAGTTACAGATAGAGTATGGAACATCATATTAACATTGAGACATTACATGTAGAAGACTAGGAAATGTTTCCTCTGGGACTAAAGACAATGGAGTGAAATGATACACAGTAGAAAGGGGTTCCTTTACTGTCTCCTATATAAGGTTATTAAGTTGTTAAATGAAAGGATTTGGGGGCTGATATGAGACTATATAGGGGGAATAAAAACAAAAACAAACAAACAAAACCAGATGTATCCTAACAAAAACTTAAAAATATCTAAAACATTGAAATGACAAACATCTGAGCTAAAGGTAAATATGACCTGCAAAAATTAAGGAAAAAAATTCACCATCTAAGCCTATTGAAGTTGATGATCTCATAAAAGAAAAATGACATTTTATAAAGGGTTAGTAAATAAATGATACAGAGTCTCGGACAGATATATACACACACGCGTGTGTGTGTGTGTGTGTGTGTGTCTGTCTGTCTGTCTCTCTGTGTATCTGTTTGTGTGTGTGTGCATGCATGAGAGAGATAGATTCAGCATAAGTCAATGTGCAAAGCAAATGGAAAGTACAGCAAATTATAAGGAAAAATAATTAACATATACAATGCCAACTCTGACATGAGCCAGAAATTGAAATTATTAGAAAAACACGTTAGCATAGCTATAAAATTATGTTATATGAGGTAAGATGAACATTCTTGAAATGAATGACAAGGTCACAGTAGCATGTTTTTTTTTTTTTTTTTTTTTTTTTTTTTTTTTGCAGAGAAACAGAATAAAAAACACAAAGAACTAGATGGAAATATTAGGAATAAGAATTGCAATGTCAAAAGTAAAGAGACAGCAAAATAATTAAACCATTCAGAAATATCTCAAAAATCAAATTCAAAAACTAAATAAAATGGATGACAGAAGAATTTGTTTAAAAGATGTTTATATATTATATACTAATTATCAAATGCTGATATATATTTATTACTACACAACAAATTGGGCTTAAAACCCACAAAGAAACAAACAAACAAGAATTACCCAAAGTATAGATGTTTAGTCAGGATGTTTAGAACGATAAAAAGATCAATTCTACAAAAAAAAAAAAAAGCACAATGTAGAAATTTTAATATATGAACGTTCAATGGCAAAGCTTCAAAATATTGTCTCAGAATTTTATAAAATTTAAATGTGAAAATGCGAAGTCCACAACTTTTACATAGTTAAAACAATCGTTTCTCAATAATTCTTCGATTATGACAAAAAACTTGTAATACTGTAAAAGATCTAAGGTATACTATCCACAATTCACTAAGCTAGAAAATGATGAATCTAATAAACAGTTTTAATCCCACACCTATTTTAGAACTATTTATTCAATTTATATCAAATTATTCAAATTTATGAATATAAACATTATTCTCAGCTTTTGTTTATGATTCAGTGGAAAGAACGGCACTTGAAAAATCACACACTGAAGAGAGGATCTTTAGACATTTGGATGTGAGAATTGGGGCAAAAGATAAGAGCCTTGTCCATAATAATGCTTATTTGTGTTGTCCACACATTGTCCAAATCTCACAGGCTTGTGGGACAGGAAACATGGCTACATGGAGTAAAAATTCTCATGAAAATCTAGGCTGTGTCCTTGCTTATCTTCAATTTTAGATTAGTTTCTTATCATGAGTAGATTTACTTATTACATGATAACATTTGCTATGAAGCATTTGTATAGCGAATAAATCATTGATTGTTGGTAATTCAGTATTTGAAAACCAATTTCGTATATTGAAGCAATGAATCAGTTTATCAACAAAATTGGTATTGGCTTTAGGGTAAATGAAATATTAGTTTTAAATTTGTTTCACAATTTCAAATTTTAATTACTTTTGTCATACTCTGAGGCTTTAAGTGATTTATTGGTATAGTAACACTTCAGGCAAATATGCTGGTTTCTCAAGATTTCCAGTTTTATTAAAAATATATCACTGTGCTCTGTGAATAATTGTATGATTAAGAAAGGAGAAACAGATGTAAATAACATACACATAGGCACACATATGCACATATAGACATATTTATGCACATACACATACACTTAGACTCAGATATGCACATATACACATATACAGACACACATGTATGTATATATACACACACATACACATACTCACACATACAAATACTCATAAATATACACATAACTCTAATAAATATACACACTCACACACACACACACACACACACACACACACACACACACACACCATACATCATACATACACATGAACTTGCACATACACATACACGAACATTCTACTTGGAATCACAAAAGCCAATTATTATTTCTTCCATTTGTGAAAGCTTACTTTGAACACAAAATTTTGGTCCTCTGTGAATATTTCATTATCTCTCTGTAATTTTATTTTAAAAATGTTTTAAAATGTTCATTTAAAAATTAGAAAACATCTACTATATGAATATTTGTAACATACCACTTGATGATTTAATACACTTAAAAGTTACGCAAACTAGAAGAGATTGAACCTATTTCCTCCATAGACATTTTTTAATCTTTAGAACAATCCAAAGCTTTTCTTGTTGCTGCTTGACATATTATATATGTTATTTATCTACAGCTACCCTACTGAACACACACACTATAACTTTTTGGTGTTTACTATAACTGAGAACTTAATTAACAGTTCTATTTTCTTTATATATATATATATATATATATATATATATATATATATATATATATATTTGTGATATTTGTGTGTGTGTGTTTGTGTGTGTCTGTGTGTCTGTGTGTTTGTGTGTGTATCCTGTATGTTACTTTGGATAAGAATTTAGGATGCAGTGAAAGTAGGTCTATAAAGTTTACATTCCTTTAAAAATGAAGGGTCTTGGTATTAATTGACATTGAACTTGACTACCAGATGACTGTACTCTTGGGCTCTTCTACTGCCTATAAGTCTCTATGAAAAGCTGAAGTCACTCTCTACATCTCTTATCTCTGTCTCTGTCAAGGACACACACAATCACACACACACACACACACATACCAATCACAATCACAAATTCGCTTAGGCACAAATGGTTAATTCAGGGTAAAAAATGTGTTGGAATTAACTCACTTGTTACAGAATGTGTATTTGGTGTTGTGTTTGGTGGCACTGAGATTTGAAGTCACAATCTGGACACTGATCTGTAGGGTAATTTCAGATTTAAAGATATTAAGAAGTGAAGGTTAATGAGAGTCAAAAAATATGTCTAATTTTCTAATGCAAAATATTTAAACAGATTAGCCTTAGCCTTATATGTATATTTCTAAAACGTTACCATAAGAAGGCCTGGGCTACATAAAGCAATTTGGTGGTACCTTCATCTGAAACTAAAGCCTCAACATCTATTCAAAGTCAATATTTACTCTACAGAAATGACTACATGCTAGATATGTTATCACAGTAGACCTAGATAGACTGACAAAGGAAATTGAGAAAGGCCTATTCTACTATTACATGGTACATGGAATATTTGAGAATACAGTAGAAAAACAATCACAAATTTAGGCCTATGTAATAAATTCTGCTGTTTTGCATAGCTATTCAACACATCATGCTGGGAACTTCTGTCATGGGAGAGATGAAAATGAGACATACATCTTGTCTCTAGAGGTCTCAGGGATGTGTCTGACAGGCTGACAGATACAACAGGCATTTGTCAGCATGTATATTTGCAACAATTGTAGCTGATTTGTAGATTTATTGGATTGAAAATGTTCTTCAACATATTTGAAGTTATGGGAAATAGCCATCTTTTATGAAATTGCATGTTGGCGAATACCTAGCAGATTCAATGAATTTTAATTTCTGCAGAGTTTAAAAGGTTTAATTTTATGACAAATTCTTCCATGAGAGAAGGAAGAGAGTCTTCATGTAATCTGAAGATTATAGATAAAAATCTTAAATAAAATGTGCCTTCCTTTGTGGGGTAAAGATAATAGGTTTTTACAAGCTGTTTTCCTAGTTTCTAAACTGCCTACCAGGCCAGGGTTCTTTGTAAAGCACAGTTCCATAAATGGCTCCCTGCTATGCCTTACTTCACCACGTGTTTATTCAGATAGATGTCAGTCTCCTATATTTTTGGTTGTGAGCCTAGCCTTTAATGGCTGAGCCATCTCTCCAGCCCAGTGCAGGACAGAAACTGAAGGAGGGACTGTCTACAGACCATTCCACCTGGATATCCATCCTATGGGCAGTCACCAAAGGTAGAGGTTGATGTGGATGTCAGGATGTACATGCTGACAGGAGCCTGATATAGCTGTCTCCTTAGAAGTCTGCAAGAGTCTGACATACTCAGAGGCAGATGCTCACAGCTAACCATTAAACTGATCATGGGGTTCCCAATGGAGAAGATAGAGTGAAGGCTGAAGGAGTTGAGAGGATTCGTGACACCATGAGGAAAGCAACAATACCAACCAACTAGAGCCCCCAGGGTCTAAACCACCAGCCTGGGAGCGCTTAGGGAGGGACCCATGGCTCCAGCTATATATGCAAGGGAGCTATATATAAGTGGGAGAAGAGATCCTTGGTCCCATGAAGGCTGGACGTCGTTGGGGGGGGATATTCGAAGGTGGGGAGGTGAGATATGGGGGAGGGTGGGTGGGGTTCACCAACGTGGAGGCAGGAGGAGGGGGGAAGGGATAGTGAGTTCCTGGGAGGGAGGGGGGGAAATGGGGTAAGGAGAGAACATCTGAAATGTAAATAAAATTTCTAATAAAAAAAAAAAGATGTCAGTCTCCTTTCCCTTTTTGTTCCCTTAACACTGTTATACCAACTTTACTCTTCACAAATCTTTAGTGGGAGAGTAAAGCCACCTTTAAACAGAAAAAACAAGGTAATTTGGTTCTGTTTTAGTACTTAGAATTTAAACTAGAGTACAAAACAATAAAACCTCATTCTTAATCCTCAGTAATTACTTCCCAATAATGTGTTAGAATGGTTAGAATAAACGTGGTTTGCTATGATAAATATGTCTCCCACAGCTTCAAGCAACTCTCTTCTCCAGTGGAATGATTTCAATGGTTTGAAATTCCACAATAAGGAAGGATATTAGATGTTTGTTTGTCAAGCATCCTTCTGGATTCAGAGCCTTTCAAAGAGGCTCATTATTTATCCAAAAATGTGATATAATGAACAATGTAGCCTTCAGATGACACTTCGGTATTTGCTCATCTCAGACCTACACATAACACAAAGTATTTAGTTACTCCATAAATAGATTAATGCTCCACAGTGGGATTTACAATCACTAGGGATTACTGAGCATTTATGGATTTTTCACAAGCTACTAACACCTTAGACGCACCTATGGACAGGGTAGCCTATTGCTTGATGTTCCTAGACTGATCTGCAAAGTAGAACAACCACTATCAAGATGCTGATAAGTGTCTTGAGGCTCCTTTACAGATGAGAGGCAGTTGAGTCTTCCCCATTCAGCAATCAGATTCATTCAAGACAATCACATTAGTATGCCTTTTCATTAAGTTTCATGGACACGCAATCAATGAGATCCTTCCCGTGGCCACAATTGTGTTTTGTTTGCTTGTTTTTTAATTGTATATTTTATTTGCTTACATTTCAAATGTTATCCCCTTTCCTGGGTTACCCTCTGGAAACCCCCTATCCTGTCCCCCCTCCCCTTGCTTCTACCAACTCACTCCTACCTCTCCACCTTGGCATTTCTCTACGCTGGGGCATCGAGCCTTCACAGAAGCAAGGGTCTCTCCTCCCATTGATGCCTCTGCTACATATGTGGCTGGAGCCATAGGTCCCTCCATGTGTACTCTTTGGTTGGTGATTTAATCCCAGGAAGCTCTGGGTGGGTCTGGTCAGTTGATATTATTGTTCTTCCTATGGGGTTGCAAACCCCTTCAGTTCCTTCAGTCCCCAGTTGTCAATAACGAAATCATCTCAGTGTTAGTAAAGATCTTAGTGCTATTCCACAGAGACACAAGTTGTGGTGGAGCACCTGTTTCCATCCAAAATGAGCAAAATAGAAATGTATCTGTTAATTCCTTTCAGCAATATAACGTGCTTCTTAATTGTGCATCATTGTAGAACTTTTCCTGGGGAAGTCTATTTGCTCCAGATACAGCATTAGTGACAGGACAAAGAAAGAAGTCCATGAAAGTGTATATTAGTGAAGCAATGAGTCTACTGCAATTCCCTATAGGAGCATGGGTGACTCAGAAGCAAATGTATCACCAGTAAGCCCGTCATATGATGAGTGATAACTCACAAAAGCTACATACCAGAGATCCATTCATGACTAATCAATGATACAGCTGGGTTTATGAAACTCCCTGTATTTGCTCACACTGAGTTGCTAAGCTATTGTTTCAGGAGTCATGTTACTCAGCAGAGGCCTCCTGATAGACACATCTCTCAGAATGTAGAACTAGCACAATATTTCTATCTGTAGGAAATTGCCTTTGTGAAGAAATCCTGTGGACATAGGTTTTCTAGGTATTTTTCTCCACGAATTACTTTGAAAACACTTTAAATGTCCATTTTCCTCTAGTGACAAACTACACAGCATGTAGTACACATGACATGAACATATATCATCATATTAAATGATGAGCAGTTACTCATAATTAAATCAAGTTACCCCTGTAGACAGTGACAAAGTAGATATTTTGCATCTGTGTCAATCCTGAACTTTGCTCTATGCCAAGCACATCTTCTCTGTGCCTTCCATGATAAGGAGACATAATTATCATTCAAGGGGAATACGCAGGACATCAGTGGCTTCCACTGATCCCTCTTTACTAATCATGTGTACCCACTCAGTAGCACAAGTGATTTATACCTCTTACCATGTTCTGAGTAGGTTGAGCACTACACAGTACAAAAAGGGATAAATGAACTAGGATACCAATTATTCATTTTGAAGCAGAAAAACTAAGACTGAGTTAGTGAGAGGACCATATATTTAAAACTCTAGTGCTCTATTTGCAGCATAAGTGCATACTGTTTTAAATGATAATCAAATCTGAGTAGATTATAAATTATTCTGTAGCTCACTCTATCTTTTTCTCATTCTCTTGGGCCAGAGCATTATGTATTGGGATGCGTACAAGGTAAATGAGTACATACAGAGATGTATGTACAAATGGCTCTTCATTTTATTAGCCTAGTTCTCATTCCTATGCTATTTCAGAAATTACCACACAGCTGTCTAAATGGACTCCTCATTTGTAATTTCTCTCCCTTCTATTTATTCTCTATACAATCACCAGAATGAATTTTTGAAAACATAAATAAACTGTGTCATGTTTTTCTAGGACCACTATTTTTCATTTTGTCCATTGTAATAATGCAAACAATGTTTATATGTCTTAGGTCTGAAAACGATCTGCTAGCTACTCTAGTTTCCATTTCACCCTCTAGTGGTGTCTCAAACATTCTCAGGGTTATGTCAATATCTAACCACGTGTCATGATTTCTCTTACTGAATAGCTTTTCTACCTTGGAAAAGAGATCATTATTGTCTTTTCTGATACATTTTTCTCATTTCATCTATTTAGAGTGATTCCTTTGTATTTCTGTGCTGGATGCATTACTCCTCCCCATTGTAGATTGAGAGCCTCTGGCATGCCTTGATTAGGATATATAAATGGCTCTGCTTCTCACTGGCATACATTTGGACATGCTCAACTAGAGCAGTAACGGGCATTGTGGGAAGAGACTAATGGTAGGATTATTATTTGAGTTCTTGACACCAGGCCTGTATTCTCTAAGTATTATTTTTAAATTAAATTTTTCTTTGCCTTTTTTCTTTCATCCATATAACCCATCTTTTTTTTTTTCATCTTGAACAACACAACTGCCGTCACTACTCATCCAGACTTGTTTATTGACTCACCCTGCGCAATTGTCCTTCAAAGCAATTTCTTTTCACTCTAATTCTAATTTCTAATTCCTCTTTTATACATATGAATATGTGTCACATCTACATATCATGTATATATATGTATAATAGTCTATGTCATATATATATATATTTTATATATATTATATATATATATATATATAATTTTTTATTAGTTTTCCCCTTTTCTGAGTTAGTAGAACTCATCCTATGTTTTTCAATATTGGATTCTCACAATAAAAATGGATGCACTGTGAAGCATCATAGCACCTGGAGAATCAGATATGGTTCAAGAAACTGAATATATGCACAAATAATTTCATTTTGTATACAATTTGCATAGCAAACCTCAGTACTTAGTTAAAAAAAAAGAACTTCAATATCAATCACTCTAACTACCAATTGGAACCTAAATTCAAGTCTAATAAATTATGCTTAGAGTGTTCAGTATGACTAAATATCTCTGTAGGAGTAAAATCCCACAGATGTATCTTCATCAAATGCAGAGAAAGTAGCACAGGAGTTTTTGTTATTCTAGAAGGAACTGTCCATGAAAATAATCACAGACTATATTGCAGCTATTTCTCATCTGAAGGGTCAAAGTTACTGACAAACTATGAGAAGTTTAAAATCATCTTTGGGCTTTTCTGCCAACAGTTGAAAGGCAAGTAATAAGATCCCTCTCAACCACAAAACAAAATCACAGCCCTCTCCAACATTTACTCCTCACCTGTTTAACCCAGACTATTAAATGTGAGATTGCTCTTCACTTTGGAGGAACAACAGAACAGCCCTCCATCACATACTAGTAGTATGCTGGACTTTCCATCAAGATGGGTCAGCTAGCTCATAAGAGCCACTGATGGATCTGTCAGTCAAGCAAAATTACAAAAATGAGTGCTAATTCCTTCTTCCGTCTGGAGGTCTCTTTTGGCTTTAAAGCTACTGAACAGCTCTTCCTTCAGTTAAGAATTACCAGATTCGGTCAATATGTACACACACACACACACACACACACACACACACACACACACACACACACACATATATATATATATATATATATATATATATATATATATATATATATGTCCTCCAAATAATATTTTGGCTTTAATTCATCCTGATCTATGTGTCAATGTGTCAAGTTTTCTTAAGTTGAAATTAAGCTGATGAAAGTTTATGAGGAAAACTCAAACATCAGAACCATGTACTCATAGACACATAGCACACATATACACACAGTGATGGTGCACAGTTATCACATTCCTACTCCTCTTCTCTTCCACAAACAAAGTGTGGATTTTACAGTCCTGGTTCCATGCTGCAGATCTCTCACATTAAAATAAGGTGTGTAACATATGGGTACAATTAATATCCCCTAAATTAATATGTGACTTTCAAAAGAAATTTGGATTACTTCTTTTTTTTTCCCCAATATATTTTACTTGCTTAGATTTAAAGTTACAACTGCACAGTTTAATCATAGAAATAGTCATGTCCTTTCAGGAGGGAAACTGATTCTATTTTTGACTACTAAGTCACAGAATCTGTACTGAATTTTGGTGGTAACTATTTTGATTTTTGATATTCTAAAAGTGTATAGACCCTTTTGAACATTATACTGATAACATATAGTTTATCATATTATCCCTACTCAATATTTATACACTAATTAAGAAAATTAAAATTAACTTAAAATAGAAAGCCCAATTAACTAAATTATAAAATTTCACAGTAGTGTTTTTACTACAATAGTTCATTGCTAGCAACTTAGAGGTAAAGAGAAAAAAAAATGTGCCTTGTCCAACGAGTCTGTCTAAGTTAGGGATTTATTGCTGTGAATGGACATTATGGCCACAGGAACTCCTTTAAAGGGAAAGATTCAGTTGGGGCGGGCCTACAGTTTCAGAGGTCTAGCCCATTACTGATATTGCAGGAGGCATGGTAGCCTGAAGGCAGACATGACATGGAGATTACATACATCCAGATTAACAGGCAGGAGGAAGTGAATGAAGTACACTCCCTTGAACAAAGCCTCACCTATTCCAACAAGGTCACACTTCCTGATAGTGCCACTCCCTAGAAGTCTATGTGGGCCTTTCGAAAGACTGCCATTTTCTTTTATTTCTGTCGAAATGAAGGTCAGTACAACGCATCTATGACAGAGTAGAAACAGACCAAATTAAACATGAGCAGGACCAGATAGCAAAAAAGTTTTCCCCAGGGCTGCTATTGGACGTACATACTCCTGTGAGGAATAGTCTTAGAATATTTCAGAATATCCTAATAATGAGGACATTATTCGTCATTTACTTCATGGCCATGCCACCCTGGATAGGCATGAGCTCCTGTGACCTCAGAATCTAAAAAGGGAAAGTATCCCAATTACGTAGAATTTGGACCTTCTTGACTATAATCTTTTGTTGTTGTTGTTGTTGTTATTTTATTTATTTACATTTCAAATGTGATACCCTTCCAGTTTCTCTTCTGCAAACCCCCTATCCATCACCCTCCACTGCGTCTATGAAGGTGCTCCACTACCCACCCACCCACTCCTGCCTCACAACCTAGACTTCCCCTACACTAGGGCATTGATTCTCCACATGATCAAGAGCTTCCCCTCCTACAAATGCCAAATAAGGCAGTTCTTTGCTACATATTCAGCTGGAGCCATGGGTACCTCCATGTGTACTCTTTGGTTGGTGGTTAAGTCCCTGGGGGCTTTGGGGTGTTGGGTTAGTTAATATTGTTGTTCTTCCTATGGGGTTGCAATCCCCTTCAGCTCCTTCACTCCTTCCTCTGACTCCTCCATTAGGATCCACGTGCTCAGTCCGATGTTTGGCTGTGAGCATCCACATCTGTATTGGTCAGGTGCTGGCAAAGCCTCTCAGGAGACAACTATACTAGGGTCCTGTCAGCACGCACTTTTTCATTATTATATATTGACTAAGTGTTTGTAAGTAATATTTATTAAAGAAAGCAATATGGCTAAGAATTGTACTGAGATACCAGAGCTGATGTGTACATGTGTCTCTTACAGTAGAACTCTTAGCATAAGCCAGTAGCTATACTGTGTTTTATATAATTGGGATTAATGCCATACATAAGCCTGTTTTGGTTTTTTTTTTTTTTTTTTTTTTTTTTAAGAAAACCTATAGTGCACTCAGTACTGTTCAAATCCTCTCTGAAGTCTGTTCTGTGTTTTATAATATATGATATGTGAATAATTTTCAGAACTAGGAAAAGGAATCATAATGAAATTTTCAGATTAGGATCAGTGTTAGTCTTGGCATAACCTCCTTCATAGTACTTCATACTGTAATTTTAATTTTTTTCAAAATTTAATTTTAATAATGGTTCTTAAAAGCTTTATCCTCCCTTGTAGCTCACCACCCCCTGCCCCACCAAAGGTAGTAGGAAAAAAAGATACAGGGGTTTGGGGGGAGTAGACCTGTTTAGAAAGGCTCTTTGGAGCAACTCCCATCTGTGTTGTCTGGAAACTGGCAGTTCATCCAATCACAAATACTTCATGGATACATCAGCAATCTAGCTACATAGAGTTGGGTTAGCAACAGCTGTGACATGACCTGGCAGAGACAGCCAGGCTTCAGCCTCTGCTTGAGACAGCAGAAGGGGCCAGGAGGAATGCCAGAAGTTCTTTGCTGTGGCTCTCTCAGGGAAGTGAAGATCACTGGAGACTTGAGACCCACAAGTGTTGCACAACTAGCTTTGCCAGTAAGTCAAGCTCTGTTTCTGTCACTCCATGGAGTCCTATTTATACCCTCCAAACATCACTTGTCCTCCACATGCCTTGTCTCAGTACAGCTCTTGCTTCAACAGTATCTGCAATCAGCCTGACTCTGTAGAAGCCTCAAGAAACTGCAGTACACCATCAGAAGATTTTTGGTGTGTTTCTCTCTATGGAGTCATGACAAATGCAGCTCAACTAGGCAATGCAAGGTAGATCAATACATGCATGTTGTTAGCAAAGAGTCCTTCATCACAGGCTTGCCTTTGCAGGACATCCTCTCTCCTTTGTCTGCTTCAGTGAAACATTCCTTCAGGAGTCTGCCTGAGCTTTTCACACCTGTGTTCACTTTTATGTCTTTGCCCCAGCAAAATACCATCCAACCAACTTTCCCAAGAACCCTTACATTTCCACTACAGCATACAATAAACCCCTTAAAATTTATGTGCTGAAGTAATCAAAATCATTTTTATATTTTAGAAAAATTAGTCAATGAACTTATTTGAGCCACTATGCTACAGTCAATGTTTTTCAAAACAAAAGGTCAAGAAAAATTCTGGACAAGTATAAAATGGTCTGAAGTTTTCATGACAGTTGACATATGAAATAATCTTTTCATTTCTTGTTGGAAGATGACATTCTTTGTCTAATACATTACTGTCCATATTCTCACTCAATTTAAATTTTTTCATGTAAAATTAAGTTATAGGATTCTTAAGAAATTAAATTGCCTCCACATAACTGTTTAGAAAATTTTTTGGTGATATCTATAAAATGATCACACAAAATATGATTAGATATTTATAACTCCCAAGACAAATGCAGTGGATCTATTACCCTTTCTTAATTTCGAATGTTCCTGTCCATCTACAGGATATGAACTCACATGAAATTGAGACCTAAGAAATGATATAAATTCAGATGACAGCATGTTTAATTAGGCGAACCTTCACAACTTGTGAATGGTTTCCTTATGACAAGAGAAGTATGTTATGTGAAGATAGTGACAAGGATTGGAGTTATGCTTCAACAGTTGAAAGAATATCTAGCCTTTCAGAGCTGGAAAGGCCAGTGGAAATGATCTACTTACATGCTTCAGGATAAACAAAACATGGGTGATACTTGCCTGTACTTAAACTTCTAGCATTCAGAACTGTGCAACATCTGTTACCATATCACTAATTTTTTGTGTATCATGTAATACTTATGAATCTAAGAAAGGAAGAATAAAACACATAGTAAATACATTCAGAGTTCTTTTCTGTTAGTGACAAATACCAAATTTAACAACAAAATGGGGCATGTTTTCTTAACATATAAAAATTAAATAATCATTTTGGGAATGTATTTTAATATATCACACACACATAATTATATAATCATGGCACACTCTAGATACAGCAAAATTATTCACCCATTCTTATCATCCTTTATCTGTTTGTAGTCCCCTTCCCACCAAGACTGTCTTTAACTAGCCGATTTTCTGTCTTTACTATCTGATTTGCTGCATGTCATGTACTGTATTTCAATATCACAGTCTATTACAGTATATTACAATATACACAGTATCTCACTGTGTATATTGGCTTTGATATACTTCATGCTATTGTCTGTAGAAGGAAGTCATTGAATTGTTTTCCAATACGGTTATACAAGTATTGAAGTATCTATATTTTCAAAGCATTTCTTTCTAACATGAATGGGTGACAAGTGAGTGTTTGAGAAACATTTGTGAAGAGGTGTACATGGAACCTTAATTTTGATTTCACTTGAATAAAATGCAGAATTAGAATTTCTGGAATATTTGTTTAACAGTCTAAGTAAAAGCCAATCTGTTTTCTTATTGCCTAAATAAGTTTGTAATGCTACATGCAACATACAAATTTCCCTTCTTTTTTATCACTATCAATGTGAAATATTTTTCATTTTTCCCTCCCTCTGTCCTTCCCTCCCTCCTCACTCCCTTCCTTTCTCCCTTCTTTCCTTTGTCCTTTTATTATTACTTCTTCCTCATTTCTTCTTTCCTCACTTTCATCCAGTATTTTTTTTCTGGATCTCTCTCTCTCTCTCTCTCTCTCTCTCTCTCTCTCTCTCTCTCTCTCTCCCTCTCTTTCTCTCTCTCTCTTTCCCTCTCTCTCTATATATGTGTGTGTGATATCATATGTAAAACCCATTTTTCATAGATAATCTATTTGTATATTTCTTTATTTCTCTTGTTTGTTGATTCTGTGCAACATACAAGTCCCTCTTCTCTTTTATAAGCACGATCAATGCCAAATATTTTTCACTTTTCATTTCTTCCCTCCATCTTCATTATAGTGCTGAAATTTTGCCACCCGTGTGTATTACTTAATATGTATTCAAATATTTAGCACTTCACTTAATACTCTGAGATTTAAATTCTTTATCAATGAATAATTCTTGTTTATGAACAATCCCTTAGTTTTGATATTAATATCTGTATTTTAAAGCAGGTTTACTGAGATGGTGGTATCACATAATAAACTTCACATATTTAAAGTGTGCAAATTTGACATGTTTTGACATTTGCGTGAACCTCTGAAATGATAACTACAATCAGGATAGCCATCACCTTAATCAATCTTCCTGTTCCCGTTATCTCTTTTAGCTGGCCCTCCCCAACACTCTTAAGAAGCATCATCAGACAATGGCTGGTCTGTGTCTACCACAGATCCAAACTCTCCAGATTTGTAAGTAAATAATACAAAAACTACCAATCAACACTAAATTCAAGATGTTTTAATTTGTATAAAATATGTCTATAAAGTTTTCTTTGAGTAAAAGTAAAAAAAAAAAAACCATCTCTTTTAGAATAGTAGACACATTTTAAGGACAACATATATATCATTGACTTAAGAAACCATAATAACTAAGCTTGAATAATATTTCATTCATGTTAGAAATACGTGGCATCAAGCAAGCTTTGTTTTCATTTTGTTTTGTTTTGCTTGTTTGCTTTTTAAAGTGGGAAAAGTCTAGTTACAAGTGCAAAATAACTCACCTATATTACATATACATCACACATCTTGGGATCATCTGTTCAATATCTATCTACCTGTCAATGTGGAAATGCAAAGCTGAGCTTCCCCAAGCATTTTACTCTGCTGCAGTTGGCTTCCTGAAAGGCATATCCATGTTATTTCTGAAATGAATACACTGAAATCTTCCACCGTTAGAAACTTACCATTCAGATCAAGAATTTTAGAACTGGAAAAACAACTTGAGTTTCCCTGAGGTTTTTACCACTTCTATTATGGTAGGACAAACATTCTGAAAGGCTGGATACTGGATAGCTGAATTAAAGAGAAAGAAACAACAATAAGAGAAGAAATAGAGAGATCCCCCTACAAAGTCTGTTAGAAGTCTCTCACAATTCAACAGTCACAATTTCTAATACTGTTAACAAAATCTATTTCGTATGTTGTCCTTATATAAAAAACATTCATCCAATATTAAGATATTTTATATCATAATGTTAAATTACTAGTGAATCATGGTGAAGATCTAAGCATATTTGATCCAGTATGAACTTTTCCAGATATAAACCTAAAGTTTTCACAGAATCTTACAAAAAGTCTAAAAGCTACATGTACAGTATAGACACATTTTACCCTCATTATGTAAACTTTGGGGCAAATGGATTTACCATATCAAATTTTAACCCCATCCAAGGCATCTCAGGAATCACTCCATGATTTCATTTCAAAAAAAAAAAAAAAAAAGGGCGTGAAAGTGATGTAAAATGATGATATTCAGATACTTTTTCAATGTGATTTCAAGAGACACCATAATCAATAAATACAAATGAGGCCTATTTCAACTTTCTTTTGGGAAGCCCACACCTATGTTTTGGTGTCTACTGTCCTTCCTTTGAGACTTGCCTCTTATCTGCTGATGATAGTGTTCAAGTCTATGCTTAAAGCTCTTCTGAATAAATTCCAACCATGTCTGATTGGATCAGCATGAAATTCTTTTGTTAAGTACAGTGAATCTGGGTAGAGGTCTCTCAGAACTCAGCTGCCTCCCTAGGAACTAACTTAGTTTTCTACCCCTCTTCCTTCCTCCCTGCAACACAATGTGAATGACACAAGCTAAAATGTAAGTTTTTGATCTGAGTTTATCTAGTCATCCAAAGCATAGACAGTGGCATTATTACTAAAGGATTGGTCAGAAAACACTTGAGTTATGAAACAACTGAGGAATTAAGGAGAAATAAATGAACAACTAAAGAATTTCAGGCCAGACAAATAGGATTGGTGAAGTCTTTTAGAATTTAGTGCTAATAGATCTCCAACATTTTTGTTTGATTGTCATTTTTGTCTGTTTGTTTAACTAAAATAAAACTTTCTATATAAAATTGATACTGTGTTTCTTTTTCTCTTCAGTGTTATCTTGTTAAATTTATATTCTACACATATCTTTGTAAAGTCTCCTCCTGTGAATCTATTGTACCATTTGGGTAGAAGTGTGTGTGAGAATCTACAGGGACAACGATATTTCTTGTAGGATTTTGTTATGTTAGCCATTGAGTGTGGGACACATTCAGAAAACTACCTAATTCTTTTTCACTTTTTTGAAATCTCTAGCTCTACATTTTGTTAAATAAGATTTAAATGAAAAGATCTAAGAATGAATAGCATGTACAAGTATTTTCTTAGTTTCCTACCAAAAAAAAAAGACAAGCATTAGGAGAACTATGGGGTATCATGGAAAAATGCAATTCTTGAGGAGGTTTTAAAGATAATTTCTTTATTTGACAAAAAATAACAAGAAAACAAGAGGGTGAATTAATATTGGAAGATGATCTTGTGTCAGCATAACCTTAAAGATGCAATAACACCCTGCAAGTTTTAATTTCTACATCTGTGAAATGGAATTCAGACCAAGTAAATGAGAATTAAATGATCTCAGAAACATAATGTACCATAATGAAATGAACAAGAATATTCATGGTTTCAAGATTGTGCAAAGGAATAAAAACTGCAAAAGAAAGAAAATACCAAAATTGTTTCATTGTGCAATGTGATATAGGATTTATTTCATTGCAAATGTTAAAAATCTTAATACATGATCTCTACACACAATAATAGTATCAAAATATTACAAAATGTAACTAATCATTTTAATCTCTTTTCGGATCATAATTGTATTCCATAAAATTTATTGTAGCAGTGATCATTTGCAACATGATTTTGTAGATTTGTGATTTAAGGATGACTATGGAAGTCAGGTTATCCTTCATATAAATGTATTAAATAACACAGTTAATTATAATATATACTATAAATTATGTGTTAAAATGGCCATAATAATCATCTTTCAATAGATAGGTTGATAAATTTAAAATAGAAATTTACCATCAGAATCTACCTATACTGATAAAGGAAATCACATTATATATGTGGAAAAATTTGGAGTGAAAATAAACTATAAATGGCGGCCTCTCTTTTAGATGCTCAAGTTTACCAGTTACTCCTACTAATGCTGTTTGAGCATGTTCCGACGAAAATAATTGATACATTAAAAAAAAATCCATTCCAGTTTTACTCACTAACCAACTGTTATCTTGGCAAACAAGTCTTCCAGTGTAGCAGTTATTTTAAATAATAGACAGAATTTTCAATAACTTTAAGCTCTATTCAAAGAAATTAGTTTTACGGGTCATGAGATGCTTCTATGTATCCAACACACTCTTAGTCTTAATAGTCTATCTTATAAGAAAAAATATACTTCTACTGTTGAAAAGATTTTTTTATAACTCTTAGAAAATGTTTCCTTTCTGGAGTTTATTTAGAAAGCATTTTCCAGCTGGGCTCCATTTTCTTAGCAATAAAATATTATTCTGTTGTTTCCATTCCCACCAGGTGTTTTATTTTTAAATTCCCCTCCCTCTCTCTTCATGTTTTAAAAGAATTCTAACTAAATAGTGTTTGCACACACATGTTTGATAATTTGGTTTTGCTATTTTTAAGAGTACCGTGTCAATATATCAAGTGAATAGTACAAAACCTAGTTCCCAGTGTTTTTAGATGGTATTTTGTAAAACTACAAAATACTGCTTAAATGGTCTTCAGAAGATAAAAGCTGTTTAACAGACAGCTGGGCATAATTAAGCACTCTTTTCTCTGTAAGCAATGTAGTGCCATACAGGAAGATGGGTATTGCAATTTTGTTTTTATATAAGAATGCTATGAGCCATTTCTCCTTGTCTGAAGCTCCATGGTAAGCTGTCTTACCTGTTCACTTCCTTATACAACTTTCTGTCTTAAAAATCAAGTAAACAGCCTCATACTATTAATAAATGTTTAGAGCTCCTATGAAGCCAGAGTGTTGATGAGATATGAGCATAACTTATGCTTTGCAAAATCCCTGGTAAATTGGAAACTTTACCTACTTATGTTGGCTTAAAGCATAATATCAGTCTTCAAAAGAGCTACTGGTCTGCCAGGCATGGGAATAATTGGGGAAGCTGATACAAAAGGTGTGTGGTTTTGAGTCTACCCTGTACCACAGCTTCAGATGTGCTGTCATGATGCCTTTTTTCCTAATATATTTATAAATTTATAAATAATTTATAAATGAGACCCCACTTCTCCATATTGCTACTCTCTGACTTTGTGTTAGACACTTGATGGATCTAGTTATTTTTACCTGCCTAATAGAAAGTGAATTTTAAGTTACATACTGATGAACGATAAATGCTATTAATGACCTTAACAATAAATTACTTAGTTTGATATGTGTTCACAATGCTCTACTTCAACCACTGTTCAACTAAGTAATTAAGGTCCTTAACACAAGTGTAAGTTCATATGCAGCATGTAAATTCTGACTTCAGGCTCAGAAGTTTGCTTGACATTCCTGCTATATCAGTACTGGAAGGAAAAAAAAAAAAAAAAAAAACGAGATTAAGTGAGATTCATAACAGGTTACCTCAGGAATCCTTGACTTTCTTGACTCTCATTATTTGGTAATTTTTCTTATCTTTTTCTTCACAAAGTGATATCGTGTGTGTGTGTGTGTGTGTGTGTGTGTGTACACAATAGATAAGTATTAACACATTATAGTTTTGATATGCTGAGTAAAAATGACTCTCTTGTAGACAAGGACAATTTCCAAAGACGATGGTTTTCAAATACTTCATGGAAAACAACCAGTTAATGCTTTATTGCCACGTTCCTTCAGGTTACCCCTAACACCTTCCAATCTTGTATTCATTTACTTTCTCTTGTTGTGATAAAACACTGACCAAAAATGTGGTTTCTCTGTTTGTCATCAATGTTCTCTTGCAGAGCAGCAGGAACTCTTACTTGCAGAGCCAATTCAGCAGTCCTCATGTATATTTGATGCTAGAAATAACTGGCGATTTTGATAAACTACCATAAATATGCAAATTTTCACTCTACTACTATAGACTTAAGGTTAGTGAATGAGAGGAGAGTTAGTGGTGTTCAGTTTGGCTCATATTTTCAAAATCATTTCATCTATGGCTCCAATCCATTTAAAGGGAAATATCCCTAGTAAGGTTAATGCTTTATCTCAGTGTCTGAGTCAATTGTGATGTCTACTTCAGAGCTGGTCAAACTAATGACATGAAAAAAAAATTATGAACAGGATTAAATAAAATAAGTAGTTTGGAAACCACCAGCCTTTCAAATAAGAAAACATAACTCAGATGATTTATGATTCATTCATAATGTCCTGGGGTCTGTGAGATCAGCATTGTGGAATAAGAGTACACTGGTGCCCTTTATTTCCTTTAGAATCACTATCAAACATTTGTTTTTAAATTCCACTCCAGTTCAAACTTTGTATGTTAATATTTGAAAAGACAGAGATTTCAATTTTATTCAGAGAGACCAAGTGGGAATACAAAGGGGCAGGAAAACTATAGTAATTTACAAATCCTTGAGTCCTAAGGAAAAGAATAAAAGTGATGGAGATATGATATTCCCAAATGAAATTGCTTGTTTCAGGGTCTACTGAAATACATACCATTCTAGATTTTCCTGGTTTTGTTTCTCTTTCTGTAATAAAGAGCATGACCAAAACTAATCTGGGGACAAAATGGATTATTTGGGTCCATCATTGAGAGAAGTCTAGTTGGGACCTTAAGACATACCCTTGCAGGAAAGAACTGAAACAGAGAGAGTGGAGGAATGATACGTACTGGTTTGCTCCCTATGGCTTGCTCACTTTGTCGTCCTATATTACCCAAGCCCACTAGGTTAGGATTGGCACTGCCTATGGAGAGTGTCATCAATAAGCAATCATGAAAATACCCTATGGATATGACTGTAGGCCAATCTGATGGTATGTTGAGACAGTTCCTAACTGAGATTGCCTCTTCTCTTGTATGTCTAAATTTGTGTCTAGTTGACAAAAATTGAGCAGCACATCTCTATCTGTGTGCATATACTTCCCAAGCCTACCATTTCCAGTAGAACAAAAATCATACGATTCAGAGAGCATAGATGGTGCAAGCAACAAAGACAAGTTTAAAAAAAGGGAAAAACAGAGGGAGAGAGCATGGAAGAAATGGAAGAGAGGGAACAGTTGAAGGAAATTCTCAGGAAATAGAATATAAGAAAACTATCTGTATATAGGAAAACCATCAATTAATTTAAAAGATGATAAAATACATTAACAGTTTTGCAAATGTGCTTTCTCAGAATCCTGAGAAAATGATCCACCTAAAAAAGGTAAGCAGCACAAGCAGCAATCACAAATGGAAGAATATCTAGGTCAACACAAGGTGGAACTCCTGAGGATAACATTTGAAGTGAGAGTAAAATTTTCATTATACGGGTCCCTGATCGTTTCAAATTCATGAACTTGGTTTTTGTTAACTATTACATGCATTTATGTATATGTATATATGTATGAATATATAAAATTCATACACACACACAACACACACCAACACACAAAAAATATATATTATATATATATTATATAATATTATAAAACCTGGCAGTCCATTAATGTGTTAGGAATGATCATTCACTATTAGATAAATAATTGGAATTTCTTCTATTGGAACACAATTTCTCCCAAGATCAGTACTCCTAATTGCTGTAGTTTTTTTTCATATAGGGTTGAGATTTTCTCCATTAATGAAATCTAAAATTCTTTGGATGCTCATTATTTTTATTTACTCAATTCTGTCCATGAGGAAATAAGATCTATGGGATATTTATTTGTTTGATTAATCTGTATCCCCAAATAATTCCTCTATCAGAGCCTCTACTACTATTTGTTGTGTCCTAGAAACCATGTATTTAACTAGTCAATGGTCCTTTTCTATTTATATTCAAAATAATAAATTCCCTGAGGATACAGTATTTTGTGTTTAAAATCACCAATTTATTATTGGTGATTACAATAATGTCTTTCAATCTTATTGGTTAAATGATACATAAGCCATCTATTTATCTGGGTGTATTTTATGTAATTTCATGTCAATTTGACTAACTGGATAATTTATAATTGATAAAATTTAATTTCTCTCAATAATATAGTAGTCTGAACATTGAAAGACCCAAGCATTAAGTTTAATTACCTAGTAGGGGATTCATCTTTACACAGAAGGAATTCTATGTTTTTGTGTGCAAAAGACAAAGGTTTAAAAGCGCTAAATGCTCATTGAAGCCCAAATTAGCAAGAATCCAAGCATGAGGAAATGGACCTCACATTTAGTCAACTCTTAAAGGCTTCTATTCTGTATCCCATTAAATTCTTAATACTAACTGCTGAATTTCAGAAGGGATACATTCACACCATATCATTGAACCTTTTATTCCCTTTTTGTCATTCATTTTCCCAAGCTATGTTCTATCTAAGTAGCATCAAAATTATTAACTCATTCCAATACAGATCACAAGATCTTATTTCCAAAGTCTTACCTAAATCAAGAATCAGTGAGATGCTATGCAATTTTTTTGCAACACTGAACTGTGAAAATATGAGGCATGTGGCTCTAATGTACAATAAAGCACAATATGAACATTTACATTTCAAAAGTAAGAAAAATGAAAGTGTAAAGGGACTAACAAGCATTGGTAGAGTTGTCACTCAATAGGACAAATAAACATTAAAATTTAAGGTTGGAAAATAATTTTTGTTGACACTATGTCATTGTGTCATCCTCGTCATGGAATGGGGTTCTATCTCCAATGCACTTTGAGATGTTAACCCCAAATAATTCTAGGTAAAACCTATGTGACATCTCTCATAGAATAGACTTGAATAGCTAGTCTTATATCAGGGTGGGCTTAAATTTTTGGCTGTACAGATGTCAGGACAGGGGTGAGTGATGCTCACATTATTTCCTAACCCTCTTTGGGTCTAATGCAATACTCTTACTCCATGTCACTGCTGGGAACTGAGTTAATAAGAGACTTACTAGGGTGGCCTTTTTTGTGTGTGGATCTCTGCTTAGGTTTCAATTCCCTAAGATACCTTTTGAATTATAGATAGTGTGAGCTGAGTCATCAAGTGTACACTGAATATATTCTGGATTATGACACTGCATGTACCAATAACTTCAGAAACCTTCCCTTTTGAAGGGATTCTAAGAACCGTATTATGCTTGAGATCTGCAGTGCACATAAGAAACATTGTTCTGTAACTCTAACTATGATATCTTTTTCTTGTCTTGATGAATACGCATGTTCTCTTTATTAGTTTTAATCTTCTTATCTATTGGTGTCTTAGTTAGGGTTTTATTGCTATGAAAAGAAACCATCACCAAGGCAACTCTTATAAAGAAAACAAGGGGGTGATGGCTTACAGTTTCAGAGGTTTATTCCATTATCATCATGGTGGGAATCATGACAGTGTCCAGGAAGACATGATGCTGTAGAAGAAACTGAGAGATCTACATCTTGATCCACAGGCAGCAGAACTGTGCGGCGGGGGGTGTGTGCCACACTGTGTGTAGCTTTAGCAAAGAAGTTCTCAAAGCCCACTGCGACAGAGAGATATTTCCTTCAATAAGCCTACTCCAAAAAGGCTGTAACTCCTAAGAGTGCCACTCCCTATGGGCTAAGCCTTCAAACACAGCAACCTATTGAACACATATGTATTCAAACCACTACATATGACTTCTGGGCCATGTATTTGATTTTCTTTCAGAATGACCATTCCAAATATTTATACCCTATTTTCTTTTAATTATAAATTATTTCTTAAGGTTATTTTTCCTTTCCTGAATCTTACTGTAAGCAGTTAGTGAAAGCCATAGGACCATCTGGACAGAATGCTATTACAGACTTCTGGTGAATGTCCTGTTCCCTTCAGCTTAAGTTTCCTTCCACAAATTCCTAGCTCATGATGTCATGATTCTTCTAGCGTCTTTGCTTTTTTAGGAGGATAGAGTTTTCTTCATTTTCCAGAATTGTGTCATTTTGTCTAGGACCTTTTAAAAGTACCACTAGTATTGTGGACATAGTATTTGAGGGAAATAATATATTTTCTATAGTTCTCTTCTGAGCCTTTACACAAGACAAGCTTTTTGTTTGTTTGTTTTGTTTTGTTTGTTTCTTAGAATTCTTTTCACATTTAGATATATAAAATTTCATATTTATCCCCTAGCAGAACCTGAAACTATTTCAACATTTTAGGTGTCTATTCCATATTCATTACCCTCATAAGTACCACGCTTTGCCTTGGTCCATTTTGTACTATTATTCAGGATTACAAGATTGGAAAATTTCCAAAGATCTAATATTTCCTTCATATTTGTATCATTTATAAAATCCAAGATGAAGACACAATAGGATTGATTGTTTTGACAGAACCCTCCCTCCTTCTCTGGATGGACAATGTTAGATCTTCACATGGTAGAATGTATAAGAGTAAGACAATCAGACTATCATAAGCCTCTTTTACAAGAATATGATTGACTCATCATAACTTATCTTAGCTACCATAACTTTAAAAACAAAATTTAGAAAAAAGCATATTCAAAAAAGTCTATATTTTATTACAGATTTCAGAAGCTGTAAAATCTCCAAGTGGCTCCAGAGATCAACATTAGACTATACTATGTTTATAATACAGTATTATTAAAAAGTCATCAACTGGCAAGAGAACATTGCTGGTGTTAAGTAACCATCGCCACTTCTGGATAACAGAAGATATCTTTCTCTGCTGTCTAACTACTTTTAAACTTATGAGTGATCTTGCTTGTTATTGTGTGGGAGGCCAAACAGGTACAAGGAATGGCTTGGAATTTCTCTTTAAAATATCACACTAATTTATTATTCGTCTCTGAAAAGAGCAACTCACTCTAGCAGGTGCTAGAATAAATTACTACACCTAAAAAACACTACTGCTTGTCCTAACACTGAATTAAAATTGAACAGTGAAAAGAAATTCAGGCTAATTATATCTAAGGCAAAGTATGTACTAGAGATAGGAACACTCTTCCAAGGTTAAACAACTTGCTATGAAACTCAGTTAAGCACTGCTATAAAAGACAGATATAAACAGCCTCCAGTAGATAAGAAGAAATGGGAGTATGCCTTGCCCATTGATTATAGAAGTACTTGTATTCCAGAACCACAGCCTAATAATGGGGCATGAGGGTATTGCTTCTATAAGTGTGTGTGTGTGTGTGTGTGTGTGTGTGTGTGTCTATGTGTGTGTGTGTGTGTGTCTGTGTAGCCTTCACCAGGCAGGATAACATTGTCCCTATGTAAATGTGTTTAATTTTTCTATGTCTAAATAGCATAGGCTAGTATCCTGAGACTAATATGTTTAATTCAAGTGATATGATTGACTCATCTCTCTCAATGATTTACACAAGGAAAAACAACTCCTTTCATACAGCCTCTTAAAATGATGCCAATCAGTGAACTTTAAATTACAAGCTGTTGTCCACGAAGTAGAAAACAAATGGTAGCAGGCTTTTAAAAAACCCTAACAAGGGAAAAGATGATTTGTCAGGGATATTTCTTTGGATTATAAACATGTCTCACTGACTCCTATACTGAAGACTTGGTCTCGACCCATTGTTCTATGATGAGATTGTGAAAACTTGAAATGAGGTCATTGTGACTGTTCCTTTACAGAGAATACGGTAATCCCAGATTCTTCCTGTCTATTTTTTTGCTTCTTGACCATGAGATGACCAGTGTCTTCTGATATGTGTCATCATACAATGCTCTGTTTCTCCATAGAACCAAAATCAATACTGTCAACAAACCATTAGTTGAAATCTCCACTAATAAACCAAAACTAAACTTCTTTCTACTTTGATGATCTTAGGTAGTTTATCATAGTAATGGAGAGATAATCTTAAATAACAGAAAATTCTGAGTGAATAGGGTTAAAATAACCAATTAAAATTGAACTAAAAAATATTAGAAGGTTTGAGGCTACCAAGGATAGGCATTTTTGCTTTCATAGAATATCATCAGCTATACTACATTTATATCAATTTTCATTCCAAACAGTTGAATTTGGAAATGCTAGTACAATGATACTTTTGATAAAGGTATTTTTCCCAAGTCCAGTGACATAATTTTGTTCTTGGGACCTATATGCTAGAAGTAAGGAGGAAGACAAAGATAGGCTATTCAATCCAAACTTTCAGAAGCCTGAGACTTGTCCACAACATATTTGTTTTGTATGAATTTAAAATGAATGAATGATACAGCTGTGAAGTCTTATATCTTAATAGAAGCCAGTTCCTGGGGCACGGGTAACTTGAATGTGATGTTCTTCACAGGCTCATGCTTTGAGTACACATTCCCTGGTAGGTAGTAGCACACTTGGAAGCTGTGCTATCCTTATTAGAAATGGCCTGCTTGCTGGAATGAATTCATCAGAGGCAAACCTTCGAAGAGTACATTCTTTCTCTGGGTTTCTGCATTTCTCTGGTCCACCATGATAAAACATTTTACTTATCAGATTTCTGTCTCCAAAGAGTGCCTTCCTGACTATACTGAACTGAGAACATCAAATGTCATGAGGCATCATAAATCTTTCCTCCCTGTAAGTTGTTCCTGTCAGGTACTTTGCCACAGTGATGCAGAAATAACAAATGTTCTCATAATGCACACAAATTCTTGGCATGGTTGGCTAGCAATTTAGTTTTTCAAATTACAGAGTTACCTGCAGTATGAACTAGATACTAATCATTCATTAAAAATTGATAGTCTGAATATCAAAGAAATATTGGGAAATCTTTTGATTTCTTCTGCCTAATGTTTAATCTGTGTAAAATATATTTGATGGAAATTTTCAACTTTGAGCTCACATCTGGGATATTTTGAAAATAGTGTGGTATTAGACAGTGCTGTTATTTCTCAATGGATGAAAAATTTTGAATACTTACAAGTATTGACATCAAAACAATGGAATGAACAGACCCATATATTATCATGGCTATGGTCTCATCATCATTATCATCATCATCATCATCATCATCATCACTATTAACATCAGTGTCAAATCTTCCTTCCCATCATTATCCTTATTACTAAGGAACTCCATGAGAAAACATGTCATGAGAACTGTATTGCAATACTCTTCCTTTCAATTTTCTCAGCTTGTTGAATTTTGCAACCATAATATCAATCTTTTCAACACTAATTTCTTTTCTAGTTCCTTTATACCCTAGCACCTCCACACCACCATAATCTTGACAAAATTTTATTTGCAATTTGCACAGCTTTGAATATAACCCAGGTTTTATATAGTCCCGCTAGTCATTCTGTCACAGGGCAATTTTAATCATTAAGTTCTAGGAATAAGGCCAAAAGAAGATTATTAAGAGGCAGACCCCAACAGGATTAAAGTTTGCTTCAGGAAAAGTATGAAGTTTTCATTTGGTTTGGTGAAAGGCACTATTTGAAAATACTTTGAATTTTATGGCTGTCTTTCCAATGGCAATTTGTTATCAACATGTTACAAATTAAAAATCAGGTATGGATATCATGGGTGGGAAATTTTATCTCTATATCTGTGATTAATTCTTACTAAAGTCATCAAAATGCAGTCCCATGAGAGACATTTGATGTCCAAATGACTTTTTATGAGACAGTTTGGTCCTTACTATTCAATCAAGATCCTCTTTTTAAAATCTAACAATAAGTAGACTCAATCTGTTATACACCTTAAAATTATTCTGAAATTCAAAGCCTTATGAGATCAAAGAAATTTCAAGTATGTTCATTCTATCAATAATTTTGATGATTCTCTGAAATATAACCCAGTGCCCTTAAGATTATAAAATTGGTTCATTTATCTTGAGGCTAAGAAATTAATGAGGTGATACTTGGCCAAGCAATTTCAATTCAGAGGCAGAGCCTAACGGTGTGATTCATAATTGTCATTATTGCAGCTTGTTGCATTTACCTTTCTAGGAATGATGAATCTTGTTTTAATTTACTATAGTTGCATTTAACCTTATTGCTGTGCTGAATCACTGGGACAGATATTGCCGTATCATTGAAGCCTTGCTATTTTATTGATAAAAGCATGGTATAATTCTAAAAGCCTTTTAACAATTTTCATGTGGAATTACTCCATAATTAATTTTTAGTAGTTGCAGTTATTGAGACAATACAGCAATCACGATACTAAATCCTTTAAAATAAAATTTTCTTTTATTTTGAAAGCAACCCCATATGCTAGGGATTATGCTTAGGGAATCATTCATTAATGATAACACTAGAATTTATTATTTTTTATTCGTTGTTTTTATTACATTTCAATATTGTCACCCTTTCCTAGTTTCCCATCTGCAAAACCGCTCTCTAACTCCTCTACTTCTATGATGTTGCCCCCTACCCACCCACCCACTCCCGCCTCATTGTCCTAACATTCCCCTAGGCTGGGGCATCGAGCCTCCACAAGACGAAGGTCCTCTACTACCATTAATGCCAGAGAAGACAATCCTCTGCTACATGTGCATCTGGAGCCATGAATTCCTCCACGTGTATTCTTTGGTTGGTGGTTTAGTCCCTGGGAGCTTTGGGGTGTCTGGTTAGTTAATATTGTTGTTCTTCTTATGGGATTGCAATGCCCCTCGGCTCCTTCAGTCCTTCCCCCAACTCCTCCATTGGGGTCCCTGTGCTCAGTCCAAATGGTTGACAAAAAGTATCCTGTATTGGTCAAGATCTGGCAGAACCTCTCGAGGGACCCCAATACCAGGCGCCTGATAGCAAGCACTTCTTGGCGTCAGCAATAATGTCAGCGTTTGGTGTCTGCAGATGGGATGATACCTAGGAGGGGCAGTCTCTGGATTGGCCTTTTTCTTATTATATACCATGAAGATAAATATATATTATTTTTGTTTGATATTTATGCATAAACAAAAATAAGACACCTGTAACAACTCATATAGTAGATGCTTGACAAATGCTTTTGATATCTACAAACCATACCATGAACACTTATAAATATGTGCCTATGTGTTTGTTATATATTTTGTCATTTTTCCTGAAAGTAATTACATATCAAATATTTTCATATGTATATCAAGGATCTACCAAAATGCTGCTCTTATAAAGTCTTTAATATATAGCTCCCTTGCATATATAGCTGGAGCCATGGGTCCCTCCCTAAATGCTCCCAGGCTGGTGGTTTAGACCCTGGGGGCTCTGGTTGGTTGGGATTGTTGCTTTCCTCATGGTGTCGCGAATCCTCTCAACTCCTTCAGCCTTCACTCTATCTTCTCCATTGGGAATCCCATGATCAGTTTAATGGTTAGCTGTGGGCTTCTGCCTCTGAGTATGTCAGACTCTTGCAGACTTCTAAGGAGACAGCTATATCAGGCTCCTGTCAGCATGTACATCCTGACATCCACCTCAACCTCTACCTTTGGTGACTGCACATAGGATGGATATCCAGGTGGAATGGTCTGTCTCTTTTTCAGTTTCTGTCCTGCACTGTGTCTCCATATTTGCTCCCTTGAGTGTTTTGTTATTCCTTCTAAGAAGGACTGAAGCCCCCCCCCCCCCCCCCCCCCGGTCATCATTCTTCATGAGCTTTATGTGGTCTGTGAGTTGAATCTTCGGTATTTCAGGCTTCTGGGCTAAAATCCAATAATCAGTGAGTGAATACCATGTATGTTCTTTTGTGATTGGGTTACTTCTCTCAGGATGATATTTTCTAGTTCCGAAGAGATCCTTGGTCCCATGAAGGCTGGACATCGGGGGGAGGGGGATATTCAGGGTGGGGAGGTGAGGTACGGGGGAGGGTGGGTTGGGGTACACCAACGTGGAGGCAGGAGGATGGGGGAAGGGATAGTGAGTTCCTGGGAGGGAGGGGGGAAATGGGGTAAGGAGAGAATATCTGAAATATAAAAAAAATTCCAATAAAAAATAAATAAATAACAACAACAACAAAAAAGAAATGTTCAGCATCCTTGGTCATCAGGGAAATGCAAATAAAAACAACCCTGAGATTCCACCTCACACCAGTCAGAATGGCTAAGATCAAAAACTCAGGTGATAGCAGATGCTGGAGAGGATGTGGAGAAAGAGGAACGCTCCTCCATTGTTGGTGGGATTGCAAGATGGTGCAACCACTATGGAAAACAGTCTGGCGGTTCCTCAGAAAATTGGACATATCACTACCTGAGGACCCAGCTATACCATTCCTGGGCATATACCCAGAAGATGCTCTAACACATAACAAGGACATATGCTCCACTATGTTCATAGCAGCTTTATTTATAATAGCCAGAAACTGGAAAGAACCCAGATGCCCTTCAACAGAGGAATGGATATGAAAAATGTGGTACATTTACACAATGGAATATTACTCAGCTATTAAAAACAATGAATTTGATAAATTCTTATATACATGGATGGAACTAGAAAATATCATCCTGAGAGAAGTAACCCAATCACAAACGAACATACATGGTATTCACTTACTGATTATTGGATTTTAGCCCAGAAGCTTGAAATACCCAAGATTCAACTCACAGACCACGTAAAGCTCATGAAGAATGATGACCAAGTGTGGGGGGGGGGGCTTCAGTCCTTCTTAGAAGGAGTAACAAAATACTCAAGGGAGCAAATATGGAGACACAGTGCAGGACAGAAACTGAAGGAGGGACTGTCTAGAGACCATTCCACCTGGATATCCATCCTATGTGCAGTCACCAAAGGTAGAGGTTGATGTGGATGTCAGGATGTACACGCTGACAGGAGCCTGATATAGCTGTCTCCTTAGAAGTCTGCAAGAGTCTGACATACTCAGAGGCAGATGTTCACAGCTAACCATTAAACTGATCATGGGGTTCCCAATGGAGAAGATAGAGAGTGAAGGCTGAAGGAGTTGAGAGGATTCTTGACACCATGAGGAAAGCAACAATACCAACCTGCCAGAGCCCCCAGGGTCTAAACCACCAGCCTGGGTGCATTTAGGGAGGGACCCATGGCTCCAGCTATATATGCAAGGGAGTTATATATAAGTGGGAGAAGAGATCCTTGGTCCCATGAAGGCTGGACGTGCGGGGGATATTCGAGGGTGGGGAGGTGAGGTACAGGGGAGAGTGGAGGTACACCAACGGGGAAGCAGGAGGAGGGGGGAAGGGATAGTGAGTTCCTGGGAAGGAGGGGGGAAATGGGGTAAGGAGAGAACATCTGAAATGTAAATAAAATTTCCAATAAAAAAAAATAAGAACCATTTAAAAAAATAAAGTCTTTAACATATGCTTAACCTAATTACATTCTTGTTGTTTGTGTTACAGCCTTTTTGGATACCATTCTTGGTATTTTTTCTTATCGATTTACGAAAAAGAGTAGAATAGTCTTCACTTGGTACAATATGGCGTATTTGTGTAGAATGTTTTTCATACTGAAGCAATCACTCAACTAATTAACTTTTTACAGCATACGGGCAAGGAAAGCCTTAAACAATATATGTGCATTATTCAATGGCAAAAGCAGACATTTTGGTTATGATAGAAGTCATGGAATTTGAGTAAATCCCAATGCCATGCACATGTTCTTAAAAGTGTAAAGAGTAGTGAATAGAACACTTCTGAAAATAAAACAAAGGGGAAAACTTTCCTATTATGAGAAAAAGCAAAAATGCCCAAGGAATATATATTACCATTATGAAGCAAAAACTCAATTCGATATTACCTTTATTAGGAAGACATCATAGTGGTGTGTGATAAAAGTACAGTTGTATCAAAAATGACTTTTTCTTAAGAAAGAAGAACCTGTGGTCTTCAGTAATATAATCGCTGGTAAGTTATTCAAGCTCTACTGGATTTTTCAGCCTTCACAGACATTTCTAGATAAAGCCAGTGAATCATAAAGGAAAAATAAAGAGATTGTTCACTTTTTCAGTATATGAACTGCTTATACAGAGGAGCAGGGTGTGCTTCCCAGCATGTACAGTCTATTGCTGACAACGTTATGTAACTCCAGCTCTAAGAGAAGGTGACACCCCACAGCTTCTATGTACCCCTGCACTCCTGTATTAATATATCCCCATCACATATGCATGATTAGAAATAACAAAAATAAATCTTGGAGAAAAAAAAAACAAAAAAATCAATTCCAAGAGAAAAAGACATTAATAGGAGTATAAGAGTATCAAAGATCATAGAATGCTTAAGCTAACAGAGGCCAGAAAACTATCAGAGAAACTTCAGATTCTGATCTGCCTGGTTTCTGTGCTGGCGCTCTCCTCACGCATAGTAAGTAAAGTAGAAGTAATTAGGATTGACATTATCTAGTTTATTGCAATGCCTCTAATTGAATTGAGCAGACTGAAATACAGTGCAGGGACATAAATGGCCAATGTCCTTGCTATGGTAAGAAGTGAGATTTATGTTTATCTTTAAACATAAATCATACAATGATTTAAACAACAGCATACAATGTCCACTATTCCTCAGATTCTCAGAATCTCTTTGAAAGCACAATATCACTTAATCACATGCTAGCAATTGTTTATAAACAATGGGAGACACACATTGCAAAAGGGACAAATATAGAAGGTCTTTTGATAAACTTAGTACCATAAACTTAGGACCAAACCATTTATCTGGATATTCTTTTGATCCTCTAGAAATCAGAAATTGGGGAAACTCCTAGTGGTTTGATAAGTAGGCAAGAATAATATTATATTGTCATGGGTTAGTGAGGTAAAAAGAATTACTTTTATGAAACAGTCACTACAACTGTGTAAAAAGTTTCAGTTTATCTGAATAAGTATAAATTCTGAGTGATTTCTAACCCTCTATATATGTCACTAAGGGGGTTTCCATGTACAAGAAACAGTGGGTGGGGTTTTATTGCCTCTATCAGCAGCATCAGAGATAATTTTCCTACTTCAGATTCTCTTCTTGTTTATCATCTGCATCCTTCTGTCTTATTTATCACTTTTTATTTCCCAGAAAGAACAAAGAAACACTATCTGGCATCAGAATACTAAAAGCCTATTTTTTTTTTTTTGTTCTATTTCCAATTCTGCTGAAGTGTTCTTCAGTTCTCAGTTCAGATTTTCTTCTAAAAGTGTTATAACTAAAGTGAAACATGAGAATTCATTGCAGAAAACATTAAAGCAGTTTCCCCTGCAAATCAGAAAACCATAAAGACACAAATCTTGTTATTCTAGAGTCATGAAGGAGAAGGGCACCGAGAAGTCTGAACATTCTACTTGGCTATTTGAAGTCAGACTTCAGCTAAAACTCTGAGGTGTGCTTGTGGAACACATTTGAACTTTTATTGTCACTTAAACCTTACTGACCTTAAACCTGAGGGAACAGTGCTGGTGAAAAAGGAGAACTTTGAAAGACACCGAGGCATAGCAGATATACAATGAACATCCTATATCAAAGACAGGCTAGCCAAGCTCCCAAACTGAAATGAGTTACAGCCTAGGCAGAGATTCCAGAAAATAAAGACTTTAAAATGAATGAGGAATGTACTCATACAAGGTTCCAAAATGAAATCTTTCCAAATTAATGTTTCAGTTTGGGTACCATATGACAAGATCTGTCATACTTTTAAGAATGAGCTTACAAAGCAAGAAATAATAAAAAAAATAAAATGGGAATGAAAATCGTCTACTTACAAAAGTATTTCATACTCTGAGGTTTTTTACCTCATATTTCTTTCATTAACTTGTTTACATCCCGATCACAGCCTACCATCCCACTTCTCCCAATTTCATACATTTCTAATTGTATAAGTATAAATATCATGGAAAGTAAATCGAGATTTTATAAATGATGATAAGTAATATCCCGTGGCAATATAGATGTAAAAATCAGGAAGGGTATTCAGGATTTAAGACTCCAGAATGTGCAAAATTTAAATTTGTTAATATCAGTAGGACAATTTCACTTCTTAACATATTCATGTGTAACATAAATTAATGAATATATGTTCTGAGAGAGTCATTCAAAACATGTCTTCACTGTAGGCAGGACAAGGAATAGTTCAAATTTGCATCAATGGGATACTAGGGGAAAAAAGTTACTATAATTCATTATGATAGATTATATTATAGTAAAAGAACATTCAGTATATAGAGTATCATAGATATTCTGTGGCATAAAAGTATCTAGGCCAATATTGTATACTACAAAATTCTATTTATAGATAATTAGAATTATCATCTATTAATGAAATAATAATAAGCTACATTTGTAGTATAAATGACTATTCAGAGAAAAAAAAAGAACACAGAAAACTGTTTCTAGATATCTATATGCTCATTTCCAGAGAAATGCAATAACTAATGTAAAGAAATGAAAAATAAAACAAAACAAAAACAATAGCATGAAAACCCACCACATGCCACCAAGTGCAAATTTTTTCACTTTGGTATTTATTCATATTGAAATTATTAAAACTCAAATGATAGCATATTCAGGGTAAAATTAAATATCACAGAGGTCTATATTCCTATAAGATAATGAAACTCCAAGCACATTAAAAGGAAAGAAAGAGAAGAATAGCATAGCTTAAAACTGCTATGCATCCCTGGCCAATGATCAAGATTAGTGGTTCTTGATGGAAAAATCAAAGCATTTTTTGCTATTGTTTTTAGGCAACAGATGTACCTTTCTGTTTTAATCTTTCTTAGGGCATAACTAGATTTTTTGGCCAATAATATAGCTACAATATATACAGATATATAAACATCAAATGCTGGTGTCAAGACAGGATTATACGTGACTTGACAATCAAACAGCATGTACTCATTTATTTACTTTTGTTTAGCACATAGAGATTTAGAAGGAATCAGTGAATTTAGAACACCATTCGACTGAATTGTAAATGGCTAGGGGGTAGCATTGTGTGAGCAGGTGACAGTGCTTTGGGAAGAAACTCTGGCATGTTAGCAGGGCCTGAAAGAAACACAGTGGTGTTAAATGGTTCCCTTTTCTTGAAACATAAGAGATGCTTCCGGGACACTTGGACATCTTATCTCTATACTCGCTATAGTTTGAGCTATAAAGCTTTCAACATCAGTTTCTGGTTTCTCAGATGATTTTGATCTCAGACTAAGTATTATACCATCAGCCTATCATAAACTTTCAGACTTCATTGAGATGTATGACCAGGGAGTACCAGGTTCTGAAGCCCATGGACAGTCTGCCATGGAGACTTTTAGCTAATTATCACAGTGAATCATCTTTCTTTATCTATCGGCATGGTTAGTTTGCTCTGCCTGTTCAGACGGTTTTGACTGATACGGAAGATATAGGCATATTTAATCAGACGGCATTAGAGAGAAGAGCAGAGTGAAATCCTCAAGGCTTTGTGTAGGCTGTCTGTTGTTCGATGCTGCTTCAGCCTTAAGCAAAACAATGATCCAATCAGATCTGCAATTTACATTTGGCTTACTGAGAATGATGTAAATAGTCTCTTACATACAAGGAAGAGAACGACTAGGAGAAAATCATAAAAACCAAACACTTGCGTGATGAGGGTCTTCATTAGAGCACTGGCAGAAGTAACTTAAAGGAGGAAATGATTATAAATACCATAAACAAATATGAACAGTTACAAATAAAAATGCCAGAAAGAGAAGATATATACTGGAGTCTAATAATTTTGGCACAGGGTATATGAAACAAGAAAGTGGGTAATGTACTATTCTAGTCACTTGTTAATCAGCAACTGTTTAATTTTACAGAGGTTAAATCGTTGGCTGCCCAACTAACCTTTTGAAGAAAGGGTGACTCCTGGGGCTAATGCATAAGAAGCTGAAATCACTTAGGTGAAGCTCTACAGTATGGCGTGGCATATAAGGTCTCTTTACCTTGTCTGGCCATGCTCATTCCATAATACCATCTTTCATGTATAACAATTATCCCCAAACACATCATAATATAAGATGTGAAATCTATGACATTACAGCAAAGAGGATATAATACAGGACATGAGATAGATCTGGAATATATAAACATGAAATATAACTTCTAATCTCCTAATGTTCCTCATTAAAAGCAAAACATACTATGAATTGGATTTTTAAAAATTTATTTATTTTTATTCTTTAATCTTTTTTTTTTTTACAGTCTAGACTGCAATCCCCTCCCAGTCTGCTCCATTAGTGCCCCTCATCCCATACCTCCTCCCCCAGTCTCCAAGAAGAGGTCTCGACACCACCCCACCGCATCTCCCCACGCCCTGGAGCCTCAAGTCTCCTGAGGGTTAGGTGAACCTTCTCTCCCTGAGGCCAGAACAGGCAGTCCTCTGCTGTAGACGTGTTGGGGTCCTCATATCAGCTGGTGTAGGTTTCCTGGCTGGAGGCTCAGTGTCTGAGAGATCTCAGGGTTCCAGGTCAGTTGAGACTGCTGTCTTCCCATGGGACCGCCTCTTCTTCAGCCTCTTCCAGCTTTTCCCCAATTCAATCACAGGAGTCTCTGGCTTTTGTTCATTGGTTGGGTGCTAGTAACAGGCATCTGATTCATTCAGTGGCTTGTTGGCTCTCTCAAAGGGCAGAGATGCTAGGCTCCTATCTGCAAGCACACAACAGCATCAGTAAAAGTGTCAGGGCCCCGGATCTTTCCTTGAGCTGGATCTCAATTTGGACCCGTCGCTGGACCTCCTTTCTCTCATTCTTTTTTCCATTTTTGTTCCCGCAGTTCCTTCAGACAGGAACAATTTCTGGATCAGAGCTTTTGACTGTGGGATGGCAATCCCATCCCTCCACTTGTTGTCCTGTCTTTTTACTGGAGGTGGACTCTACCAGTTTCTCCTCTCCACTGTAGAGTGCTTCATCCAATGCAATCCCCATCAAAATCACAACACAATTCTTCAAAGATATGGAAAGAGTAATTTTCAAATTCATCTTGAAAAAAAACAAAAACAAAAAAAACAAAACTCAGAATAGCAAAAACAATTCCTAACAATAAAAGAACTTCTGGGAGAATCAGCATCCCTGACCTCAAGCAATACGACAAAACAATAGTGATAAAAATAGCATGGTATTGGTACATAGACAGACAGGTTGATCAATGGAATAGAATTGAAGACTCAGGAATAAAATCACATACAGACACTTGATTTTTGACAAAGAAGCCAAAAATATACAATGGAAAAGAGAAAAATGTCTTCAATAAAGGGTGCTGATCTAAATGGTAATCTATATGTAGAAAAATGAAAATAAATACATATTTGTTACCTTTCACAAAGCTCAAATCCAATTGGATTAAGGACCTCAATATAAAACCAGATACACTGAATCTAATTGAAGAGAACGTGGGAAAGATCCCCAAACTCATTGGCACAGGGAAAAATTTCCTAAACAAAACTCCAATGACTCAGGCTCTACAAATCAAGAATTGATAAATGGGACCTCATGAAACTGGAAAGTTTCTGAACTGGATTTTTTAAAAATAGTATTCATCCATAAGAGATAGAACATTTTCTTTTTAAATAAACAAAATCATAGTAAGCAACACTTTTTGTTTGAGTCAGTTTAGGATTTGAGTATTTTAAGCCACCTAGAGGTATTAGCAATCTTTGATTAACAGAAAAACACAGGACTGTGCTATGTCTGGTTCAACTTGTAATGGCAATAAAAACAGATATTGAAGAAATGATACAAAAAATGAAAATTGCCTTCATATCTAAAACATCATGAAAAGAGTAGGTGAGTTTTACTCTGGCTATGTTTGCATTGACTTCTACATGAGAAATGTTTTGAAATTAAAGACAGAGATTAAAGAGGACAGATAGAGAAAGTTAGGAGACAAAGACAGAAAGACAATGTTCAGATATAGAATGTAGGAACTTTGTTTATGGACAGGTTATAATTGACATTTGGGTACTGCATATAGTCATCAACTAATAGTCATTAATCTTACTGTATCAGAGAACATGATCAAATACTGTGGTGACTTAAAGATAAATGATCCTTGGCCTCTCCTATTGCTGAACCTGCATTCTACTTTGGACCATGAGTCACTCGAAGTGCCAAATGATAAGTGCATCTCCTATAGGGTTTTTTATTGGGACCAGGGGATGATAGGCATGACCTTGGTGAAAAGGGCTTTGTGGAGGAAATCAGACTTTACCTATATCATAAAAATATATGGAATAAATAATCCACCATAGGCGTATAATATTTTATTAGCTTGAAAACACTTTACTTAGGCATGACCTCATTTCTTGATCACAGCTGAGGAACTGAGCAGGCAAATGTGTGTTCAAATTTTGGAAATGCACAAATTTGGGTGTAGAAAGGAGTCCATGTTTTAAAAATAAGTAACTGGCCATAAATCAAGTAAATGCTTTAGTAATAGTAAATGTTTAAGTAAGTAGTTTAGAAATGTTGTTCAATAATTTAGACTATTCATGAAAGTATACAATTCCAATCCTTATTTTTAAAAATAATAATAAAAATTGGATCACTAGAATAAAATATACATACTAAAGGTTTGAAAACAAGTCAAGATCCTTTATAGACTCCATGTAGTTCTCACATGAATGTTGTATGGTTTTTCCTACTCACCCTCAAGCAAATATAGCACATGGAGTGTCACACATGAAAATCACGGGCTTCTATGATATCCCATTTTCAGAACTTGCATATAATAGGGGTCTACAGAGTTTTCTGTCAGTAAATTGCATTAGCTGCTTAAAAGAAGATGCAAACTTTAGCTGTTGGCTCAAGGAATTAAATAGATACTAGAATAGATAAATAATACAATAGATAATAAATAATTAAATAGATAGCTATAAAAAGTGGACAATAGATTTATAAAGCATTTGTATCCTTTAAATAAATTATTTTGATTTTGGGGAAATAAAGATAATGACTCCTTGAATCACATTGTGGAAAGAGTTTCAACTCATGCTCCGGATATAGTTCAGTGGCAGAGGATTTAGCATGACCTGGACCTCTGGGTTCAAATTTAGTGCTATAAATACTAACAATAAAACAGTTTGAATTTATTAAGGGCAATACAATAACATTAATCTAGTATAAATGACCCCTCCAAATAGAAAAACTGTATAGTTATAATTTAAAGAAAATGTTTATGTAGTCTTCTACAATTTATTCAATCTTTATGTTTTCAGAAAAAAAAAAGAGAGAAGCCAAAAAGCCATGTACTTACTTGTATTACCTACATTAAAAGAGAGCAACTAACCACACAACCAACCATATGTAAGATGGTGAAGGAATTAAATCTAATATTGAGGTAAGACTCTTTCTTAGTCTATTTTTATATTTCATGAGCAAAGGCGTTCCTTAACTACCCCAATATGTTCCTAATGTCCATATTTAAACTACAGAAAACATGGTCCTTCACTCATATGTTTGGAATTATAAAAATCATAAATGATATTCCAGCTCTGCAAAAGAGAAAGTTAACTTTTAATTCCACAGGACAAAGTAAGGAAGCCATGTTCATTGCACTCACAAATTTCCAGGCTACACACAACAGTTGTTATTGTCTTTCTCCTACTGAATGGACAGTGAAAAGTGGTTTGAATTATTAAATAAAGTGATTTAGAAAAGTACTGTATACAAAACTTCCATACTGAAGTTATTCAAAATGTAAGAATGCACTACACAATAAAGAAATATCTCCTCCATGTTTCAGAATAAAGCAGGTTATAGGAGAATTCTCCATCTTTAACATCAATTAAAGCAATTAGGAATGCTGAATGTACAATAACTTTAAACTATTTCTCTGCCTAGCCTTTGAATAAATATTTTATTGTCAATGGAGAAGTTAAAGACTGAAATCACATGATCATCTCGATGGATGTGTAAAAAAGGGCTGATTCCAACGTTTTAAGGAACCTCAAATTCTAATGTCTAGAAACTGAACATTTTATTTTTCAGGACAGACGGTGCTATTTGGATTCATATGAAACTATGATATGTCAATAGCTGCTTTGCACTTTACCTATTTAACTCAGTTTAATCACTTCTGGGAACTCAGAGCCTTTAAATCACTTAATGTGATTGTCCATGCTAAGACTTTTGCAGTTCGATAGCATGAAGTATTGTTTTGATCGATGAGTCAGTAAAGGTGTTAGAAATTGGGATGAAGGGAGATTAACTTTTGCATTTATAAAATGAGAAGCTCTCTGACACTGGGAAAGGAAAATTTAACAAAACATAATGAGGTACTATTTTTAGGTTTATTTCCAAGATCTGGTTTTATAATTTTTTTCCGTAGAAAATTTACTATACTATTCATCCTTTTAGAAAAGCTATGTGGGATGAATGCTAAATGCAATAAATTATGAAGTTATCTGTAAGCAGTTGCAGATCTAGTAAATTTTCAGTTAGCTTCAGATCCAATTTCTCTAAATTTATATCATTAATAATGTTGAGGTTTTTCTGATTATAAACATAACATGCAGTAATTCAAAAATTATAAATGAAAATAATATGAAGAAAACAAACAAAACTGGTCTACTATCTTCACTAATATCTAACTATTTGAAATATTGAGGAGTTTTATATACCTCTATGGTTTGAATTTATAATATTTTATCACTCATCATTGATGATTGCTTTTTAACAGATAGTAGTTTTTAAATTTGATGCATATACATCATCAAAATTTCATCATTACGATGCATTTTTGATAGTTTATATTTATTTGTATTATTTTAAAGGTAAGAATCAAAATGTAATCACTGTATAAGTTACATTCATTCTAGTGGTCAAATCACTAAAACATCTCAATAACGTATTGTGTAAAAACTGTTAGTAATGTATTATGTATGCATGTTTATGTTAAATGATATAAAATTGAGGGTTTGATCAGAAATTACAAACAATGAGTCACCAGTCCCCAATGACTGAGAAACTGTTGTATTATATTTAAGAAGAAAGTATCAGATAATATGTCTTTTTTTTTTTAGATATTATGTCTTTATCACTCAGTTACATTAGACATAAGATAAAGATCAGGTGTTGAAGGTTATATTCAATTTATTGATAGTTATGATTTAGAGTTGGAAAGATGGCTCCACGGTTAGTAGCACTCGCTGCCCTTCCAGGGGACCATCATTCACTTCTCAATACTTAATTGTTCTGCTCACATCTGCCCAAAACTCCATATCCAAGCACAAACGCACACACACACACACACACACACACACACACACACACACACTACACAAATAAATTCTTAAAAAGTAGTAGACTTTTCTGACTTTAAAATTACTAAAAATACTTATGGAACTCTATGAGTCCCACACTCTCAGTTTTCTGTGACCAATGGCTAAGAAATCTCATGTAGGAAAACCAATTGGTGAAAAGTCAGAGTGCTTCTGTTTGAAGCATAAGTAGTCTGCTTTCTAAGGAAAAGTTATCCAAATGGTTATCTTGGGGTAAGCATTATGAGTTATAGCAAGTAATAATAATATAAATGGTCAGAAAATTTACATTTTAAATAAGAAATTAGTAAATATTTGGGTTACATGTCACATGTAATGGCTAGAACATATATATACACAAATAATATTTTGTTATTTATAACTGAAATTTAACTACTTATCAATATTGTACCTTTTAATACTGTTTAATCTCTAGGAGATACATTGATGATAGAATTCTTGTTAGGATGCTCATGGAGCCTTGCATTCAATAGATAGAAGATTTTAAAAATTATGGGTATCAGGGTTCATGTGCAGTTGTAAATCTATTGGAATTAAACATGTTTGGTTTTGGCAAGGAGTTTTCTCAAAACCTGGGTGATGCAATACAACCAAGAGAGCTGATTAGCTTCTCTGAACCTCCATGATGATGCTCGGAGAAAAGTCAATGATATCAGAAACAGCTGTTGTGATGAGTGAGCGTATTAGATGGAACTCTACGTGTTAAATAAATGAGAGCTCTCTTCTCCCTCTGTTCAAACCTGAAGAGTACCGGAGATGAGTCAGTGTGGTTGGGCACACGGTATGAGTTGTCATTGAAGAAGGAAGTACAACTAACTGTATCTATAGACTTCACATAGGTCCTACCTTAGCCTCATAGGGTTCTCTCAAATGAAATCATACTGTTGAAATGCTCAGAATTATGTGAAAGGAACAACTTCAGGTTACTGAAAATGTATAAAAAGGATCTTGAAATATAAGTATTATTTAAAGGATTACAAGAATTATAAAAAATAATAATTAGAAATTATAAGCAAAATATATAAGGAAAGGCATAGGTCTATTGTTACAAAATCTATTTCAGTATGCATAGGTAGTGAATTTCCTATTCAAAGTTCCTCATTTTTCAAAAATAATTGCTTTCACAGTGTATGGCATAACTGAGGTTAACATTAGTGAAATGACTGTGTTTACATATTAAGATTCCCCTGGGCTATGTTTCAGTTGGTTATTCTAACTTTGTAAAAGAAAATCAAATGTAATTTTGCTCAATAAACTGATGAGAATAGAAAAAAGTAGCTTACTATTTTTATATTTTGAGATATTTAAAGTATTATTTCCAACATTACTTGAATAAATACACACACACACACACACACACGCACACACACACAACACACACACACACACACACACACACTGATCTATAGCAGACACTAGAAACAATACAATAGATATCTTTAAATATTTTTCTTCATGTACTAATGATGAATTAATCCAATATCCTCAGAAAACACCAGGGAAACCAGAGGATTTTTTCAAATGGATAAAATATCAGAAAACACATCAGGTTAATTAGAAATCATTTTGTTTAGTCTTCAATAGTGTGCCAGCTAAAATCCCCTTGATAAAATTGCTGCAAATGCTTCCACATCTCAGAATAAACTAAATCTCTCTCATTTTTTTACTTACCTGGCAATATTTCCCATAATCAACAGCACCATAGTCTTTGTAAATACAGATTAAAACTTCAACAAAGTTTACATGATATCTGATGTATACATTAGGAGAAGAATGAACGTTATCCAGATGATCAAGAAGGAATGGCATTTTAGAAGGAAGGACCAGAAATGACAGAGACACTATATTATGCTTGAAATTCTATGGTGGAAGCCAAAATGCCCACTTTAATTGGATTGTAGGATGTCTTGTCAAGTAAGCACAAGATTCAAGATGACTTAAGGCCACAGAGTGAATAGCTATTGTGCAGTTCAGCTACTCATAAATTCAATCTCAAATATAGTGTGTAGTCCACTGAAGGTTTCAGGAGCAACATATGACTAAACTTCTTTTATTATTATTATGCTGCTATTGCCAGAAGTGCTACACATTGATAACTAGTGGCCCCTTTTTCTTATTTGGCCAATGTCTTGTTTGTTGAAAGCAATATTTTAAAAGCTTACATAACTAAAGTAGGCACAATTGAGCACAAAATAACTCTGTAGAAACTGCACACTTGGACCATTTCCTTACCTGCTGGCCCCTAAGGACACTTAAGTTTGTGACCCTTAGTGAAGATGAATTACAGCAGAAAGGAGACTGGTTTAGAGAGAGTCTCCACCACTTAATTGGCAGTGTGACCTTTGCAGCTTCCTCATTTATAAATGAGTATAAAACCACTGCCTACCTCATGGGGTTCTTTTGAAGATTAAATGATTCAGTATATGTAAATAGCAGTCCAGATGGTGATATATACCAAGTGCTTAGTCAACATTAATTATTGTTATTAACATAAAGATATCAGCTAGGCTGTTTAAGAAAATAATTTACCCGAGTACGCTGAGTTTCTTGGACTATGGTGCAAAAACAATAAGACAGACTAATTGGGGATGTATTTCAGAAATTATAACCAACACAGTTCTAGATAGATACTAAAATTATCTAAAATTAAAAGCCAAGATAAAAAAAAAACATGTTCAAGTTTTAAGTTGTGTTGACTATTCAGTATCTGTGTTGGAGTAATCATAATCATTCAAATTGATTTTTTTTTTCTAGAAGACAATTTTCTGCAGTCTGTCAAATATAGTACAATAACAGCAATTCTCAGAATCTGCACAACGATGCTATTGTGTGATATGAGGAATTTCTCGTTTGACTATGAAATCCATAGATGCATTTGGGTTGAATAATTTCTAGGTTAATGAGGTCATATGAAAATTAAATTCTATACCATAGCAAACACACTCTCCTTATCCAAAACCATTCTGATATTAATGATGCAAATAACTAGAGGTTCAAAACCTATGAAAGATGAACTTCTTATCCTAAAGAGTATTTCTTCACCCATCTACAAGTTCTACTAACTATAACTTACAAAACATAATATATTGGTTGCCATTGTCTATATTCTCTAGGAAGCATGAGTATGTGAAAAGAACTTCATGTTCTATTTACTTATTAAATTTTTTTGACTTTGAAATTTTATTTTTCATTAATTAATTATATTCACTTCATATCCCAATATCTGCTCCTCTCTTCCCAGTCCCCTCTCACACAGCTCCTCCACCTTCCCTTCCTCTTCTCTTCTAAGAAGGGGAGCCCCACCCCTGCCCCTGGTATTACCCAAACCTGGCACATCAAGTCACTGCAGGACTAGGCATATCCTCTCTGACTAAGGCCAGGTAAGGCAGTTCAGTGAGGTAAATTGTATCCAGATGCAGGCAACAGACTCAGGGACAGCCCCTTTTTAGTTGTTGGGGCATCAGCATGAAGACCAAGCTGTATACATGCTACATCTGCTCATGCTTCCTCTTTGGTTGGTGGTTCAGTCTCTGGAAGTCCCAAACGGACCAGTTAGTTGACTCTATTGTTCTTCCTGTGGAGTCCCTATCCTTTTTGGTTTCCTTAATAGTTCCCCTTCTCTTCCAAAAGACTGGGTCTCTACATCTCTTTCAATTGGTCACTAGGTGGAGCATCTTAGAGGGTAGTTATCCTAAGCTCCTATCTGCAAGTATAACAGAGTATCACTACTAGTGTCAGGAACTGGTTCTTGACCATGAAATGAGTCTCAAGTTGGGCCAGTCTTTAGTTGTCCATTATCTCCATCTCTGCTCCCTCTTTGTCCCTGCATTATGATTCTTTGCAGACCAAGATATATTTCTCATAATAGTCAGTATCTTGTAGAACATCAGTATTGAATTTTGTATCATAACCTTTGTTCAGGAAGTATTGATCCCATGACTCTTTTTCTCAGAGGTAATGTAGGCTGATACTTTCCCACTCCTATTTGTCCATTATGGAACATAAAAATCAGTTTCACAGATGAGAAGCAGTCAAAGAAGCTTGTACATCTGAATCAAGACAAGGTCACTGAAGCCCTAAGGATCTCTTTGCATGGATTACAACTTACCTACAAAATAAAGCTATCCTATTACCAATGTACACTGTAGATGAACAAGTCAGAGGAATATCCAGAGAGAAAAATTAAGAGGGAGGAAAAACCTGCAGAGAGTCTGTAACATGAAGATCTGTATGTTCCAACTCAGACCTGGAGAAACTGTAAGAACAAATACCAAAAAATCCTAGTCTCCTAGTCTATTATTGCAGGAAATTAGTCTTCAAAGATGCTTTCATGAAAAAAAAAAATAGAAATGAGCAAAGACTCACTCAATTCTGCTCAGTATACCACTATTAATTATTACCTTTGGCAACTAAAATACTACAAATGTAGCAGTTTAAAATATCACAGACTTGTTGTTTCATAGCTCCTGTGCATCAAGAATCTCCATAAGTGTACCTGAGTTGTCCAGACAAGCCATCTATAAAGTCTTATCAAGACATAACCAAGAGAGAATGGAGGCTTTGGCATCCTACTGCAAGCTCAAACTTAGAACTCATCCCTTGTATTGTATAATGTGTTTTCCATTTCTTTGATTGGTTGCTGTGGGTCAGAGACCACTCTTGGTGTGTAAATACCACAACAGTTCATTATATTGTGAGTTTTCAAAAGAAATCAAAACATAGATTCCACTTTCAAGTTAACATTAGTGTGTTTCTCTCACTTGAACTTTAGCAATGAAAACACAATGTTTCCAACTTTTATGGACTCACATGTTTAAGTTTTGTTGTACCAAGATAGTATTGCTTTTCAATCAATAGAGCAACAAACAACATAAACACCTGTAAAAAAGCATATGGAAGTTGTGGAAATAAGAGACTTTTGTTCATCTAAGACTTATCTATCTATGTCATTAGAATATATTAAGTGATGAGTAAATAGATATGTGGGTTTAAATAGTCGAGCAAATATGATATAGTTGCAGACATTACTAATAACCTAATAGCAATTCTCAGCTGATGAAAATAAGGCATATCACTACTTATTGTATGAGTTTAGGCTTGGGTGGTGCTCTGAGGTTAAGACTCATGTGTTTACCTTCACATCAATCCCCACATTTGTCAGTTTGCAATTTGATAATGCCTATCACATAGACATTTTCTGTATTGTTTTACTGTTGTTTCAATTTAGAACACACAAAGCTGCTTCCATGTCTCTGCTCCAAGATTTAGTGTATAGATTTGCAGGAAGAACATTTGAATATCAAAGCACATTCACATTAAATAATTCAGCTAATTAAAATCACATAAGATCATCTTCCAGAATCTAGCCCTTTGACAAACTCTGCTTGTTTATTATAATTGCCATCAAAAGACTTCTCTAAGTACAAGATGAGTGCGGAAAATACGGTCATAGAATTGTGTGCTTATTAATTTTTATGATATTAAGAAAATGGATAAGGCAAAAAGACTAAGGACAGAAATAAAAACATTTTATGAACTCTTATGGAAGGCTGTTTCTTCACTATAGAAACCATTTTAATATGAACACAAAAAGCCAAAAGGGGAAAGAAACTCTCTATAGACCATCTTTTATAGCTGTTTATATGTTGAAGATATGGCTGAAGAAGGGTCAGGAGAAAGGATGGAGTATATCTGAGATGCTGAAGAACAACATAGCCTAGGAACTGTTTTGATGGTAGCAATGCACAGTATTAGAAATGACATCCTAAATCAAGGGAATTTATGAGTTAGAACAGTTAGTGATAGGGTAGAATCATCCTGCTTTATGAACTGGTGGACTGAGGTAGATTTTATGATTTCATATTTTTAAGTGGTTAACTCTCACAAAATTCCAGTAACAGTATCTAAGTTTATGTAGAATGACCCATTAATTCAATCAAACCCAATCCTTATTCTCTTTCGAGAAACCTAATCTGAACTCCACCTGTCAATTCAATTATCCAGACATTCGAAATCTAAAATTTCATTCATTTTTCACAAAAAATAAAATTAAATGTGTAATTGATTAAATCATACTCCATAGTACTTAAACTGTATTAGTGTCCTAATAATTCAGATGATTTTAGAATTTTTTTTTATCATTTAAGATAAGTTTATTTCTTGGGATTATGTAACTATTTTTCAAAAAAGGACAATACATTTTTTTTTGCCTAATGAAAGTATAAAACTTGAGTAAGCTACTGACTGTAGTCTTAACTGAAGAATACCTTTAATATTAAAATTCCCTGAAACTTGCTAAATTAAAACAATTGTTGAAATGATTCTAATAACTATTTTTCTATTAATACTTTCTGGCTATTTGCTTGGCTATTAATGTTGAATGTGAGCCATGAAATGGAGCGAGAGGCCATGCTGATTTTACCACATTGGAAAGTCAAGAACTGACATAGTTGCTCATAAATAAAAACAAGAAATGTCAGATGATACTGTTCAGACTGTGCTGAAAATGTGAAAAGAAACATAGGTCTCAAGAGAAATACGATAAGACAACCTAACCTGAAAGAACATTCTTGAGGGAAAAAATACTGGGAAATTCTTAGACTCATTCATATTTTCTGCATTTTTTTTAATCAGTGAAGTACTTTTATAGTGATGATTATCATTATAAGCTGGACCATCTCACTGATGCATCAGATCACTTCTACAGCCTTCATGTACTTAAGCCCAGTAAAAAAGTAAACAGATTTAAATGGTGGCAATCATTAGTTTTCACTAAAACATCTCTATAGACTGTGAGGAGTTGTATGTACAAGTAACTACTTTAAGGAAACTTGTACAAAAGACCACAAGATGTTTGTTCTTTGAATAATGAATTAAATGCTTCTTCTACCTGTCCTTCCTCAATTAGCATAAAAATGAGCACACAGACACACATGCTCATATAGAAATTACCGCCTTTCAGTACAGTGTGTAATAATGTAAAGTCATTGGCATTCCATGTATGTATTAATCATGGAAACCACAATCTCTATATTCATATCCATTCTGACTTCATTCTAGTCAAGGTAAACTGTAATTAGGTTCTCATGATTTTTTCTGACTTATGAAATTTTCTAAACTGTAGGAATAAAAATTACTAATAAAGGCACTTATGCAAGAAAAATATTTAAATAAGTGTCTGTTAATACTTCCTCCTGTCCATACTGTTTTTTTATATCCATGGACCTAATGTGGATATCCTGACAGCCTCTCAAGGAAAAGCAATCAGTTTCAAAGTATGTTATTGCAGCTTTTCTAGTACTGATGAGGGTCAAGGGAACATGTAAATAAGCTATCTTTCTCAACAGATGGAGATGGCCAGTCTCCATAGTTGCAGTGTATATAACCATTTATTTATTCACCCTAGGAAAGTTAGTTTTATTCTGGAAGTTTCGCATTGTAACAGAGAGAAGACATGCTTTGGGCTTATTTCTCTCCCTGATGTTCATCAAAACAGAAATGAATAAACAAACAAACAAACAAAAAACTCACCAACCACAATTAATTGACATAAATGGGTATAGTCTCCTGAAATATACTTAAAGATGGTTATGAAGAAACCAAGAACCCATATGACTACATAAAAAGGAACGGTCATCGAGGTCTGCTTCTTCTGCCTCAAGTTAACAAAACCAGTGATTCTTTTGATATCCTATGTCAATAAGAAGAAATGGAGTTTAAGAGGCTAAACACTGAATTAGAGAAAAAAAAAAAAAACTGTATCCTTATTAGTCTTTCCAAGAGTGAGGGAGAAGATACAGATTGCTTGTAGCGAGAGTGAAAAGTAAACTTTAAGTAAACTGAGCCTTGTTTCAAGTGGTTTTTCCACATATTTCTACATTTTCAGGTCAAAATAGTGAAATAGACACACACACACACACACACACACACACACACACACAGACACCCCAAATTGTATTTTGTTCCAACTTTCTTTTTCTGCCATATAGTCAAATCTCTAGTCAATATCAATCCACACACAATACAGTAGTAGCATAAGGTTGTTTTGAATAATTACTTATATCTATGTAATTTTGTACAGTAAATTGCCATGTTTGCAGGTGAGGAAAGCTCCCAGCAAGATATCTCGCGTGCATCACCAATCTTATGTGATGCATGACTTCATTCCAATGGGTGGATTGCTCTTCTGTTTCTACTGGCCAGAAACAGCTTGCTTTTTCTCTGTAAATTATGGGACAAATCTAAGAATTATAGTAAAGAGAAAAGAAGGAGAAATGTATTAGGAAAGTATATAAGAAGATGAGGTAACTGTTGAGCCAGGTCATGTAAAATGGATTTTCTAAGATAAGGAATTTTATTTTCGTTTATGTAGAATGGAAAGCCTTTGAAAACAGAGTGGTATGGCCAATTTAACATTCAGAGGACAGGGAGGAAATGCTGACTGCTATGCAATTATTGTACACTAGTGAGAGTGATTTTCTAAACAAGACTGTTAGCAGGTGAAATACAGTAAAAAAAAAAAAAAAAAAAAAAAAAAAAGCAATGTGTAGGATCTGACGAAAGGTAAAAAGCTTCTATATAACACCAGCCACAGCACTAACAACAAAACTTAATCAAGTAAAGAAACAACCCATAGAGTAGGAAAAAAATTGACAGATATACATATGATAGAACATTAGTAACTATATTATGCAAAGAGCTTAAAAATTAAACTGGAAGAGATTGAGATCCTTATTTTAAAATGGGACAGAGAGCTGAACAGAAAGTTCTCAAAAGAATTAGAAATGACTAGGAGATATTTTTTAAAGGACACAATACGAAGTCCCTGGGGAAGACTGATTAAAACAACTACCAGAACCTATATCACTCTATTCAGAAGGGTAAAAATTAAGACTACAAACAAAAACAAATGTTGGATGAATATGAAGAAAGGGGACACTTCAAACACTTTTGCTGAAATTCATCAAATCGAAGAAGGTCTTAGAAGCCAAAGAACTGTGATAAATTTTCCAGATGGAAGTTATAAAACAAGCAAATCAAAACAAAGATCTGGCACATTACAAAATGTGGAGACAAAGAGATGGAAAAATAAAAATGAGTGATAAGGGATGTCCATCAGGGCACTGGAAAACACAAGTTTGTAAAGGCCCAGAGAATATAGGATATCAGGCTTCATTATGTGGAGATCAGACAGGTATCTAGTAGTGTAAACTGTTTTTGAAAGTTCAACAAAATGAGAGTACATTAGTTTTTAAATTATGTTTTAAATTAGCATGTGAAGTAATGAGCTTTATTACAAGATTTTCACACATTGAGTCATTATACTTAGGTCTGGTTCATCACCCTCAGCATTCTTGTCTACAGTCTTCTCCATTGCCTTTTACCTTTCTATGAAGATCATGCATTCATCATATTTTCTCTCTATGTAAAACATATACTTAATAGTCTGTGTGTGTGTGTGTGTGTGTGTGTGTATGTGTGTGTGTGTGTGTGTGTGTGTATGTGTGTGAGAGCGCACGAGCGTGCATGCTTGTGTGTGTGTCTGAGCTAATCATATTTTTCTGGGATTTAGATTGATATGATAAAAAGAAAAACAGGTGATTTACTAAAAATTAAGGAGTTTGCCAGGTTTTGATGTGGAAACTCACAGCATTTGATGTTCACACTCTGAGGTACTCATTTTAAAGATAAATAATTTGAGACTGCTCAATGCTCCATGGAAGGGGAATGCCAGGGAGGTGAGGCAGGAATGGGTACTCTCATAGAAGCAGGGAGAGGGAGGATGGGATAGAGGGTTTCCAAAAGAGAAACCAGTGAACAGGATAAAATTTGAAATGTAAATAAATAAAGTATCAAATAAAGATAGAAGAATGAAAAAAGAAGGAAATATTTGAGAATGAAATTAGGTGAATGACTGCATGAAATGGCAACGGTTATGGATTGATGTGTTGTGACTGTGAGTGTATTCTCTCTATACTATACCACTAAGACAATCTTAAGAATATGGTTTAGGCTCCTGTCATCATGTACTCCCTGGCATCCATAACAGCTTCTGCCTTTGGTCACTGCACATGGGATGGATACCCAGGTGATACAGACAGTCTCCAGATGGCCCCTCCTTCAGTCTCTGCTCCACACTTTGTCTCCATATTTGCTTCCATGAGTATTTTGTTACTCCATCTAAGAAGGACTGAAATAACCACACTTTGGCCTTCCTTATTCCTGAGCTTCATGTGGTTGTGAGTTGTATTTTGGGTATTGCAAGCTTCTGGGCTAATATCCACTTATCAGTGAGTGTCTACCTTGTGTGTTCTTTTGTAATTGGGTTACCTCACTAAGGATGATATTTTCTAGTTCTATCCATTTGCCTATGAATTTCATGAATTCATTGTTTTTAATAGCTGAGTAATACTCCATTGTGTAAATGTATCACATTTTCTGTATCCATTCCTCTGTTGAAGGACATCTGGGTTCTTTCCAGCTTCTGGCTATTATAAATAAGGCTGCTATGAACATAGTGGAGCATGTTGGAGAACTTTTTAAGTGTATGTTCAGAAGTGTTATAGCTGGGTCCTCAGGTAATACTATGTTCAATTTTATGAGGAACAGCCAGACTGATTTCCAACGTAGTTGTACCAGTTTACAATCCCACCAACAATGGAGGTGTATTCCTCTTTCTCCACATCCTTGCCAGCATTTGCTGTCATCTGAGTATTTAATCTTAGCCATTCTGACTGGTGTGAGGTGGAACTCAAGGTTGTTTTGATTTGCATTTCCCTAATGACTAAAGATGTTGAGCATTTCTTTGGGTGCTTCTCAGTCCATTTGATATTTCTCAGGTGAAAATCACTTGTCTTTCTTTTAATAATATCAATCTAACTCAAGAAAAATAAGATTAGCCTCAAACACACACACACACATGCATGCATGCACGCACACACACAAACACACACACTATTAAGTATACGTTTTGCCTAGAGAGAAAACATAATGAATCCATGGGTTTTTTTCCTCAGGCTCCTCTCCATTTCCATCCCTGCACTTCTTTCAGACAGGAACAATTATGGGTCAGAGTTTTGACTGGGATGGCAACCCCAACCCTCACTTGATGCCCTGTCTTTCTGTTGGAGGTAGAATCTACAAGTTCCTTCTTCCCACTGTGGGGCATTTCATTGAAGGTCCCCCCTTTGAGTCCTGAGACTCTCTCACCTCCCAGGACTCTGGTACATTCTTGAGGGTCCCCCAACCTCCTACCTCCTGAGGTTGCCTGTTTCCATTCTTTCTGCTGGACTTCAGGGGGTCAGTCCTTTGATCCCACCCAATACCAGATCATGTTCCCCTCTCCCCCTCCATCCCCTTTCCTTCCCAGGTTTGCTCCCTTTCTTCCCACTTACTGTTGCTTTCTTCTCCTTCCTAAGTGGAACTGATGTCTTCTCACTTGGCCCTTTCAGCTTGTTGACCTTTTTGATGTCTGTGGAATGTATCTTGGGTACTCTATACTTTTTTAGCTAATATCCACTTATTAGTGATTACATACCATGCATATCATTTTGAGTCTGAGTTACCTGACTCAGGATGATATTTTTTAGTTCCATCCATTTGCTTGCAAAACTCAGGATGTCCTCATTCTAAATAGCTAAGTAGTATCACTGTGTAAAAGAACTACATTTTCTGTGTCCAATCTTCTGTCATGGGACATCTGGGTTGTTTCCAGCTTCTGGCTATCACAAAGAAGGCCGCTATAGGAAACAGATTTACCTAAAAACCCAGCAATACCATTCTTGGGAATATACCCAAAAGATGCCCCACCTCACCACAGGGACATGTGTTCCACTCTGTTCATAGCAAGTTTCTCTTCTATTTAATGTATATAAAAAACCTACACATTTATTATATAGTGCTATCTTATTTGTTCATTTCCTCTGCATCTTCTAATCATCTCCCTAAAGACATTTTCTTTTGTTAATTTTAAATGATGCAAAGTATGCCTCCCATATTATGTTTGAATAACTTACATAATTGTAACTTATATAATTCACCAGTCTCAATTCATTTAAAACTAGTATAAAAATATGATCACTTTCTTTCAAAAGATACTTAAATTTTATATAGTCCATGCTTTTCATAGTAGTAAGCTCAAACATTGTTTATAGATTAAACAAAAAATTAGACACACCTTCCTTTATAATTATAGTTATGTTGATGGATTTCATAGACAGAAATTCCACTACTGTCTCTTTAGAGACTATTATACACAGATGAAAAGATTGCTTGAAAAGCACCATCATTACAAATAATAAAGCAGATTAACAAAAAATGAAAATATATAACTGAAAAATTGAACCATGGCCCATATAACCTATAGGCATTATTAATACCCCAGCCTTGTAGTCCTGTATTTATATCATTGGCCTGATGTTTGTGTCAGACTGAGGTTGGATGTAAGAGAATTAAGATGAAGATGGTTATGCTACAAACTCTCTTAGTAGTTACAGTAGTTTTACAAATGGAAATGATAAGCTCTTACAATTCAGAAAGTAAACGGTGTCTAGAGACCAGCGTGGTACTTCTAATCATATAACCCCAGGACTTGCATCCATTATACCATATCAAAATTATTCAAATCCCAGTGTCAGAGGATAATTTGTATTTAATTGCCCTAACAAATTCTGAGACTGGTGAAATACATTCTGTGGAATTTCTAATTCTGATATTCACTCATTAAATCTGTAAACTTTCAAAATGTAAGAAACTGTATCTCCTCACATCCATGAAGTTTTTAACACTGTAAAAATGGTTTGACCAACATATGCTGCTAATAGTGAGATAATCCGATGTGTGTTAATATAACTGTTCTTTCTATTTGCACATGTGGATCAACTTTTCTGCAGGCTCATTTTCACATTCCAGCTGACTCCACTTGTCACTGGAAACAACCCATTGACAGAAAGCAGAATGTCTGTTTCTTTGTGTGGACAGATGGAGGGCCCCATCCAGACAACTGTGCCAACACTGAACAATAATATAAAATAGACTATTAACACTACACAGTAACACTGAAAGCAGTATATTTTGCGAAGTGATGATGGAAGAGGAAGTCCAAGAGCTGTAGTATTTATGTATTTGGAGAGTGCAATAATGAAATGGTGTAGATGTGGAGACTTTCTCTACGGTTTGATTAATCATTAGTTGATGATAAGTCAAATGAGATGCTAGCAGGCTTTGAGGGAAGAAGAATAGATTGTACAGTCACCTGGTAAAGGCTACATCTGAAATAATACTAACATTGAAACATATAATATCTTAACAACAATAAAAGAAAAACCAATTCGTACAAATCAGAGTGAGAACTAGGCACGGTCAATAGGTGCATATATAGCACTTTCAGAAATCAACAGAGAGTATGGAATGGATACATTTCAAAAATAAAATGAGTAAAACCAGCAAAATTGGAAATGCTGATGCTGATCCTGTCACTTTGGCTTCATTTTTCCACAAAACAACAGAGTCCACTAAGCCCCATCATTTCGAACTAAATACAAAGCAGAGATGTGAAAAACACAGATTATAACACATGACAAAAAAGAATATCTTCTCATTGTATCACACTCTGTTAAAAAACATTATCAACTTTTCGAATATTCAGAGTGCTGGTAATGAACATAGACAGGTAATAAAGGGTTCTTTAATATGCTCACTCACTAACAAATGTATTGATAACAAAGCTGTGTGTAGGGATACCATAAATTAAATTTGGAAAAAAAGAAACCTTTCACCGATTGCCACTGTACATGAAATACAATTCACACTTTTCTTCCATATGATAATTGTTTACTCCCAAAGACTTATTTCATGCCCCCAGCTCTATTTCACATTATACTAAAATCTCACTGGTCCTTGGTCAGACCATAAAGCAAATTACCATAAGTGGAGAAAGTTTCATATGTTAAAAATGGAAGAAGTCAAGGAGAAAATAATGTGCCCTTGATTTTTGCATATTCTATAGCTAGAACTCAGTACAGTGTGTCTCCATGAATGGTCATCACTACTAAAGCTGCACATGCCTGTGTTAGATAAAATGCTGACATCGGAAGGACGGCATACACTCTAATTCCTGGATATCCTTAATGCCACTTTATTCAGAAAAATTAAGAATCTCAAAATGAGACTATTCTGAAGTACTTCAGTAAACCTAATTTCAAATGAGATAATAATGAGTATTTGACCTTCTAAAGGACAAAAGTTAAAAGAGAGAAACAGAAAAATAATGTGAATAGAAAAATAATGTGAATACGGTGTCAGAGACAATGGTACTGTGGTCCCAAGCCACAAAAGAAACAATGAGAGTCATCACAGCTGAAAAGGACAAAATGAATTCTCAGTGGACTATAGATGAAACAATATGCCCATGTCATATACTCATGGTCTCTAAAGTCATAAGCATTAGTATATAAACTATTTTGAAGCCCTTTAGTACAAAAGGAAGTTTTTAATAAGGAACGGCTTTTTTCCTAGTGCAATATCATTAGAGACATTCTTATCTTCCTTAGTTTGTTTTAAATAAAAAGGCACTATAATTTAGCAAAACTAAAGTCACATATGTACACTACCCTCCATGTAGGGAATGACAACACAGGAACTTTTAAATTTTGTATGAAAAGATGTTCTTGATTCCTATCCCTCAAAAGATCAACAGCACAACATTTGATGATCTTATACTACCTATGGTTACGTTTAGTGGTATACCCACATGGAAAATCCTTTTAGACGTATGCTAATTCAAATGTTCCCTCAAAATCAGATCTCCAATCTACATTAACTTGCTGTTTCCATCCATTCAGTATAACACAATCTATATGGAGCTAGAAAATAATTATAGGTAATAGATCTACCCATTGATAGGAAGGTCAATTAGCTTAAAAGGTATTATAGTAAAAACATACATGATATTACTATTGATAAACTGGGAATACTTCAAGCTACTTTTGTAGACGAAAATACATAGCATTAGGCACACTTATCATCCTATAGAGTAGTTAAGTACTCTACATTCACACTAGAAATTTGTCAAAACTAAGTAAGTTAGAGCATACTTGGGTAGATTAGTTTCTATTCCTACCACGAGATTCAGTTTGAATTGCAGAACTTATACAAAAACAGGGGATTAGTGCATATGTGTCTGTAAGCATAATTTTCCTAGAGTCATGAAAGCTAGAGAAAGGCTTACACTTGGAAGTGCATAGGACAGATACTTTGTCATGCATGGCATTAAAATAGCATAGTTCATGTCCCAAACAAACCGGAAGATAAGAATCAACACCTAAGATCATTCTAGAGCATCCAGATATGTGTCATGGTATGAACATACCTCATGCTCATAAAAATTCACACACATATACATATATGTGTACCAATGCAAACATAGATACATTTAAAAATCAATAAAGTGCTTAATACTGAGTTATCAATTGTGGTAGCTTAAATATGCTTGGTTCAGGGAGTGACACTATTAGAAGTTGTGGCCTTCTTGGAGTAGGTGTGACCTTGCTGGGAGAAGTGTGTCACTAAGGATGTGGGCTTTAAGACCCTCTTCCTAACTGCCTGGAAGCCAGTCTTCTAGATGCTTTCAGAACAAGAGGTGGAACTCTCAGCTCCTCCAGCCCCATGTTTGCCTGAATGCTATCATGCTCCTGACTTAATGATAATGGACTGAACCTCTGAACCTGTAAGCCAGCCCCAATTAAATGTTTCTTTTATAAGAGTTACCTTGGTCATGGTGTCTGTTCATAGCAATGAAACCCTAGCTAAGACATCAATAAAAATGTATATTTTGTATTAAAATACTCTTCTAATTTATCGCAATTCTTATAAATTTATAACTGCGTTTCTTTCAAGCAAACAGATGACATAACTTTCATGATCTTGTGAATAGTGATCTTTACAGTATAAGGAATGAATTTTGCGAGTCATTTTTAAAAGAGTCTACTCTAGTTTTTAGAACACATAACTCAAAACTGCAAATCACTGAAGATAGTCTAAATATGATTGGAACATTAATAAGCATGTTTATGTAGTTTCCAACATGATTTTGACATGGTAAAAATTATTCTCTATGCATAAAATCATGATTAATATAATGACTGAAGAACAGTATTATATGGGAAGAATTTTATCATTTTCCATGGTTTAATATTGTAGTAGAGAGAGGTAACAATTTTTTCAAAGTTCACATGCAAATGATCATGAATAAATATCCAGCACTCTGACTCTAGTGCCCAGGTTATCCTCTATACCTTAGTAGTGTTTGCTTTTAAACATCTATTATTATAGAGTATTTGAACTTATGAAAAGAATAGTTCTGAGGACGTTTTTCATTTAACATAAGAAACTATCTATAATATTGGTAAATGAAATTGAATTTTACTTCATAGAATAGAAATGAACAAAATTTGTTTAGTGATATAAATGTTTAGTGATTTCTTTAAAGAATAACTCATGTAGAGTGTCTCAATATGTGATGTATTTTACAAAACTCTCTAAGTAAATTTGTATTCATAAAAATATGTGTACAAAATAGCAAATGATCAGTATTTTGTATTACCTGTTCTTATTTTATTATGTTTGCATCATTTTATGTTAAATGTACAAAAGCCCCTAGAATTGGATTTATTTTTATATACTTTAGATTTTTGGACAATGTTCTTTTTAATCAAAACTCTTCTGAATATATTTCACAATAAAAGGATAACAACTACTCTAAACCAACAAGCCAGTAAAGAAAGCCATCTAAAATAGATGAAATTATTGAAATATAGAAATGTGGAAATTGGAGTGTAGTTCATACATATTTGAAATTATTTTCTTAATTTTGTTTGAAAAATATACTAAGGCACAATAATATGAAAAAAAGGAATTTCATAAATTTAAAATTAATATATTAATGTGGGAGTACAGAGAGAGAAAAATAGCTTTGGAATCCTAAACCCCAATATCTCAAAGGAATTCTTTTTTATTGAAAATAGTTTTTTTTTTTCATACATTATAAGTTGGTTATAGATTCCTCCCTCTGCTCTTCCCAGTTCCTGCCTAACTCCCCTTCTTTACACTTCCACTCTTGCCTCTCATTAAAAGGAATGAGCTCCTAAGAGATAACAACCAAACATTACAAAATAAAATATAATAAAATGAAGCAAAAACTATTATATTGTAGTTGGACAAAGCAACTCAAAAAAAGGAAAAGAGTCTCAAGAGAAGATCTAGCTAAGAGACTCAGTCTTTCTCACAATCAAGAGTTCCATAAAATACTAAGCTAGTATGTATAATATGTAAGCAGAGGACCTGGTGCAGACCCATATAGGCCCTGTGCTTGCTGCTCCATTCTCTGTGAACTCATATGGACCTTTAGTGGGTCTTGTTCTCCTCATATCCTCCATCTTCTCTGAATCTCACTATCTTTTTACATCCTTCTTTTGTGGGATTCCATGAGCTTTGATGAAAAGGATTTGATGGAGTCCTCTAATTGAGACTCTCCCTTCACAAAATGTGTGACTGTGCAGCTCAGCATCAGTTCCCATCTGCTGCCAGAGGAAGCCTCTTTGTTGGTGACATATGTATGAGAATACTGTAAGGTATCACTTTATTGATATTTATTTTGTAGACCAGTGGTGTTTGCTTTTACCATAGATTTCTTGGCCACCTAGTCTCTTGTTCTTGGTTAACCAAACAGTATTGTGGGTGGATTCCTCCTCATAGAATGGCCCTTAGTTCACATCAGACATTTGCCATCATTGCCCTAGCACATCTTGTAGGCAGGACAAATTGTAGGACAATTTGTGGCTTTGTGGCTGGGTTGGTGTCCACATTTCCCTTTTAATAGCTTACAGAGTATCTTTCTATACTAAGTACACTAGAACATAGGGTTGAGGGTTGCATGTAGGTACCAACTTGAAAGCTCCATATTCTATAAATTATTTGGGTGTTGTCCTCAGCAATAGAATACTGCTGTCAATTTGCAGAAAGTTACCCTTTGTCTTAACAACAGCCTAGTTTGCTGGGGGATACTCCTCTAGGACAACTCAATTGAATGCAGATTGGTCTTGCTACTGGAAGCATCATCTGTTAACAAGAGATGGATAGAAGAGACTCCATATCCTCCATTACCAGGAGTCCTCAGTAGCATCACATTAATGGATTCCAGAAAGTTTCCATTATTCTAGGTTTCCACACCACACCTAAATGCCAATTATAGCAATCACTACCTGCACTGTCTCCCCAACACACACAACTTGTTGGTCCCCAACCCCATCCCCACCATGCCCTGTTAAACCATAAAATCTATTCTATTTTCACCTCCCAAGAATATTCCTGCATCTCTAGTAGCATTCCTCTTTATATAACCACTCTGGGTTTACTTGTTGCAGCCTGGTCATTAATTATTTTATGGATAATGTTCCCTGTAGTGGTTAGAATAAAAATGGCCTCTATAGGCTCATAAGCAGATGTGGTCTTGTTTGAGTCACTGTGCTCTTGTTGGAGGAAGTGTATCATGACATGGGGGCTGAGGGGCGAGATTGGAGGTTTCAGATGCTTAAGCTAGGCCCAGTATCACTCTCTCTTTCAGCTGCCTGTTAAAGCTCTCTGTTTGTCTGCATGCTGCCTTGCTTCCTGCCATAATGACAATGGAGTAAATTTCTGAACCTGCTAGCCAGTCCCAAGAACTGTATTGACAGAATGCATAATTAGAAAAGTTGAGAAAATCTTAGCACCTTCTGTAGTGCTTGATTTGTAGATAGATGTTGTATAAATTTGCTTTCATCATGGTATGTTTTATTTTCTCCTTCTATGGTGATTGAAACTTTTCTGGGTATAGTAGTCTTGACTGGCATCTGGGATCTCTTAGAGTATGCAGCCATATATCTAGATCAGTCTGAATATTAGAGACTCCATTGAGAATTAAAGCATAATTCTAATAGATCTGCTGTTACAAGTTACTTGGTCTTTTTCCTTGCAGCTTTTAATATTTTCTTTGCTTTGTATGTTTAGTCTTTTGAGTAGCAAGGAGTGTTCTCTATTCTTTCTGTAGCTTTATAACCATTTCCTTCATTAGGTTACAAACATATTTTTCTATGATTTTGGTGAAAACACTTTGTGGGCCTTTGTGCACTGGGATTCTTCTCCTTCTTTTATTTCTATTATTCTTAGCTTTGGTCTTTTCATAGTGTCCTAGATTTCTTGAATGTTTTCTTGTCATGGATTTTTTTGTTTGTCTGTGTGTTTGTTTGTTCTTGATTCATCATGTTTCTTCTACTGTGTTTTCAATGCCTTCCAACTATTGTATTCTGTTGGTGATGCTTGTGTCTGTGGTTACTGTTCACTTACCTAGATTCTTTCCAGGATATCCTGTTTGTATTTTCTTTGTTGCTTTTATTTCTAATTTCTGATCTTGAACACTATTTTTTATACTGTTTGTGTTTTTCTGGTTTTCTTTAAGGGATTCATTCATTTTATGTTTTTTTTTCTTTTTTAATTTTATTTTATTTATTTTTTTTTTTGCTTATTCACTTTATAACCCATCCCAGTCACCCCCTCCCACAATCCTTCCCATCTCTTGTTTTCTGAGTATATCATACTCATAAAGACTGTTTTAAGGTCTTTTCCTCATGCATCATCTATGTTGGAATATTAGGACCTGCTGGTAGGTCCTAATGCTGGTAGGATAGCTGGGCTCTAGTGGAGACATATTGTCCTGCCGGTTGTTGATTGTGTTTTTATGCTTCAGTCTATATATCTGAGTTTAGGATGATTACAAGTCTGGGTGCTAATATTTGGTTTTATTTTGTCAGGTGTGTGATTTGTTTCTTGGTTTTTTATTTTCTCTCTGGATTTTCTAGGAATGTCTTATATGTCTTATATGTATTATTTATATTCCTGGCATGTTCATCTGGTGTGTTCAGAGGGAATTCTTGCTGGTGTGGGAAGAAGGGCAAGTAGGATGAATATGGGCAAGGAAATTTGAAGAAGGTCACTATGATCCATTAAGAAAAGTGTCAGGGGGGGAAAGAAAGACAACAGCAGGATTCCAACCACAGAGCTGGAGATGAGATTGGGGGTTGGATTTCAGAATCGGTAGGAAAGGTGAGTCTATCTTCAGCTAACTTCTTTCCCTAAAAGGAGTGGCCCTTAGGTTAGAAAATGATACCTGCTGTAGTGGGACTAGAAAAAATTTGGAGGGTACCATCCATGGGATTCACAGATGTGGAGAGGAGTGGGGAAGGAAGCAGCTGGAGTTTTTTTGCAATACTCAGGATGAAAGTGGGGTACTGGTTCTAGAGGAACAAAGAGATGAGAAAGTCTGCAGGTAGCCTAACTGATTTTCTGGTGGGTATAGCCTGTGGTTTAGGAAGGAGTGCCTGCTGCATTTGAGGGTTGGAATACAACAAGAAGTAGGAAAAGGAAAGTTAGAAAGAGATGGTTTGTAGGATCTACAGGAGATATAAACAGTGGGGGACCTGGATGTAGTTGGTGTTCTGTTGCAATACAAGGGACAAGATTGAGAAACTGGGTCTGCACATCTTTGATATTCTTAAAGGATAAATTTTGTTAATAAAATATGGAAATAAATTACACATTCTTTCCAAAAATATGGAAAGAAAGAAAAATCTGAATAAATTAAAATGGAAAACAGAATTACACAGACACGATTCAGGAGTATTTTATCTCCAGGAAAAGCAAATCAGCTCTTCTTAGTTAATTACATGCACAATGTCAGACTTTATTTGTATTTCTTAATTAATATACAGTGTCATGGGTCTTCTGACATCTACACACATGTCAGAAACTCTTCATATCAGAATATGAAGACTTCAGCCTCTGCCCTGTTCCTTTCAACCCAGTCTCTCATCTGTTCATTCATTTCATTGGTTACTTTATCTATAAAATGCACGAATTAGGGAAAAATTATTCTGGAAAAAGTTACAATACTCCTTTTTCCTTGTCTTCATAGTGTAAATAAATTTTGTACAATAATAAGAAGAAATTGATTACTGATTGATCATTTTGAAAAACAATAAAAATAACAAATAAAGAAGGGGCAGTAAATATGAATCTTAAAATAGAGAGCAGAGAATCGAAACTCATATTGAACTCAGTAGTTTGGTCAATATTAAGCCATGATATGTGACTATGAAATGGAAATAGATTCAAAAACATACTAAACAGAATTGTACTTATTATTCAATGTGAATCAAGAGATGTGGGCAGTGCAATATAGGTTAGATACTCTTATTTGTCTCTCATTCCATTTGAGACTCTCAGCCTAGAGTTTGTTAACTTGGCTGCTATTCAAGAATGTGTGAAGCTCGAAGCCAACCACTGGACTGAGCACTGGGCCCCAATGGAGGAGTTAGAGAAAGGACTGAAGGAACTGAAGGGGTTTGCAAACCCATAGGAAGAACAACAATATAAGCCAAACAGATCCTCCAGAGCTCCCAGGGAGTAAACCACCAACAAAAGAGTATACATGGAGGAACTCATGGCTCCAGCCACATCCAAGAGGATGGCCTTGTCTGGCGTCAATGGGAAAAGTGGCCCTTGGTCCTATGAAGACTCGATGCCCCAGTATAAGGGAGTGCCAGGGTGAGGAGGTGGGAATGGGTATGTGGGTGGGTAGATGAACACCCTCATAGAAACAGGGGAAGGCAGAATGGAATTGGGGGTTTCCTGTGGGGGACAGGGAAAGGGGATAACATTTGAAATGTAAATTTAAAAGGAAAAGAAAAGAATGCATGGCCTAGTCTGCCATCCTTTGCTTAACCCAAAGATAAAAAATGATGCTTTGGTTTGGTTTGTTTGCTTGTTTGTCTGGTTTTGTTTTATTTCTAATAGATGTCAGTCCATCCTTTTGATTCCCAAACACTTAGAATCCAAGTTTGATTATATTATCAACTGACTCATTTCAAGTCTTGATCTTCCTTGCCAGAAAAGCAGAATTCTAATGTCCTAAAAGTCTAATTCTCAAGCTTCTCTTTTTGAAAATATTTTAGCTGCTTGTTGGGCTGTAGCGTGGGTCCTGTGGGTTGAATTGTGGGTCCCGCGTCTGCTGCCACAGCTCAGAGAGGCAGAGGTGCAAGAATTTGACTGTATTTCGCTCCACTCAGCATCCAGTGGATATCTGGCTGTGAGAAACCGCAGGACTCTGAACATTGGGTGGGGAGAACACAGTCTGTTGTCCTGCAAGGGCTGGAGCTCTTGGGTTAGGGGTTCCCAGGCCAGGAAGCAGCTGGGAAACTGACTGGTCTCAAGACCTTGGGCTCTCAGGCACAGCTGAGAAGCCATGGAAAGGCAGAGATGGGGCAGGGGCATACGGGTTGGATATGCCCACAGCCGAAGGGGAAGGGAGAAATGCTCCACCTGCATCCTGCGGGGATGAGATGCTTGGCTGGGTCTCTGTGGCTGGAATGTAGAGAGGTCATTGATTGGAGGTTAGAAAGTGGCTTGGTAGTAGGAGACCTTCTCCACGGTTCCCCATGGCAGGTAGTCCATAGTCTTAAAATGTTTATTGTCATAGTGGAAAATGGATGAAGCTATACCCCTGGTCTCAGGGTGGAACTGAGGTTAAATACCTTTTGCGAGGAGGAGGGTCTGGAAAGGAATGCTTAATTGGCTATGCCCTCTGGCCTTTAGGTATCTCATGAATATGGAGATCTCTTGAGGCTCTACCTGTGCTATATGATTGATGTCATGGCCTCTACCTATGCTGTATGACTAATGGCCACAAACCTCTCTGTGGAAGGGGCTGTAGCTATGTGAAAGGAGCCAGGGACCCAGGAATAAGGCCTAACTCCTCCCATCCCTGGAGGGTCTCTGGGTTCAAGGTCTACTCATCCAGGTACCCAGCTGCCTCTCACAGCAGACTGTACCACATCTGCTCACTCTCCTTTCTTCATATGAATTTTTCACTTTGTTTTTTGTTTTTTGTTTAACTTGATTTATAGTTTTCTTTACCCTTAGCCCCATTAAAATATATTTGCATCTCTGAGTTCCTGGAAGAACTAGACCACACTGTTTTATACCCACATTGTATTCCTATAGTCTCAAGATGATACTATTGATAGATATACTATGGTCTTAAAAAATCACTCTTGTGAGTATTTTTTCTGAAACAGTTTTTGAACTATTAAGGTGTGATTATGAAAAATATATACGATAATCCCCAAGTTGTTTGGAAGTGAAAATGTTATTTTTATTGACTTTGTAGAAAAGAAACATTATAAACATTGTAAGTATTTATAGGTGAGTATTGATAATATAGTTGCTGGTGAGCCATCTTAAGCAATATGACACAAAGTCTGATAGATCCTCATAGGAAGATTGAGGCCTCGTACAAGCTTACGGACACATTCATGAGTAAACAAGTGAGATAGTTATGAAGTTAAGGTAGTAAAACAATGTGATTTTGTATATTTCTCAAGTTTTCATTTGTTTTACTTCATTTATAGTAAGATAGCTTATTCCTATTGTATTTAAACTATACCAAGTGAATGATGGGAACACGATATCTCTCTCTTTTATAGTCTCTAGAAATGCTTATTCTCATGATGTCTTCATGTTTAGTGACAAAAGTATTGATGGTGCCTACATTATGGACATGTTCATTTTCATTTGAGTGTTTAGATAGTTTTAGATAGGGTCTACCTAACATATATGCATTTATTCATTGGTCATCAATAACATAGTTATGTGTTACTCTAGTTTTGTAATAAAACATTGCCATTGCTGACTAGCATTATACTCCTCTTATTAATTTACTTGTATTTATTTAGAATCATTCATTGGAATTGAATACCCCTATATAAAACCATTTTCATTGTTTAGCATCCTTTGTTTTATTAATATGCATCCTAAAAGAACAGCCATGTATGCATTTATGTAATGTTATGTTTTCTATACATTTTTAAACATTCAGCCATATAATTTCATTGTGATGCTGGATGAACATTCACTCTGTCCCTTCTAATGTTGTCTAGTGGTCTAGTGTGAATACATTCATCACACATGATTTCCTGGTTGATAAGTTGTCTGGGTAACCTTCAAAACTTGGCTTGATAAAAGGCACTGCCATGTGTATCTTTGTATTCATATTCACTGATCTAAACATTTCTCTAGAACAAATTTCAAAGAGGAGGCTTTCAGAAGTGTATGTTCAGTATCTCTCAATAGCAATACTCAGAATCTTATGCTTCCTAATCTTTGTCTAGCTGTTATATACAGAAGACATATTGTTTAATGTTTTACATTCTCTTCATTAAAATGAACATTTATTCAGGTTAATCCGCCACACAGATACCCCATTTATAATTAGTCTCCCTAACCCTTGATAGATTAAATTAGATTACTGTAATAAAACATCTCCTCATGAGTATATCATAAGTGGTAAGAGATGGTTTATCCAAGTACTTGTGCCTCAGGATACTTCTTTTCTTGTCAAAAGGACAAGGCAGCTTCCTTGAGACCCTTGTATGGGTAGAAATTCCATTAATGAGAGATTTTTCAACATGACCTAACCACTTAGGAAAAGTGTCACCTGTCCATATACTGTTCTTGATGTTTAAGTTTCAAATAATGTGTTTTGAACCATTCAGACTATGTGGCTGGCCTTTGGGCTTTTCCCAACTGTAAGTTTATTATACTAATAATAATTAAATAATATCAATAAAATTTTTAATTATATATAATTATTATATAATTATTATATAATTATTATATGATTATTATATAATTATTATATTAAAATTAATATAAAATATTAATAAAATTTAATAAAATTAAATAATATTAAACTGTAAGTTTATATACTAAGTTTATTAACTTAGTAGTTTCTTACTCTATTTTGTATTTGCAGACTTGTTGAGTTCTTTTTTTGCAAACAAATGAATTTCAGATTTTGTTAATAACTGATTATATAAACACTTCAAGTTTCAAATTTGACTGTATAAATACAAATCTATCTATCTATCTATCTATCTATCTATCTATCTATCTATCATCCATCTATCTGTTTTTCATCATGACAACAATATGTCAAATTGGATTATTGTGATGGTTTTAGTGGAAAGGATTCCCATAGGCTCTTAGCGAATGACACTATTAGGAGGTATGTTCCTGTGTTAGAAAGTATGTCACTGAGGTTGGGCTTTGAAGTTTCAGATGGTCAAACCAGACCCAACGTCACTCTCTCTTCCTGATGCCTGCTGATCCAGATGTAGATATCTCAGCAGCCTCTCCAGCACCATGTGTGCCTGTGTGCTGCCATTCTTCCCACCATTATGATGGAATAAACCTTTAAACTGTAATCCACTCTCAATTAAATATTTTCCTTTATAAGAGTTTCTGCATTTAGGTGTCTCTTCACAACAATAGAAATGCTAAGACAGGTATATAATTAATGTATTGAGTTATCTTATTTATTATTGATATACATGCAATTTAATTTAAAAGCTATTTTTGGCTTTAATGCCACTTGTAGAAGTATATTTGACATTTCTATACTCATACATAAAACTGTAGTTTAATTCCTCCTGAATCCAACTGCTTTCCTACTGCTGCTTGCTGATCAAATATGCCTTACTTGTTTGTAGTATCACCTAAACTGTAGAGCATTACTTCTACAAACATGGAACTTCTCCTGTAATATCTATCCTGTTTCAGTTGTTTATTCAACTCTTACAGCTTTGAGATATTTTTGGATAACCTGACTGAGCATGTATTTTAGCGTGTTAACCTGTTCTCCTTTGCGAAGTTCTCTATCCAATTACATAGAACGATCTGCTACTAATTACCCTGTCTACATCCTCATTGGGGTATCAAAAAAGGCACAGCTCTCGTCAGAATCCACCTGTAATTCTTTTCATTTTCTACATTGAGCATCCCCATTTGTCTGCCTGTATTCAACCTCTGACAAAATGAAATAATGATGATTGACTTCCCTGACTTCAAGCCTGGGAATGATAGTCATTGTTCTTCTTAATTTCTACAGCAATATAAAACTTATATGTTAGTTTGGATAAAAATATTTTAGTGAGTTGTTTTACCCAAGAACATGAAATAAATATCAAGTGAATAAATATCAATAATTTTATTTTAAATTTTATTTATATTTCAGTTTATTCCAAATATTATACTGGAAAACTTAATTTAAAGCAATTTTACTGTTACTTATTCTTCCCTAGTTTAATACTGTCTTTATTATTCAAATTTTGAAAATATTTACTTAATTATTTGAGAATTTAGTACAATGTATTTTGATCATATTCACCTCCACACTTGCCCAAAATTTAAAATTTTAACTACACTTTTTGCTTAATCCATTATTTTCTTACAGGAAAGATCAATTTTTTAAAATTCAGTTCTTGATCTGAATTCTATTCAGTGATTGCTCCTGATTATTCAGAGATATAATTTATGTTATGTAAAGTATCAACATTTGTTATGTTATTTTATGTTGGTTCAGCAATATATTTATTTGCAAAGTTAATCATTGTACAGGCACATTTATGTGAGATTTCAGCACGCTATAAAATGCAGCCTCCATATTTCTTCCTATGTAATAATTAAAATTACATAGATAACCATCTTATCACAGTTAAATGTTCTTTTAAGACAAAAAATCAGCAGAGTTAGTGATAACTTGAGAGAATGAACTATCATTCTAAGATAAAGTAGAATAGAAAAGACAGTGTTCTCGGTGGAAACATACTCTCATTTGTCACCCTTAAACTGGGACTACTATGTGTTCATTCCTGTGAAAAGGAGCAATAGTTTTGTAATCAAGGACATAATTTTTTAAATTTTCTTTACATTTGTGAATCTCTTCACTTAGTCAGTATGTAACTTACTAGGAAACTCTATTGTTCATAAGTATATAAATCAAAATCACATATAATTGGCACAGAATTATATATAAATGACTATGAGGAGTGGCTAAAAGTCCAGATGACGGGCCAAAGACCTTCCAAACCCCTGCTTCTCTAAGGAAATATCAACCATCCATTGACTAGAACATGATGTACCATCCAAAACAGGTACAGCTAATCTGATGAAGATGACACAGTTATGTTCGAAGGACAGTGCTTTACGAAATAGCTATTTATTAACAAGCATCACTGTTGTCAATAAATACATATAGTTTTACTTGTTAAGTAAATAAGATGAAAACTTTGACTATTTTTACAGCATATTGGTAAGTTCATTCCCTCCAACATAGCATTGAATGTATGGTGTTTTTGTTTCCATGATAATAGTTTGTAAATCTATGCACTTATAATTTATAAGGTGCCAGTGTAGGTTTATTAATTCTCATGATAATGCAACATGGATAATTTCTTAATAATTGCTTACTAGAAGATTGCCATTTCTAGTTCTCAGAATATAAGATAGCAAGATATTAAGAGTCAGTTACTTAAAAGCTACCTCACAGTTTGTCACAAACTATGACACTTTTACCTATAGGTCTTCTTTTATTTTTTCAACAGAAATAGCATCTTACTTGTTTGAAGATATTTTTCCTTTGTTCAAAATATTTTATAGCATCCATTAACATTAGGAACTAGTGGCAACAATTTTGTTTTAAATCCCTGAGGATGATAGGGTAGACACTGTCAGACTATTGGCTAGGGTCCCTTTATTTATTTATTTATTTATTTTAATCTTCTGCACAGGAGTTTTTTGAAAAGTGGTAACTCTAACAATGTAGATATTGTTCTTATTACATAAAGTTAAATTCCCTATCATTTCAAAAGCAAAGCTTTTCTGCACCCTGAACATTCAGCAGCATTTGGAATCCTCTTGATTGTCTTTGCATTTATTTGACTCTGCATCAAATAAGCAAGCAATCGAAAACAACTGGGCTGCCAGGCTTCAACTCAGATGAAATCTCAGTCAATAAAAGAGCTGCGTTGGAAACCATGAGTGACATTTAACTAAGACGTGCAAAGTGAATGGCTGCAGTTTTGATACCATTCCTCTCACACAAATGTCAGCAAGTCTAAATTAACTGTGAGAGTCTATAGGTTTCAATGAAGGATGAAGATTGCTAAGTCACATCAGAACCACAGAACTTATGAGATTTGAAGTTTCTTCAGATGCTCATACACTTGGATTATCACATTTGATTTTGTTCGAACATCTTCTTATGTGACTATAGACATGAAGTTCTGAATTCATATACAGTTCTCAAATGTGATTTGCTACACATTTCCTTCAGAGAGGATTTTAAATTTTCTGTCATAAGCATACTATGTGCAAACTAGTTCTAGTGAGCAGACAACAAAATATAACCAATTAAAAAGTGGTAAAATTTATACCATGGTATATATAAAGGCATGTATGCTTATTTAAAATAATTTCCTGTGCAATCTATAAGATTCCACTTTCTTTCATATATTCTACTCATTTTTTCTCTGAAGATTAAAAAGTTGAAAGCATGAGACAATAATTATCTAGTTAACTAGGCAAGAAGAGGTTAGGTAAAGTGCATAATCATCCCAAATCATGACCATTGATCAAAATATTGCCAAATCGAGTAATTGTTTCTAGGGATAGTATATTTACTTCCCATTTTAACTAATTTTTTTTCTTAATAAAAGTGTTTCAACTTGAACTTTGTTTTTAAGTGTAAATAGTAAAGCTTTTATGCAAAATATTGTAGATATTTTCAACTTCTTGAACAATATAGTTCCACAAACTCCACCACACTTATTAGGAAGATTCCTTAACAGTATAGAAGTGAATGGGTACAGTGATATAGTGATAAAGTTCTATTTGTAAATATTGGAACTTGGATTAATATAGTAGCTATTTTTAAATTAAAACACTAACATTATTCTTATTATGTGGTAATATAAACACAGGTAGAACACTAGATTTGGCACATGTTGTCATTTGTTGATCCTTATCTTAGGCAGACCTTTAAAATGTACAGTGACAGGGTGTGCATTTTCAATAATCAGAGAAGATATTCATCATTGGGAGGTCATTAGAAAGAGATGAAGCTATAATTTTATAAACATCATTTAAAATGTGTTGTATTCTGCAGACAGGCATACTCATTAACACTCTGATGAAATATCTCTGTGTAAAAATAAAGAAGAATATTATTTGCACCTCTTCATTATAAATTTTCTTTCTGCAAAGCGTTAAGAAGATAAATGGTAAAAATAACCTACAGGTTTGTTTTTTTTTAAAGGATGCCTGTTACTTATCGGTAACAATGTGCTCATTCTGCTCTGAAAGGGTTCATATTACAGTAGTGATGAGTGATCTCATATGACATAGTTTTTGTTCATGATGAAGCATTCCTTTTCTTAGGATGCAATAAAGCAAGTAAACTTTGCACATATATTCAACTGTCTAATAGCTGATATATCTGTAGTTGTTATAACTTGCCTATTGTATTTCTGTTCTTCAAATCAGATTTTCATGGGTCAAAGGAAAAGAACTGAACACACACTACCATTCCACATTTGGATTTATCAGACTATACTCATCTATGTATTAACCTACAGAGACAATAAGAAGCCAATGAGAAGCAGCACTTGTAACATGTCATTTAAGTGTAGATTAGGCAAATGATTACAAATTCTCTCTAGGGAAATAAGAAATCAACCATAATTGAAAGCCTTTTTCATTTGACAAATAATTTTTCAACTTCTGGTTAGTGCAATGTGAAAAAGAAACTTCTATTGCTATCATATTTTCTCTCTGGTCAATTGAAAATAGAACATTCACCAAGCCTCTAAGCAGATATCTAGTAAACTTATAGACATGCATGCATTTTTTATACATACTAACTAGCAACTATTCAAGAATATTTAAATATCTGGTTGCTTAGCATCTTCTCAAAGAGCATAGCATCTTATGTGGTATATAAGGGGATGTAAGGTCAATTCTATGAGAAAAAGGAGAGAAATTTTAACTCAGAAAAAAAATTTGTAAATCACACAATTGCTAAATAATACATTGTATGTAGAAAGAAAACCAGTTTATTATTTGTAAGGATATCTATAATACTTTAATTATGGGGAATTCAGACTTTGCGAACCATCTTGGCCACAGTAGTTAAGCATTTTTCTACATGTAGTGGACTTCTCAGCTTTTAATTCATATGATGAATATTACATTTCTGAAATATCACTCTGACCATATTAATATATATTATCAAAACAGAAAGATTGTATTGTAACATCTCAGAGAAACAAAATCAAGTCATTAACCTTGGTAATTAAATGAAAGATATCCTTATCAATAGCTTATAATAACATTAATTATTAACTGAGAAAATGGGATATTTTGAGAAGTTACTAGGACACATATTTTGAATGAAGAAAATATGATGAAGCTCTGAAGTTTCAGAACAGTTTATTATATAAAATATTAATATCTGGATTCATTTGACAATATTGAATATTTTTTAGGTGCTAACCAAACTCCTGACAATTATTATAGGGCATTACATGGTTTAGACTCCTTGAAGTGATAGTTTTTAAGAAAAGAAAGTATACTTCACATGTAAAATGGTCCAGGCATTTCTCTTTTTATAAATTCAAGTTATATAGAGATGGAGTGTATAAAAATATTGAAAAAGAACCTTTTTCTTATCTCATATTCTTTGTGTCCTATCTTCTACAGAATTCTTGTTTGAGTACCAGTCATGTCATTGTGTAACAGGTCCCAGCCTCCTAGGCTGTTAGCTTACTTCTTGTTCTCTGCTGAAAATTGTGTGATAGCAAACATCTACCCAAAACCAAATTTATCAGTAAAACTCATTTGTGGATGTTGGACTACAGTGTCAAAAACTGTGGTTATTTTTAACTAAATGCATCTTTCCAAATTAATCTCCAGAGATATCACACTAATTTACACTCGCACCAACCATGAACCTGAAGGTTGGCACTTCAAAAATATGTTGGCACCCACAACTTCTCTATCCTCTTTAGAGATTTGCTCTGTTGGAGTGGAAATATGTCAGTCATCATGTTAGAACTGATATTACAACCACAATTTCCATTTTTAATGATCAATAATAATAAGTATGAGCTCTGTATTTTCATATGTTTTTTAATTTTTTCTTTGAATAATTATTTTTGTCGTGTTTTTTTTCATCTGTTAATTAGTTCTTGGCCATGACCCAAAGTTTCATACCATGCTTTGCTATGTTATATTTAATGTATTTCTCTTCTCTTAAGTGTTGCAAACATGTTAGCATTTTAAAAATTAAACCTGTCAGGAAGATAAAATTAAACCTCATGGAAGCTCTGATTTCTGATTCCTAGCTTCTTTATTTTGTATGGGTCTCTCACTTCAGTGGAATCATTTTTAAAATGAACTCCAGGTTATTCTTTTAGCTTTACAAAGAGATTTAATTGAAAACTCATAAACCTGTGAGATTTGTGTTAAAATTCCAATTGTGTGGTCAAGAAAGTGAGACAGAAGGAGAGTGTGCAATTTGCTATTGGCCATACAGATATTAAATTATTAAATTTGCATTTGAAACCAGAGTGATGAAGCAATAAATTCACTCCCTAAAATGATCCCCGAGTATGGCTGTCGGTGATGTGTTCCCTCCTGAAAAGGGTTCAGAGGCTCAACTGTCACCAATTTGTACTGCCTGGAAAACGAATTAACAGCAGGAAGCCAGCTGCGGAAGTCTCAATTAAGTAGCCAAAAGTAAATGTCTGAATATTGTTTAAGTATAAAATTATTTTCAGCTAAGATAGAGTATCTTAGCATCAACAACACTTTCCTGTTATCACCAAATACAGTTTATACCTTCGTGTCAGGTTGTGTTCAATCCTCCTGTGGTCTAGACCCATGATGACCTCAGTAACTGATCCTAAGACTTGAAGTATTCCTATCTCTGACACATACTAGGCTATTTTTGCTCCATGTCTTTTTATCTTCTATGCCAAATATTGTTTTTATGAGAGTGGTTTTGTTTTTCATTTTCTTTGTATGTATATATATGTGTGTGTGCAGGGGGGAAGGGTTTGGATGTGTGTGACTGAGTTCATGCTTAAGTGCCTGTGTGTGTGTGTGTGTGTGTGTGTGTGTGTGTGTGTGTGGTTGTTCTACATGTTTAAAGTTCCAGAATAAAAGAAAGAGAAGACTTTGTGAATAATAGCATTTCTCAATAATATAAAGCTCATTGTGAATGCTGTGAAGTGCTATCTTGATTCTTAGCCAATATTGAGCTTCTTATACTCTGAGCTCATGATGGTGTGAGCAAAGGGCTCTCCTGTTCTTTTTAGAATAAAATTCCAAACATTCAATTTACCAAATGAAGAGTCAGGAGCCAGATGATGTAGTGAAAGCCTGCTAGCTCAGAGAAGCAGAGAAAGCACTCAGCTGACCTTCCTGCTCCAACAACTTCCCAGAAGGAAAAAGGTCCTTCTTCTCTTTCTCCTTCTCCTTCTCCTCCTCCTCCTCCTTCTCCTTCTACACACTGCCTTAGATACCTTTCAACTGGAAGACCTTCCTTTGTCTTTTACAGGGCTTCTGATGTTCACTCCCTGGTTGTATGCTCCACCTCTTGACATATGGTTGACGTTAGCTCTTATCTACAGAAAGCTCTTGGATCTACTGTGTGTGCTAAGGCTGAGACACAGCACAGCAAAAAAACTAGATTTTTCCAATTCACAATCTCAGGGTTTACAATGGGATCAAATATACTGCAACGCTTCATTTCCCTCCTTCTGGTTTTGTTTGTTGTTTGGTTTTTGGTATTTGGTTGGCTGGTTTTGGTGTGTGTGTGTGAACAGAGCAAGTAATATTTTGTGTGAGTATGTGTAGAGTTCAAAGGTTGAAACTGATTTTGTTGCTCAACTACTCCTCAATTTTTTTACAGAGTTGTATGTGTGTGTGTGTGTGTGTGTGTGTGTGTGTGTGTGTGTGTTTGTGTTTGTATTTGTATGTGTGTGCATCTGTATGTGTTGTCATCCTCAATAATCCTTTATTTACAGAGGCAGGATTACTTGCTGGACCTGGTGTTTCCCTGTTTGGCTGGCCTAGCTAGCCAGCTTGCTCAGAGGACTCCCTCTGCTTCAGTGTGCTGAGGATTCCATGTGTAAGCTGCTCCAGCCAGGCAGCCATTTATGTGAGAACTAGAGAGCCAAAGTCCTATTCAGACACAAATGCTCTATCTACTGAGTCATCTGCCTAACCTTAGGGCCCATTCCTTAACTAACACCTGCATTAGGCAATCACAGATCTACCCAGCTTCATCCAAGCCTTAAAACTTCAAGATGAAGAAAGTTTTGCAGAATCTTGCAGTGTTTCCACCTTCCTATGGTGACCTCTGGTCTACTTCCAAAGCATGACTCTCTGTGAGCCATTCTTAGTCTTGATTTCTTTATGGCCTGTGGTCTCCTGAACACCATTTCTGCTAAGGCCTCTACGTGTTTAAACAAACACAGTTTTTTCTAAATCTGATCTAAAACAACCACTCTTTTTAAAAAATTATCTTTTAGTATTGATGTGAACAGGCCTGTATCTATCATTTTTATTATCTTTTGCGAAAACAATCTCATATTTTTGACTTTTGAAAGTTTTATTGGAAGGAGGGAAATCATTTTCTTTGTCTGAAAGAAATCATTTCATTTTATTTTTACCCTGATTCTTTACTCTAAGGACCTTATTCAAACTGTCCGCAACCCTTAAATCTTACAAAGAGAATAGTAAAACTTATAACAGTAGGGCTTTCTAGAAAATTTCAGTTATAAATTTTGAGATTTTTGTCAAGACCTGGCAACGGGCAATTAAGATTGAGGAAAATAAAGACAGTGATCTAAACACCTGAACCACAGAAAAGTGGATTAAACCAATAGATACTCGATTTTCATTTGGAACTAATTTGCCCAAGGTGAGCAATTAAACTATTCTTACAACCTCTTTAATTCTGTGAGGGTCTCAACATCTATCTTTATATAAAGCTGTGTTAAGGAAAGCTGAATCTCATCCCTTTTTTAACAAAGAGAGTGTGTATGAATATTCATGAACATAATTCTGTGTAATTGGCTTTGGTTGTTGTTATTCTGTGATCTGGTAAACAGCTTTTTCCTTCTAAGACCAGATTTATTAAAGTGCGTACTCTAAGTGACCAGTTTTTTTACTTCACTTAATCAATAGTGGAGGCTTTCAGTGTATCAGCCAGTTTTTATGTGTCAGTTTGCTGTTGTATGTGACAATTATATCATCCTATGAAGTAATGAAAGAGATGATAGAAATTCTACTTATTAGGAGAGACACTTTAATAAATGAGGACGTCCTCCAATCTGTTGGTTTAAGGATATTTTCTGTAACTGAAATGGTCTGACAATGATAAGATATTCTATAGCCATTGAATTTAGAAATAATATGTTATGCATTTACTGAACTCCAGCCATGAATCATGTCAACTTTTCCTCTACTTTGTGTAAAAGAAAAAAAGAAGAAAAGATCATAGACTGGGATAAAAGGTCAGAGAAAGTTCTGGAAATTCCTATTTCAATATGAACAAGCCAATCCCAATGTAAATGTAAATTGAAATGATAAACTACAAGTTAGAAACCTCCTGCTATTCTTTAGCTTTCTGTTCTTGATGTGCATCCTGTGTGTGTGTGTGTGTGAGTGTGTGTGTGTGTGTGTGTGTGTGTGTGTGTGTGTGTGTGTTATGGCAGAGAGAGACAGACAGAGATAGAAAGACAGAGAGAGACAGAGAGAGAGAGATTGCAGCATCTGGACATATTAAAAAACAAAATATATTTTTACATAGAAAGAGAGCTTTTTATGTTGGAAGTCTAGTCCTGAATATGGGAATAAATATATTCATGTTATTTATAAAGTTGTTTTTTTTTTTTAAGAATAACTAGTCTGATCTTTACTGTAAACACAGTTTCAGATCACCTCACAACCCAAGATGTTCTCATGCATTCTTGTTTGATTCTGTTGTTGTATCAACATCGTAGAGTGTACTTACATAAGCCTAAGTACTATGTATTTGCTCACTCAACATTGGCCACCTAATACCTTAAGAGACAAAGTAAACATGAAATGGTAGAGGATGCAGCCTATTAACAGAGCACTGTTTTACAATACATTATTATTTCCTGGAAAAAAACACAAAGAATGTAATAGTACCAACCAATAACATAGATTCTTATTAGTATTATCAATTATTATGTATAAAATATAATTGTGTATATTACACTTTTATTTTATTTGCATTACACTTTTATATCTCAAGCAATTCAGTACATGTGCTTATGGCAACATCACCAAAAATCTATGAGAAATACATTGTGCTACAATGTTCTGGTAGCTACAACCTCCTCAGGAAATTAAAATCTTTTTTCCCTCTATACAAATTTTATAAACCACCATTTTCTATTTAATAAATGGTTGAACAAAACATATTAGGAAGATGACTTTAGATTATCTGGTATTTCAGAGTTCTTGTGTTCCTACATTTATCGTTTTTGGTACCTCAAAGTATTAGGTTGCCTTAACCTGGCCTCACCTCTACTTCAAGTACCTTCACATTTTATCAAAATATTGGAATATATAACCGTTCAATAAGACATTTAAAAATGATTATGGAAATACAAGCTCCACAGTAAACAGAAAGAAATGGTTTTAAGGAGAGAGATTTCTTTTAGTTACTTCTATTCAAATTGGGGTAGGCGGATTCATTTATTGTTCTTAATATCAATTCAGATAACACTTTGCTTGCATTGTTTAAAAATTAATTGTTTAGATAAAGCTTTATGCACGTTCCTGGCATAGTTAATTCTATGTCATTTAAATACTTAGTTAACACAATAAAGAAAGGTAAAAACACACATGAATCATGAATCAAAGAAACAACATTCTCTGCCCACTACCTAGTGAGTATCAGTGATGCCCTATTGAGTAGTTTAGCCTTTGAAGGGATTTTGTTTATTTTTTATCAGCCATCAACCTTATAGGAGCTTTTGATACTTTCCTTCTTTGATGTTCAGATGCTTCTCACAACAGGACTGCTTCTTTTTTTTTTTTTTTCTTTTGCTACATTTTCTTTAGCTTGACTCTACTTTAAATGAGCATTCTTCTGACAAAATGCTCCAAGTAACTAATCAACAGGCAGGTGATTAATTAAAGAAATCTGTGAGGGACTGGAGATGGGGAGAAAAGAATGCTTAAAGGATTGGAGATGAGACGAATCTGATTCTTGGTAGTTTCAGTTTTCTCTTCTTCATACTAGTGAAACTAGTATGTTTTCTGAATAATGGAAAGTTACAGGAATAATTAATAATAATAATAATAATAAATCCTCAGGAGTAACAGTCTAGTGAAAGAACAATAGCAAATGTCACCATCCTCCCTGGCAATATTCTGGATAGGTAACTTCATCTCCTAATGAATAGAAAAGCACTTTGATGGATTAATGTTTAAGAGAAATATTCTGATCATTGCAAAATCAGTGAAGATGAAAAATGTGAGAAGGTAATTGAATAGGAAACATTTATATGGCAGTGAAGCTGTGCTGGCAAAAAAATTATTATTAAAGTAACCTTTTATTTAATATATCATCACCTATAAGATGTGCTTTGTAAAATTTCAACTTGGAAGGACTTCCTTTTTAATCGCGTAAAGTTTTGGCAACTCATTTTATTAAAGATTTTGCAACTGAAACTGAAAGTAGTAGAGGGTCCATAAATTTAAATGAACTTCAGAGACCACATAGGCAAGCATTTTATAGCAGAGGGGATTTTCAAATAATCAGAGGGATGGTCTGTACATAACCTTTCTTATGAGTGGGATTTACCTTAACAATTTTTATATTTTGTATTTTTATGTGGTTCCCATGCACATAAAAAAGTGCCAAAAAGAGACCCAAGAACATTTTGCATGAAATTATATATAGGGCATAGTCATGAACTAGGACTCTACTTTTTAATCTCATTTGTGTCAGAAAGAAATGCTCTTAGCTCATCCCCACAGTCACTGGGGAGCAAAGAAAGGGTATATGGTTGGAACTCTCTGCACCCACTCACCCTGCCACAGTACCTTGACCCCTTTTCATCTGGGATGTCAGCTGAATGCTGAAAGAAGTAAGAAATGTTGATTGCATAATTTATCTTCCATCTTTCCGTATGAGCAAATACTACATGCATGCTTCTTTTTTGGGGGGTATGCATGTGTGTGTTCACTGATAACATTGCTAGAAATTGGACAGTCTGAAAAAGGCTTTAGTTATATTGTTCCTTCAACCTGTTACCATCATCCCTCCTCATTTTGCTTCCAGCCATTCTGATGGAAGATAAGAATGAACCTGACACTGTGTTCAACTGCATCACCCCAGCATGGTGATTTCCAACACCTTCAAACAGAATAGTCTTCTGACGTGCAGCGGTACGTGCAGAGACGCTGCGTATGTTATTTTGTCATCCTTGAATTTATTTCCACAGTTAGTTTCTCATACCACCCCACAGGGTAGGAAATTGCACCCAGGCACTTGGGAATGATAGCCAAGACTTTTAGAGCTGAGCTGTACCTACCATAACCCCCAGCCCCATAGTTACTCTATTTGGAGGAAGGTGCGTTTCTTTATCTTTACAGCTTAGTGGTATTATGTTCGCCTCTCGAAATAATTTATGCTCAAAATTAAGGAAATATTCCTTTAGTAAATATTTCAATTTATTTTTTAAAATAGTGAATGTTATTAGTAATAATGCAACTGAAAATTGGATGGCAGCCATCATAATGGTACTGAAATAAAGGTGTTTAGAAATTATTTTCCTGCATATGACTACTTGAGAGAAGGGATCAGCATGGAGACAGAATAATACAAATTCTAAGTCCAACTAACAAGACACAGGAGCAAAGAGATTAGTCAGAAAGAGGCATCTGCAGGAAAAGACTCCAGAATAACAGAGGAGGCTCTGAGCCCCAGAGTCCTGGGTTTCTTTACTAATCCTTCCTGTTTTCAGTCAAGTTAGAGAGTGGAGCTCTGAGCTTGCATGGGTGGCCAAGGGAAGAGAAACGTTAGAAACAGACAATGAAACCCAAAGGATGCCAAGTCATATCATTAAAGAAGGAATTCAGACTGGAGGATATTCCAAAATTACGACAGAATACATGGCAAACAGTGGAACCAAACTAAAGCAAACTAGATCTGAGAGGAAAATTTCCCTGATTTTATTTATTTTCTTGTTTGAAAGGACCTTACTAAGTAGTTCTAGATAATCTGGATTTCACTGTGTGGCCGAGACTAGCCTTTACTATCAGAATGTTCCACGTTTCAGCCTCTCAAATATTTAGATTACAAGCACGAAACACCAGATATGGCTAGTTTTCCCTTAAGAAAACTAGATCGAAGTTACATTCTTAAGATGATCTAGTATTTTTCTCTCTTGGTTTGTAATTCTTGTGTAATACAAGCTCATCTTAAGGCATGGAAGTTTTCATGTTAAAAATTGTTTTAAGACAATAAGCTAGAACAACTAACAACTAGGAAAACACTGCCTACATTTAACATTATAACGAGAATCATTATGTGAAGTATTTCAGGAGGAAATTGATATTTATGTTAATACCAGTTGACATAATATGTTAAATCTCTTCCAGCATTTAAGGATGTTACCTAAATTTTCCCACAACATTTCCTACAATAATGGTTACAGGCCTCTATATCATAAATTATTTGCTTCAGGCCTCTTCAGGTTTGGTACTCACATCTTTAATTTGCCAAAATGTACTATTCTTTACTAATGATACCATAATGATTCAGTCCTTTATTGCTTGTGTATCTCTAACCACTAAGAACTACATCGTTTCTTTTGTGGGTGCCTCTGTATGTGTCTGTGGTAGCTGAATGTCAACACTGGCTGTCTACCTCTATCAATGTCTACCTTATGTCTGAAACACTGTCTCTCACTGAACCTGAAGGTCAGTGTCTGGTGAGTTTCTGGCAAGCAACTGCCTAGAATATTCCATCTGGAACTTTCTTTTCCTCTTCTCAGCAATAGGTTTACAGATACAGATACACTCCCATCTTTATAACTGAATGATGAAAAGCTAAATTCAGGTCCTCATGCTTTCTGACTAAGAGTTTACCCACTGAATTATCCCCTGGGGTTCTAAAAGCTATCTTAGTTCATGGCAAATATTCATCCATTATTGTTGAAATTATTCAAATATGCAAGGACTCTCAATTAAAATTCTACTTATTGTCTGCCTTAAATCTAAAAAATACATATGATGGAGTTTATATTTCTACTGTTTTATCATCTTTTATAAACTCAGTCAAAAAATATCAAGTATGATTTCATTGTAGATGTGTGATACAATGTGGCCATCGAAAAGCATTTTCCCATTGGCATTCCTTCCATAGCATTTAAAATATCTTCTTGTATAAATGTCTTTACCACATATTTGTACAATTAGTATATACATAGACTAATTCACATAACCTAAGACTGAAAGAAATACTAGCAGTATTTTTTCTACCCAACACAGACAGTAATTTTCTTTTCTTTTTTTTTTTTTTTTTTAATTTTTTATTGGAAATTTTTTTACAATTCAGATATTCTCTCCTTACCCCATTTCCCTCCCTCCCTCCCAGGAACTAACTATCCCTTCCCCCATCCTCCTGCCTCCACGTTGGTGTACCCCCACCCACCCTCCCCCGTACCTCACCTCCCCACCCTCGAATATCCCCCCCCACCCCGATGTCCAGCCTTCATGGGACCAAGGATCTCTTCTCCCACTTATATATAGCTCCCTTGCATATATAGCTGGAGCCATGGGTCCCTCCCTAAGCGCTCCCAGGCTGGTGGTTTAGACCCTGGGGGCTATGGTTGGTTGGGGTTGTTGCTTTCCTCATGGTAATTCGCTTTAGTATTTTCTCTCTCCATCCCCAGATTTGGAAGCTTTAGTGATGGTGAGAGATGTCTAACTGGGGTTCCGTCTCCCCTGGTCTTTGATAATTTAAATTAGATTATTTTCTATATGTGTATATTATAGAAACTTCAAATGTTTTAGGTTTCCATATGACCCTTTAAATGTCTTAGATAACCCTTCCTGTATTCCTTCTTCCTCCTTCTCCTTGTTTGATACTCCCATTTCAGTCACACATCCCCTGCAAACTGGTCCATCCTTACTAATTATTCTATTTCTCCTTCCTAGGGAAATCCATCACTCCCTACTCTGCCCCCAGTCCCTTATTCTTTCTTTTGGCCTAGGTTCTGTGATTATATGGATTGTAGCATATCTAGGACTTAACAACCATATCTGGCCATGGATGTGCACATGTATGTGTATCCGTACATAATGAGTTTTATTCTGCAGAGCTTGTTTAGATTTGTATCAACTTTGTTTATATCAAGTTGATATATATAAACATATATCAACTATGTTTATAGCGGCCTTATTTATAATAGCCAGAAGCTGGAAAGAACACAGATATCCTTCAACAGAAGAATGGATACAGAAAATGTGGTACATTTACACAATGGAGTACTTACTACTCAGCTATTAAAAATGATGAGCTCATGAAATTCTTAGGCAAATGGATGGAGCTAGAAAATATCATCCTGAGTGAGATGACCCAATCACAAAAGAACACACATGGTATGCAATCACTGATAAGCGGATATTAGCCCCAAAACAACAATACCTAAGATGCAACGCATAAACCTCATGAAACTCAAGAAGAAGGAGGAAGACTAAAGTGAGGGTGCTTTTGTCCTTTTTAGAATGAGTATCAAAAGATTCAACCAGAGCTCCCAGAATCTAAACATCCAGCCTGAGAACAGACAGGGGCAAGCTGTCCTCTGAGAGGCTCTAACCAGCAGCTGACTCAGACAGATACAGACATCCAGAGCCAAACAGTGGATGGAGCTTAAGGACTCTTATAGAAGAATAGGCGGAAGGATTGTGGGCCCTAAGGAGATAGGAACTGCACAGGAAGATCAACAGAGTAAACCAACCTGAACCCTTGGAGCTCTCAGAGACTGAATCACCAACCGTGGAGCATACCTAGTCTACACAGATCTAGCTCCATGGGCTGGACCTAGGCCTCCCTGCACATATGTTGTAAACGTGCAGCTTGGTATTCATGTAGGTCTCAGACATCTGGAGTGGGGGCTATCCCAAAACATGCAGCCAGTATAAGGAGTATGGTCTTCTAGCTGGGTGCCTCATCTGGCCTCAATGGGAGAGGAAGCACCTAGCCTCTCAGAGACTTAAAGTGGCAGGGTGGGGGATACAGGAGGAGGGGGTAGTCAGAAAACAAGAGATGGGAAGGATTGTGGGAGGGGGTGACTGGGACGGGTTATAAAGTGAATAAGCAAAAAAAATAAAATTAAAAAAGGGAAAAAAAAAGCTAAAAATAAAAGCATTAATTTGATTTTTATTGTAAACTGTCTCACAGTTCTAGCACAAAGGAACCTTTCCACTGCATTCTGGAATTTAGTACAACATACTTAATGGTAGAGACACTTATGAAAAGTTTTTGTATAGAATATTACCGCTATAGGATAGGAATTAACAGTGGAATATGTGTTGACCATGATGGCACTGTTGTCTGCTTAGGTAGCTCATAATAATTGCCCAATAAATATGCCTTGTATAAATTACAAGAGCAAATAATGTTTGTTTAATTATATACTCAACTATAAGCATCTACTCTTAAAAATGAAAAAGCCTGTTTCATATTCACTTAAAAATATTTGAGTACATTTATCTTTTAGGAAGTATACAATCAAAGAATCTGCCTTAAAACATGATTGTTTTCAACTGTGGTCTAATTTCCACAATTAGATCTACATGTAATCCCAATATATGATCTCTAAAATTGAACTACACAGACAACCACAATAAGAAGATACGTTCAGCACTGAGATTTTCTCATTCTTTCCCACATAACCCACACTGTGTAAAATGACTAGCATGTTCTAATAACTTTGACTAAATTCATATAGCAATTAATTATACTTAGTTTATGGCTTATGTGTCCACTTATTTAAATTCTTATTGTTAAACATTCTATTAACTAAAGGGATGCAAGTTATTTGTTCAAGATTAGATATTACTGAACAAACCGAGATTGCAGAGTCAATACATGTGTTAGTGAGTGGCTGGCGACTTGTGATAGGACAATTTCACATTCTTAACAAACTCCTAAAATACTCAAATAACTAGCCAGAAATGATTGTATGTAACTATCATGTATTCCTTTTGAAATAAGCATTTTAATGATGGTTAGGACGGTAGTTTAAAAGCAGCATGGAAATAGGTATGTTACCATATTAAGGCACCACTTTTCATGTGGCTTGCCATTAAATAGAAATGTATACATAAGTTTCCTGGACTATTGAGGAGCTAACTGGTTTAACTCTTTGCTTGGGCCATTATATTGAGACAGTCTTTTGATGCCTCTAAGAAGATGCTAATGTCATCCGCTGTCACTGATACTGTGACTTATTTAAATATTTTGAATAAAGCTATGGAGATCTTCACATTTGGTCATAATAGTGACCTCTGGTAATTCTCTGAATAACTTAAAATACAAGATCAGTTTAACATTCTTACACTTTCTAAGACAGGTGTCTGAAGTGGTATTATATTAAAAATCAAATCTTAAAGTTTCTGATGGAAATTTTACACAATCAAAGGATCTGGATGAGAAACACACAATTCCCTTCTCTGAGGACATATGAGCAAAAAATTTTACAAATCTGGCATTGCATTTTTTTGACATACAATCAGATGACCATGGACACAAGCAGGTACCTATTCATGATACTATAAAGGGTAATCATTTTGTTGGTAATGTTACAACCCAACATATGTATGCTTTGTTCAGAAAGCATGAAGATTTTTAGCTGATTTTACAAGTAGTTATCTCTTTTGGACCACATGGTATATACAGATAACTATCAGGTTTTGTATTACATACTCTGAAGAGGTAAAATCTAAACTAAAAAATGACTAATATACAATATTATCATGATATATACTATACAATATTATACAATAATATCATTGCATATATACTGTACAGTAGTATCATTGCAATGAAGGTAATAAATGTTGTAAGTCATTGTAAAGGTATTGACAATTGACATACCATCTCCTTTGCCAAATCCTGATTATTTACATATTTAGTGACTTTCTGCTAAGAAGGCAGAAACATTTTATTTGATATAGAAAAAATATATTGTAGACTCCTTAGTTGAAAGTTTCATAGTTCATGAAGGTCTCATAAAGAGTCTTTCTATAAACCCACCAGAGACCCAGTACTTCTTACCAATTAGGAATATGCTCTTCAAATCTTTTTAAACATAGCTTCTCACATGATCAGCTATCGAACTCATAAGCTCAATAAGCCACTGACATGATAGGGTGGTAGCAATGAGAAGCACTGTGTTACGAGTTTTCAACAGTTCATTTTTTCTTTCTTTTTTTTTATGTCTAAGAACCTCTGTTACATAGTGAAGATTAATAGCCGTATATGACAAGTGATCATTTAAAGCGTTAAGCATCACTGATAAGCTAACCATCTGACAACTGGAACAAGCTAGTAGGGAGACAGCCTTCTCTGTCACAGACCAATGACGCAGAAGATATGCAGATCATTTGGTTTCAACTGCTCAGTTTCTACACATATTCACTGGAGTTGTCTCAGGGAGGAGAAAGCAACAGACAGGGAGTGAACTCTTTGTGCAAAGCATTTATCACCTATTTGGCGCTATGAAGACAGTGAAGGAGGGTGCATGATTATTGTTGCATTGAGAAAATTATGACTTTTGTGAAGTCGTTTTAAAACATACCCACAGTAATTTACTCAGGAAGGTATTGCTCTATTCATGGCCACTCTGCATTTACCCAAGATGTGACTCCTTAAGCAGAGATCTTTTTTATTAATTAATTATTTTATTTATGTACATCACAAATGTTTCTCCCCTTCCAGTCCCCCCTCACAGAGATTTTTCCCCCTCTCCTTCACCTCTGAGAAGGACCTGCCATGTATTGCCCTCTGTCCCTGGGGCATCAAGTCTCTATAGTATTAGGTGCATTTTTTCCCCACTACTGCCAGACAAGACAGCCCTTTACTACATATGTGCCTGGGGCCTTGGACCAGCCTGTGTACGCTATTTGGTTGGTGGCTCAATCTCTGGGAGGTCTCAGGGCTCCAGGTTAGTTGACATTGTTGGTCTTCCTATGGGGTTGCCATCTCCTTCAATTCCATCAGTCCTTCCCCTAACCCTACAATAGAGTTCTCTGACCCCCATTTAGTGCATGGGTGAGAGAATCTACATCTGTCTCAGTCAGCTGCTGGTAGAGTCTCTGAGAGGACAGCCATGCCAAGCTCCTGTCTGCAAGCACATGACATGAGTAATAGTGTCAAGGATTGATGTTCACCCATGGGATAGATCCAAAGGGGGCTGCTCACTGGTCAACCATTCCTCAGTCTCTTCGCCATGTTTGTCCCTGTACTTCTTTCATAAAGGAGTAATTTGGGGTCAAAAGTTTTGTTGGTGGGTTGATGTCCCCATCTCTCCACTGAGGGTGCCATCTGACTACTGGAGCTGGTTTCTCCAGGTTCCATATCCTCACTGTTGGACAAGTGGGTGGCCTTAGCACAGTCCTTCTTAAAGTACATCTCTACCCTGTCGCGTCCGCCTTGGCCAGCAAGTAAGACACGACACGGTCGGATCCTTCTCGGTCAGCTTTATTCCAGGAACGGCTCTTGACTTAGGGACGGGGAACTGGACGAGGGACTAGGATAGGGATGTATGGCCGGGGACCGGACCGGGAAGGCCCGGGAAGGGAAGGCAAGGGAAGGGCAGGGAAGGAAGGGAAGGGAAGCGAAGCGAAGGGCCAAAAGGCGAAGGCCAAAAAGGGCGCAGCAGCAGATGCGAGCTGCTTATCTAGCTGCCCTAGGCCGCTGGTGATGGCCTTCAGGATGTTAGTGCAATCCATTATCATGACCGCTCAGAGGCACAGCGAGCATGCTCAAAGGACTTGTTACCAGTTTCTGACTGGCCACTTGGAAGCAGCTGCCTGCCTTGCAGGTGCTTCATATGACTTTGCAACTGAAACGCTGCCTACACACCCTACACAAGAATGACAGGAAACTAAGAATGTGGATGAACGAAATAGTCTTTCCCAGAGAAGAACACATGCATGACTATCTAATACCAAACAGCCCTGAAAACATATTACTACAACATTTATGGACGAAGCAGTTTATATATTTTGGGGAAAAGGTTTAGAAGGAGAAAAATGAAGGGGACATGATAAAATTATATTATAATCTCAAAACGTAAAAGAAATATATTTTAAATATAGACATATTGAGAAAAAGGTGCATCTCAAGATTAGCATCATCAGTACCATATAGGAACATATTGAAAATGTATGTTTCTAGGGGTCAGGGAGTACAAAGGAAGTTTGTAATCTCACCTCAATTTTGCCGTGACTTAAAACCGTACTAAAGACAGCACTTATTTAATATATGTTTCATAAGCTACCACACATCTATTAAATCTGAAAATTTGAGGATTGTATCAACATTCTATGTTTTAACATCCTAATTAAAGTATTCTGAGACAGGTCAGAGTTCAGGAATCTGCTGGTCATTACCATGCCTACAGCAAACCGTCAGTCTACTTTCAACCTATGGGCTCCCTAAAGGAAAGCAGTTGCTAGTAAGTTACCTACTTCTTTGTGATGCTAACTAGAAAAGTGAAAAGATTCATAGAAATCCTCTTTTCTGCTTTTTTTTTTTACAAGAACCCATATAGCTCATGATCAATAAAGATGATCCAAGTTTGATCTACGCTACCTGAAAGATTGAATTATAGGCAATAAGAATGTATCAGTTCCTACATAATGCTTAGCAATGTTATAAGAAATCCAATATACCAGTGATGACTACACTGTATCTAGGTTAGAGAACCAAGGTTGCTTATAACTTATGAATAGATGAGTGTGTACTGAACAAAGAGCATTACACCATTCATATTTAGTCGCCAAGAACCTAGGCAGCTAAGTGAACCAAATCTATGAGAGAGTATGGGAGACTTGGTCCATGACAGATCAACCAACTGGTTACCATTTAGTACAATGTGAGTAGAGATTAAAGAAGATAAGGAACAATTTCCATCTAAACTATCTAAAAATCTTGCAGTATGAATGAGTAAATTTAAACCATCTAAATTGTTCTAAGTAAATGCAAACTGAGAGTAAAAGATGTTAGATGTCTATCATGCTATTGATACAAAATAATGACATTGGTATAAAGAATATGCAGAAAGTGGCATGGAAACGGACTTCATTGTTTTCTATTTGCACTACAATTTTGAGTGCCTGCTATGTGCACAGACTATGCTAGATAAAAGACTGAGCACACACAGACACTGTATTTGAGCTAACAGTAGTAGGAGATGAGCGAAACTGTTTGAAACTCTCATGCCAAGGTGGGAAGTTGAAATGTGAGTCCAGTTTAATGCTCTCCTTTGTTTTCTGTGTTTTCAAGACAGGTATGCCTTATTTCATAATCATTGCTGTAGCAAATGTCCTTTTTGTTACAAAACAAAATGCAAATATAGTACTGCAAAATTAAACTACCTAATTAAGGACAGAAAAAAAAGGAAAGGAAGATTTATGAGGAACTCCTTTAAATAAACGTTTCTAAAATTACTCTCAAGATGTAGCCTAGAGCCAATATAGATTTACTAAAGTTTTTAACTACATACATATATATATGCATATATGCAATCTTATGCATATATGCATTTAAATATGCAATATTGAAAAGTTATAATTGAGCAATTTTCTGGACCTCTAAAAATTCATTCTTCAAATCAAATAAAGATATGCTATGTTCTTAACATTGATTTACTAGGGACTAAATAGACAGATGACTTTTTCAATAAAGGATATTTGAAAGTTATTAAGATCATTGTAACAATTACAACTGTTTGTTCTTTACAATTAATGTTCTTGACTGTCATTTTGTTTCCATGGTAACTGATTTTATTTTCCATCATTGTTTACTAAATTTAAAATTACTTTGAATTTTTTTCCTAGTCAACAAACTCAACTATTTCTTTCAATTTGCCTTTCAAACAGTGCTGGAGAGCTTGGAAGATATTTCAGATATTTTTAAAAGCTTGTTCCATATTTTAATTTACTCTATATTGCTGAGCAAAAAGCAATTTAGTTATGAAAATGTTCATTTTAGCTTGTAACAGGCAGTAATGAAAAGAAATTAGGACAGGAACTCAAAGCAGGTACTTGGAGGCAGGAAATGAAGGAGTAGGCATAAATGAAAATCTTTCATATGTTCCTCAGCTTACCTTTTATACAATCAAGATTACTGCCCAGTCATGGCACCATTTCTAGAGGCCTGGACCCTGCCACATCAATCATTAATGGAAAAAGTAATCTCCCACAGACATACAGGATAATCTTATGGTAGAATTTTCTCAGTTGATGTTCCCTATTCCCATATTACTCTACCTTATATCACGTTGATGAAAAACTAAGCAGCATACTCCACAGCAATGTAGTACAAAATTCCATCTCCAGTAACCATGTTGAAAATCCAGGCATGGGTCAGAAGGATGACTCTTTAAATAAAATCATCTGCTATGTTTTATCCCAGGAACTCATATGACATATGGTAGGAGGAGAGAACTATCTACCTCAAGCTTCTCTCTTATCTGTACAGACATGTTGTCACATGTACATACCACAAAAACACACATACACAGATATACACACACAGACACGCACACAGAGATACACAGATAGATACACAGAGACACACAGAGGCACACATACACACACACACACACACACCACACACACACACACACTGATGCTCCTAACTCCCATTTTAAGCTCTATCTGGTGACCTCAAAACAGAGGAATATGTGTCACTTTCCTATAGACATATTAGAAGCTGAGGATCCCAGTCTGGGTGACATTTGTCTTCACAGTTCTATGCAAACAGTGATTGAGCCCTTGCATTAGCAAGGCAAAGGTTGACAAGGGGGAGGAGTCTCTGTCCAGAATCATAAAGGGAGGAGAATCATGTAATTGACCAGAAGCACATTTTTATTGTTGTGTCAATAACAACAAACTCTGCCAAAACATTGTGTGGCATGGGCTTTCTGTTGTCCCATAACCTCCCTGGCTTAGCGAGGCCTCTGATTGTTATTTGTAATTTACTCTTCAAACTGAGTCTATCCCTGGTGTGAGATGGTATGATCCTCACAGAGTCTTAAATAAATAGGGCACTGGGTGTTTGTTTGGGAATTAGTGAATGTGGTGTGGCTAGAGAATCACTCCATGGGGAGTGCTGGAGTGTGAGAATGCAATTACTTCAAGAAGGAGAGGAGGTGATGACCAGGAAATGATATATACAACTGATGTTGAGTTCTCCATGAGGAGGGTAAGTGGAATGAGAATAAATATTAGCGTCTAGTTGGTAACAAGTTCCACTCTACTAAAATAAATAAATATGAGAGCTGGTAAGATTGCTTAGTCAGTAAAGGATCCTGTTGCCACGCATGAAAAACCTGAGTTCAATCCCAGGGACACACATGGAAGGAGATTAAAATGCCATCAAGTTGTCTTCTTCTCCACTTGCATATCATAACATGTGCCTGGCCACTCTGTCTCTGTCTCTGTCTCTGTCTCTACCATCTATCTGTATATCAACCTATCTATCCATCTATCTATCTGACTGTCTGTCTGTCTATCTACATATCTATCATTTATCATCTGTCTATATCTACCTTTCCTCTTTCCTTCTTTCCTTTTTCTCTTTCTTTCTTTCTTTCTTTCTTTCTTCCTTCTTTTCCTCCGCTATTTATTTATTTATTTTATTTTATTTCATCTGTCTGCCTGCCTATCTATCTATCTATCTATCTATCTATCTATCAAGTTTCTCACATACATTAATAATTAATATATTTTTAGTATACATGGAGTTTTTGCAAAGAAGAAGGGAGTTTTTGCTTCACTGTGCTCAGAGGAATTAGGATTCAAGCATAAGTATGTATCTTTATTTGCCCAGCAGTCCTCTATCCCATACTGTCACTTTCATCCTGTTGCTTCGACAAATATCCTAAACAAAAGTATTTCAGTGTCAGAAAGGCTTCACCTGCTTTATAATTCGGTGTCACAGTTCATAATTGAGGTAAAGCAAGGCAGGAAGTCAAAGCAATATGTGACAATCTAGGCCATTCTTAACTGAGATTCTACTCCCCTATATTTCTAAATTGTGTCAATTTGTTAGTTAAAGCAATCCAGGACACACAGCTACCTCTGCTGGAAGAGATGTTCAATTTGATGATTCAGAAGAAAAAGATACTTGAGTCACATCAAGACTGCTCAGTTTACATTTGCCCTCTACTGTTGCTAAATATTTATCTGAAAATATCTAAACTGTCAGGATCAAGCAGAAATGTATAAGAATGTAGTGAAAGAACGCCTCATCCCCTTGCTTGAAAAAAATCAAACTTAGATTTCACATTAGCATTTTCCTCAAGTCTGTTTGCTGTAAAATTCTGCAGCTAAACACAAACGCAGCCTGTTGCTTCTTGAGAACATTAATTGTCTCCAATCGCTGGTCTAGCATCTGTTTCACATTTTGACAAGTGCACTTATCTTCTTTTTCCCCTTCATATTCCTCTGGTAAAAATAATGAATAAATTACAGGGGAATGACAAATGTGTTGATAATCAAGATGAAACACAAATGAAGTAGAAGAGGCTATATTTCTTTGCAGAGTTGTAAATTGCTTTCTTTTCTTGTGCTCTGACATGCCTGACTCAGAAAGTAAAAATACCACATGGGAAAATTAACTGAATTGCTCCAACAGAAATTATTCTTCACTGACAAGAGATAAGTGTACAGAATTTCTTTCTGCCATCACAGATTATTTGTCACACGAAGTGGATAATTCAAAAGACAGTAGTTCCAAAGGCTTATATGGCTATGAATCTATGGCATATGAAAATTGCATCTCAAAAAAATGTTAGATTCTTCATGGAATTTGAGACTATATAGTTGAGCAAACAAGGACAACAACAACAATCATAAAAACAAACAAACAAGCAAACAAACAAAAACGCCATGAAGTACTCAATCCAAGACATCTATTGTCAATCTCTGAGAGAGACTTCTGAACTGGGTGTTAGGAACATTGATTATATCTTTAGCTCATAGGCATAAATTTCCCATGAAAACAATCAGCATGGATATGCTGGGCTCTTCAATAAGTGCAATCAGGAACTTGTCGTATTATATGAAGGCTGGTCCAACTAGCAGGGAACCTTAATTGGAGTAGCTTGACTAGAACATACAAAGGTATTTTCAAATTTTCTTTTCTTTCTTTTTGCATCCCATTGCATATATAGCATCAGCTTGTGCCAGATGCTGATACTTACACCCAACCAATGGACAGAAGCTTAGGACCCTGTGGTTGAATTAGGGAAATGCTGGAAGCAACTGAGGAGGAGGGTAACACCATAGAAAGACCAGCAGTCTCAACTAACCTGAAACCCCAAGACCTCTCAGACACTGAGCCACCAACAAGGCAGCATATACTAGCTGACATGAGGTCCTAACATATATACAGTAAGGACTGCATGGTCTGGCTTTCATGTGATAAGATGCAATAATCCTTAAGAGACTTGAGGCCCAGGTAGTGGGGACTTCTGGTGGAGTGGCTTGGGGGAATGAGGACATCCTTTTGGAGATGGGGGGAGGAAGAATGGAATGAGGAACAGTTGGAGGGTGGACCTGGAAGCAGATAACGACTGGACTGTAAAAAAAGATTAATAATAAAATATCAGCTTTCTCTATTTACCACAAGGCACACTGTTTCCAGCCTGCAGAATCATTAGACATATAAAGTTCAGAGAGATTAAAGAGTTGGATAGACAAGTTCAGACCCTTAAAGTTCAAATATTCTATTAGTTTTGCCATTCATTTTTTTTCTTAATTTTAAAGGATTTATTTCAATTTTTTGAGAATGTCATATTTAACTACTGTATTAACATGGAACCCACCCTCTTTTCCCACTTCCAACATTCAAGTGTCCCCCAACTCCCATTCAATACCATTTCCTTGAGTCCACATTGCTAAACTTAAAACCAGAGAAGTAAGTTCAGACTGTATCAACGTGAAAAAAACTTTGACATATCACATCCGTTCAATTGTGACTGACATTTTATAGTCAGCATTGGAGACAGCATATCAGAAATTTAGAGATTCTACAAGGAAAAATTGATTTTTACCATGTATCTCCAATTACTGTACACATACTTAAAAACTTGTTTTCTGAACAGATTTCAAGACACTGTTAGGATAAATGTAAATAGCATTGCTTGCAAACAGAGAAAGTCCCACTTTACATATGCAAATATGTGTTGAAGCTAAGCTTTGCTGTCTTGCATGGATAAACTAGATCCCAAGGGTTTTGAGTGAAGAAGAAGATTTCTAAAGTAGCAATAGAAGCAAGCAAAGTAATTAAGAATATTCTGTGTTCTTGGAAAATTGACACATTCCGTATGTGGGAAATTACCACTTCATAAATATATGATGCAGTTACCACCATAAGTGCTGTTTAGATACAACTATTAAGGTGTAATTAGGTGAAGATTTGAGATGAGGAAGTAAATATGATATTTGATCTCAAACTTATATGAATGCTACATTTTAATTTGGCTAATTTTCCTATTCTTTAATATGCTATTTTCTATCAAATATTAAAACATTACATTGAGTTAAAAAATCAAATGCAAAATTCTACACATGTTGTATTTGTTGGCTTAAATATCCAAAATTAAATTCTTTAAAAATATGTATAAAACATTGATTCTTGTTAACATGAAATTCTGTCTTCATTTAATGACTTAATAACTTATTTTATCATCAGATACAAATACTAAGAAATATTAAAGTAAAATACAACTAAACAAACCAATAGTTTATTTTAATTTTTGACATACTCATTTAACCTGAATATAATACATGAAAGACAAATTATAGAACAGCAAAGCAAATTTATAAAACACTACACATGGAGATGTAATACATACCAAATGAACCCATGAAGTTCTGTGAACCAGAGGGGCAGATTTGACAGAGACATACCTTTAGTGCTGACTGTTCCAAGGTCTCTTATTTTCTGAATAAAGTCTGGCTACAGGTCTCTCTGTATTTGTTCCTATCTGCTTCACGATAAACTTCCTAACAGGAAACAATTGTGAATCAAAGGTTTTGTGATTGGCATGGTATTTGCATTTCTCTTTTGCTGCTGTGCAGAGTACCTTCCTGCACCAAAGAGTCTAGTACATAGGCAGGAAGGCTCTATATAGGCACTAGCTGGACTTCCCAATGTTCAGTGAATTGCATTGAGCTGTTATCAGCAATGAGTCCTTGGTTTCCGTTTGTGGAGAGCAACCAATAGCCTTGGCAACAACCTGGATTAATTGCAGATTACCCTGGGACTCATTTAGCTAACAATTTAATTATATGGAAACCAATCAGATACTGGAATCCTCATTTGGTGACTAGAGACGTATAGCTTAGGTTTTGACTTTCTTGTTATTTGAAGACTTCATTTATATTGCTTTCACAAATGTATATATTTTAAGGAAATTTTACTGCATTAAGTAAGTTCCAAAACATTAAGTATCTTTGCCTCAAATGGCTGATAATTTTATCTCTCTCTCATCCTTGCCTTGCTTCCTCTTTTCTCTCCTTCATGAGTTAATCTGTCCATTCCATTCCCCCAGTGATCCATCCATGACTATATATTCTAACTACTTTTTCGAGGGAACTCTGTTATGCTTTACTCCCTTAGTACTATAAAATCCTTTGGGGTTCTATAGGTTGTACCTTGGTTATCATTGACTAAATTATATTGTTTAATATCTGCATATATGTTGAACACATAGCATAATAATCTTTTGGGGTGTGTGTTACCACACTCGGTGATTTTTTTTTAAGTTTCATAAATTTACTTTTGAATTTCATGATTTTATTTGTATTGACTGTACAATATTCTACTGTCTAAATGAAACACATTTTATGAATACATTCATCTGCTGAGGGACACCTAGGTTGTTTCCAATTTCTAGTTGTTATGAATGGAAGAGCAATCAATGTTTGACACTTTTCTCTGTAGGATCCTTTCTCTGAAGCATCCTTTGAATATATACGTGGAAAAGTAATACAGCTCAATCTTGAGCTAGATACATTCCAATTTTCCTGAGGAACTGCGACACTAATTTCCATACAGGATGTATATGTTTGCTGTCCCACCAGTAATGAATGAGAATTCCTTTCTCTATATCTTCTCCAGCATGAGCTGTCATTTGTCTTATTAATCTTACCCATTCTGATGGTGTAAGATGAAATGTAAAAGTAGCTTTTATTTCATTATCCTGAAGACTAAGAATGTTGAACATTTCTTTAACTGTTTCTCAGTTATTTGTTTCTCTTTTTTGTGAATGAATACTCGGTTAAGTTCTATACAGTATTTTTTTAATTGTGTTTTGTTCCTTGAAATCTAGTTGTTGTGAGTTCTTAAAATATTTTGAATACTAGCTCACTATTAGATTTGTAGCTGGTAAAAATCTTTTCCCATTATGTAAGCTGCCACTTTTTCTAAAAGATATGCAGTTTTTCAGTTTCGTGAGGTCACACTTAATAATTGTTTTAGTGTCTGTATTAATACTGTTCCTTTTGGCAGGCTTCTTTTTTTTTTTTATATTCCAGTGAGTTCAACACTCTTCCCCACTTTCTCTTCTATTAGGTTCAGGTTATCTTGTTTTATGTTGAGATCCAATTGAGGTATCTGCAGGGTAATAAGTATGGATCTATTTGCATTCTTCTACATGCAGCCACCTAATTTGTCTAGCACAATTTGTTACAGATATTTTATTTTTTTTCCAGTGTGTATTTTAAGTATCTGCATTGAAAAAATAAAAGATGTCTGTGGGCTTACAATTTTATGACTGAGAATTCTACTTGATTCCATTGATCAAAATGTCAATTTTGTTTTGTATAATACCATGTTCTTGTTATTTCTGTAGTTTTGTAGTACAGTGGAAATTGGGAATGTTAATACCTCCAGCAGTTCTCTTAGTATTGAAGATTGTTTGAGATACCTCTTTTTTTTTATTTGTATGTTTTGCATGTGTTTTCTTTTATGATTCAGAGTTGTTTTAGATATCCTATTGTTGTCTGTCTGTTTGTAGTTGTTATTGTGTATGTGTGTGTGTGTTTCCATAGGAAATTAAAATTGTGTGTTTCCATATGAAACTTAAAATTGTCTTCTCAAAGTCCATAAAGAGTTGTGTTAGAATTTTGGTGCAGATTTAATTGAATGCATAGGTTGTTTTCGGTAGGATGGACATGTTTACTATATTAATCTTACAAATCCATGAATATTTTCTGACATCTTCTTCAATTTCTTTATTCAAAGACATGAACTTTTTATCATACCAGGCTTTCATTTGCTTGGTTAGAGTTACCCCAAGATATTTTTGATTATTTGAGGCTCTTGTGAAATGTGTTATTTCCATGACTTCCTTTTCAATGCATATGTCGCTTGTATATGGGATGGATATTTATTTTTGTGAGTTAATTTTGTATCCAGCTGCTTTGCTAAAAGTGTTTAACAGTTGTAGGAGATCTCTGGTGGAGTTTTATAATATATATATATATATAGTGTAATTTATATTTAGAGTCTTCCATATATATACATATATATGTATATATAAAATCATATAATCTGCAAATAAAAATACTTTGACTTCTGACTTTTCAATTTGTATCCCCCAATCTCCTTCAGTTGTCTAATTTTTCTACCTAAAACTTCAAGTCCTAAATTGGATGGATGTGGAGAGAATAAACAACCTTGTCTTGTTTCTAATTTCAAGTTTTGGGTTTTAAGGATTGTTTTGAGCATCTCTCTTTTCAAGTTGATGTTAGCTGGAAACTTGCTATAAACTGCCTTTATTATGTAGAGGTATGTAGAAAAGGAAGATGCTCTTGATAGGGATGCAGTGGCTTCATACAGTATCATGGCAAATTAGGAGATTGATGTACCCCTATTGGATTTTAGCCCAGAAGCCTGAAATACCCAAGATTCAACTCACAGACCACATAAAGCTCATGAAGAATGATGACCAAATAGGGGAGCCTTCAGTCCTTCTTAGAAGGAGTAACAAAATACTCAAGGGTGCAAATATGGAGACACAGTGCAGGACAGAAACTGAAGGAGGGACCGTCTACAGACCATTCCACCTGGATATCCATCCTATGTGCAGTCACCAAAGGTAGAGGTTGATGTGGATGTCAGGATGTACATGCTGACAGGAGCCTGATATAGCTGTCTCCTTAGAGGTCTGCAAGAGTCTGACATACTCAGAGGCAGATGCTCACAGCTAACCATTAAACTGAGCATGGGGTTCCCAATGGAGAAGATAGAGTGAAGGCTGAAGGAGTTGAGAGGATTCGCGACACCATGAGGAAAGCAACAATCCCAACCAACCAGAGTCCCCAGGGTCTAAACCACCAGCCTGGGAGCGCTTAGGGAGGGACCCATGGCTCCAGCTATATATGCAAGGGAGCTATATATAAGTGGGAGAAGAGATCCTTGGTCCCATGAAGGCTGGACGTCGTGGGGGGGGGTACTCGAGGGTTGGGAGGTGAGGTACAGGGGAGGGTGGGTGGGGGTACACCAACATGGAGGCAGGAGGAGGGGGGAAGGGATAGTGAGTTCCTGGGAGGGAGGGGGGGAAATGGGTAAGGAGAGAACATCTGAAATGTAAAAAAAATGTTCCAATAAAAAATTTCCAATAAAAAAAAAAAAAAAGGTGTTATGCAGTGAGTCAAATTAGTCAGGACCCTATTTGCCTACCTCCAAAAGATATAAAATATTTAGAAAGGTAACAGCTATTTGTAGTTCTCATGAACCCAATATTCCTTGAAGGTTATGACATTCAAAAGTCATTTATGGAACATAATCTTCTCAGATAGAAAAACAAATAACAGAACAAAGCTTTTTCATATGTACTCTTTGAGGTGTTGAATCAGTGTATATCTGTTATTGGAAAGTAATTCTTTCCATTTCCTGATGACACTCATTTATGGAAAACTTAGAAGGAAAAAATGAGTCATACTTATATCAGAAGGCTTAATAATCACAATGGATGTCTTTCTTTCCATCCACATAAATGCTGTCTTTATATATACAAATTAAACTGACTTTATTACTAAAGATAACACTACTCTCTCTACCATTAATGTTTTACCTATTTATTTTATACATCTACCTCCAGACATCTGTTTATCATATTCTTCAAATACCATCTTTGTAATGTTACAATATGCCAGGTCAATCAAGAGAGTTTTTTCAATTACATCACTTTAGTAGTCAAAATATTTCCCAGAAGCTTCTTGGCATAACAACAGTATAATTCTCATTTTTGAGTATCAGTATGAAACAATATCTTTAAGACAATGACATCTTTTATATTTTGTCTACCCTTAAACACAAGGTAACAAAACACTTGGCCCAAAGTAACCAAGATCTAACCAGAGTTTTGGAGATCAGAATGAAATAGTCCACAAGTAAGCCATAATATAATTAGTTATAAATGGTAGCACTTGATTTCCATGAACCCATGTGTTAATCCCACTTGAGAGTGAACATTACATAAAGATTCATTGTATTCCATTTTGGCCTGGAAATGAGTGCTCTATTCCTGAAAAGAATGTCCTTGATTCTGAATCTCTAATTTTGTTGTCATTAAGATGTCCAATAAAAATCATGAAAGGTATTTGTAGTAATAACATGTGATATGTTAGTCTATGTCACAATATTATATGATAAAACATGACATGACATGATGTGGTCAAGTAGTACCATGGTTACAAGCTCTTCCATACACAGTTTAGAATTCAAATCAACTCTTTAGTGTTTTTTTTTTATCATTCTCTTTTATGAGCTCCTGCAAAAAAATAGATCAGGATATATTGAGCCCCCAATTAAAAGCTTTCATTTATAAGTCTCCTTTGTCATGGTATTTTGTCATAGCAATAGAAAAATAATGATGCCACCCCACTAAGTGTTAAGCATGTATCAGAGATGATAAGCATCGCTGTGAACATTCCTAAGCCCTGTTTTCTTACATCTCTTCAAGTAGATCTCTACCAGTTCCATTCATTGTTCATTGAATTCAGCCATGATGTAATTCTCCCTTACCCCATTATTTCTCAACATGTGAAACTTCTTTCAGTATCAAACTTTTCTATTTGTGTTTCCTTGGTTTCTGTGGTCTTCTTCCTCATTTGTCATATTTCAAATTAAACTTCACCTCTCTTACCACACTATTTCAGATGCCTCTAGGCTTCCTGGTCCATTTTTATCCTCTGCAGAGCATTTATTAGTACTTTATTTCATAGTTAATTAGTTAATGACAATGCTGGTTTACCTTCTTCTCAAGGATATATGTTATCTCTTGATTGTGTTATCTAATACTCCATTCCTCCCATACAAATAACTTTGCTAAGCTAATTTCCAAATCTGTAATTTATATTTACAAATTAAATAGTAGTGACTTTCTCAGTTATGAGATATTGAAGCTGTGCATGTAGCTCAGTTAGTACAGAACTTTCTTAGTATACATGAAGCCTTTGGTTGGATCCTTGGTTTTCTATAAAACTGGCTATGATGGCTCATGCCTGTAAAGCCAGAACCAAGGAGGTAAGAGACTCTTAGGTCCAGATTTCCACATGATCCCCAGTTAAATACTGTTCTAGCTTCTGGTCTGTTACTGTAATAAAATAATCTGGCCAAAATGAACTTAGGGAGAAAGGGAGTTGTTTTAGTTTTCAGGTTACATTCTGTCATCTAGAAAAATTAGGACAGGAATTCAAACAGGATCTTGTAACAGGAACCATGAAGGGACACTATTTGCTTAACTTTCCTGTACATCCATGGACTATCTGCTTAGAGAATGGGATTATCCATAATGCTCTGATACTTCCTACAACAATTAATGATTACAACCATCCACAACAGAGATTCCCACAGGACAGTTATATCTGGGAAATCCCTCAATTGATACCTCATGTGACACTAGGCTGTTTCAAATTGAAAGGTAAAATTAACTAAAAGGAGGTTTCAAGGATTTCCTGGAATACTTGAAACCTATCAAAAAGTGAGAGTATTCTAAAAGTCTCTCTCTCTTTTTTTTTTCGATACTGTGCTCTGTTCTCCTATAAGGACCATCTATCTCCTTGTCCTTCCCAAATTTATCTCCAAATCTAACATGCTTCCAAAATTATATATGGAAAATTTTGTTTTCCATGAAAAAATTAAGTGCAACAACAATTTCACTTTCAACTTAAAGTCTCACTTTTCACAAATCAATTAGTGAATCTATAGAGATCTGACACAAACCAGATTTTTAGACACTGAAGATATAGAACTGAATGAAAAGTCATCATGCCTTTGTGTATTTACAGGGAAAAGGAAATAATCTACATCTAAACAAATCAACTCAAGCAAGCATATACATATATACATATATATACATATACATATACATATACATATACATATACATATACATATACATATACATATAGGGTGTGAAATGAGGCAGACAGTTAATAAAGTTTCAAGGACTCTTAAAGGTTATAATTCATTACAGGATAGAGTTGCCAAGTGTGCCAGTAAACATGACTCTAAAAGATCCTACCTCTCAGAGACCCTTCTGAACTGTCCTTGATTATTGTTGGGAAACGTAAGCCAATAAAAACCATGGGGCAAGCTTTAAAAGACTCCTCCATTCAGTTGAAAAAAAAATATGCAAACAGGAAGTTAGCATATTTCCAAAGATTGCTGAACTAAATTTCACTGATGGCTTCCTTTTTATGTTCAGTTTGGTAAGAGACGAAATTTCCTGCTATGATTTGGGATTTCTGAACTCATGTATTTCTCTTCCTTCTCTCATTAATATATTATATTGACCTCTTGCTGGGACCATCAAATTCGATGCCCCTTAAAATTATTTCAAAAACAGGGCATATGAAGGGACTAAATTCTCTTGACTGTAGTTTTCAGTTCAATGTCAGAATTCTGTCGCAAGACAATGAGTGCTCTGTGCAGGAGGGGAAACAGGTAGCCATAAGAATTAGGTCCTCTAGATCCATCAGCTTAGACAATTTATCTCTTTATTCTCCTAGAATTGTGATGTCCTTCTCCCCTGTCACAGCCATTTTGTTAAATCTGTTTTGTATGACCTTGTAAAATTTCACAAAGTCACAACTATGCAGCAACCATAAAATACGCCAATTAGGAAAAAATTCTAAATGTGCCTCTCATAAATTTAAGTTGTAGGACAAATAATATATTTTACATAATAATATTATATTTCCATACAGTTTCATTTCAGTTGGTCTGTTTTCCCCTGTGCACATGAAAATGATACCTTTTCAATTTTGTCAGGATTATTAACATAGACTAGCAGATTAAGAATCCTGAGTAGTAAGTATGACTACTATATGGCTCTATTTACCAGCCATATAAAAACAACAGTATATCTTCAAATCATGTAAATCTAAATGAGAGAAGAATCGATTATCTACCTACACAAATTTGATCACAAATTACATTATTAAAAAAAAAATTTGTATTTTCTTGTTTAAGGCAATTGACAGAAACTTCTGTTTCCCCAACATGATAGTATAGGAATCAAAATATTAATAAAACTTCTCAAGGAAAGGATTGACACATTTCTTACGTGACATTTGAGACATAATTTAGTAGATTGAGTAAAGATTTCATATGATAAATTGCCTTTGGACAGATAATCAATTCATGCTGACTATTAATATTCTTTCTGATAACTTCTGCCAGATGCCTAAACACAGAAAATAAATAAACTATCATTGTCCATAAAAGTGTATACTATAAGGAGCAGCACTGGCCCTTGCCAGCCTCTGAAGGCAGGAAACATATAGTATTTAGTAACTTCCATGTGGGTCTTCTGTGGACTTTTTTATTCTCAGTGTACAAGCTACCACTAGACTGGATTTTTAAATATGAAGACATTTGTCTCCTATTAATGTCTTGATTGATATGATATTTTTGAGTGAATGAAGCAACTTTAGATAAATTAACAGATATTCAGTTTCCGATAAGATTTATCTATCCAACCACCACTGAAGTAACTGGCAAGGATGGTGGCAAGGAAACCAACTACATCATCAAACCCATAGAAGAGTGCTATTCCTGGGCCACATATTGAACATTACCAGAGTGACTTCAAGTCAAGTGACATCCAGTGAATCAGGTTATACACCTTTCCTAACTTTGTCTGGCAGACAGAAATTTTTACCACATCTTATTTCAGCAGCGTCTAAAACTCTCATTCTGGAAATGAAGATTAGCAGAGGATTAGAAGGTAAGAATAGGAGCAGTGAGCATTTTCTGACAAGTTATTTGATGATTTAATCAATCTTGACCTATATATGACACATCAAGTTGATAATGAAAACAAGACTGAATATTGCTGACTGGTGATTGAGATTCCAAAAAATTGAAGGGTGTTGTCTCTCTCCCTCCTTTTTTTTTTTTTTTTTTTTTGTGAGACAGGGTTTCTCTGTGTAGCCCTGGCTGTCCTGGAACTCACTCTGTAGACCAGGTTGGCCCTCGAACTCAGAAATCCACCTGCCTCTGCCTCCCAAGTGCTGGGATTAAAGATGTGTGCCACCACTGCCCTTCGAGTGTTGTCTCTTTTAACACATGCATAAACAATGAATGTAGAAGAAGCATTTGTTACCCTATTTTTTTAATAGTTAAATTGCAGCTACTGGATATCCCTTTCAATTCCTGCTATCTAAGCCATAATCTGAATGAGAAATAAATCTGTTGATGATAGGAAAGATCTTTCTTAATCAACATTATAATAACTGATAAAACACCAGCAAAACTGGTGATTAAAAAGAATATGATGTCTCTAAATACTAGATTAAGATGATCCTGCTTCTTAAAGTTTGTGTGTATGTGCATGTGCATGTGTTTATTTCCATATGAATTTAGAAAATTATTTTTTCAACTTCTATGCAAAATTGTGTTGGAATTTTGATTGGGATTGAATTGAATGTTTAGATTGCTTTTGATAGGATGGCCACATTCATTATATTAATCTTACCCATCCATGTATATGGGAGACCTCTCTGTCTTGTAGGGTCTGTTTCAGTTTTTTTTCTATGTGTCTTAGAGTTTTCATTATATAAGTCTTTAATGTGCTAGGTTCAAGTTATCTGAAGAAAATTTTGAGGCTATTTTTTCTTAGTATTTTTGTCAGTTGTCTATAGGAAAACTCCTGATTTTTGTGTGTTAATATTTTATCTTTCTACTTTGCTGAAGGGGTTTTTCTTGCTACTTTGCTGAACTTCCTACAGAAGTTCCTGATGGAGTCTTTAGGGCCTTTTATTTATGTAACCATATTATCTTCAACTAAAGATACCTTCATCACTTTATTTATTATTTGGTTTCCCTTGATCTCCTTCAGGTGTCTTACTGCTCTATCTAAAAATTCAAGTACTACATTGAATAGGGACAGAGAAGATATCCTTGTCCTGTTCCTGATTTTAGTACAAATGCTTTGAATTTCTTGCCATTTCAGATGATATTTTCTGTTGGCTTCCTGTAAATTCCTTTTATTATGTTGAAATATGCTCCTGTGTCCACAATCTATCCAGGGCCTTATGAAGGGATGTTGAACTTTATCATAGGACTTTCCTTCATCTAATGAGAAGACCATGTGGATCTTATCTTTTAGACTGTGTGGTGGGTTACATTCATTAATTTAGATGTTTTGAGCAGTTACTCATCTCTGTGTTGAAGTCAGCTTAATCATGGTAAATAATCTTTTGACGGGCTCTTTGGATTACAAGTGAATTAGGATTACACGTGAATTTGTATTACAAGTATTTGGCTAAGAAATTTTGCATCTACAATTGTAAGGGACAAATGGAAATAAAAACACTGATTAAACTCTAGGAAATGTTCTTTGACTTCATCTAAATAAATATGCAAGTAAAAAGCAGGCATCCCTCAGTTAAAAACTGAAATATTGAGAAAGGTTTCTTCTTTTCTCTGCTGGCAGCTCTCAGGTGAGCCAAGATGGGTGCATACAAATACATCCAGGAGCTATGGAGGAAGAAGCAGTCAGACGTGATGCACTTTCTTCTGAGGGTCCGCTGCTGGCAATATTGCCAGCTGTCTGAGCTGCACAGGGCTCCCTGCCCGAACCAGCCTGATAAAGCACGAAGACAAGATATAAGGCTAAGCAAGGTTATGTCATTTACTGGAATCATGTCTGCCGTGGTGGTCGCAAACACCAGGTTCCTAAGGGTGCAATTTACAGCAATCCTGTCCACCATGGTGTTAACCATCTGAAATTTGACCAAAGCCGTTAGTATGTTGCTAAGGAGAGAGCTGGGTGCCATTGTGGGGCTTTGAGAGTCCTGAATCATTACTGGATTGGTGAAGATTCCACATGTAAATTTTTTTGAAGTTATCATCATTGATCCATTCCATAAAGCTATCAGAAGAAATCCTGACACTCAGTGGATCACCAAACCAGTCCACAAGTACAGAAGAGATGCTTGGGCTGAAGTCTACTGACTGAACAAAGGGCCACATGTTCCATCACACTATCTGTGATCCTGGTTGTGCAGCCTGGAGAAGGTGCAATACTCTCTGGCTCCACTGTTACCACTAATACACGTGATAGTTGTAAAATTCATATCCAATAAACATTTTAGGCCGGTCATTTCTGCTTAAAGGTGTTGTTTGTCTGTTAAAACTAATCTACAGATTGTCACGAGTGCTTTGTGAAAGTTAACAAATAATTGAAAACTGCAGGTGATGGTGTATCTTGTTTCTGATGTACTTTCTTTGCATTATCTGCCTAGGGGATTAATGTCTAGTGTTTGGGCCAAGTTGTGTCCTCTGCTAAGACTCTGTAAAAGGAGTCCTGAAACTTGCCCTAGATGTGTTTGGTGCATCAGATAGAATCTACAGCTTTGTGATGGGATCTTCTGGCTTACTAAAGTGACTGCTTGCTTCAGACTTTGATGAGTACAAACTTTAGAGTTGGATTTTGCTTAGAAATGTGTAGGAAGAGAGGGTCTCAAACCTGTTTTGTGAATATGCATAGAAAAATGAGATCAACTATAACTCACATTTTGAAAATTGAATCCAGGGTTCTATTTTCAGAAGACCAGATACATCTGTTGGAAGAGGTTTCACGTTCTGTTGGATCTAGAGTATGGGTTTGACACTTGTGGGTTTTGAAGCTGGTGAAGACTGAACATTGGATGGAGTAGGGTATATATAGGGCAGATTATTTCTACTAGGATTTGTAAGCTAGTAATCATGTGGTTTCAAGTTAATATCAACCAAGCAAACATAATAAGTTCAGATCGAGCTTGCAAACACTAAGCTTTTCTAGCAGCTTGTGTGGTATGCAGAGAGAGGTAGATCTCAAGTTCCAGGACTGCATACAATATAGAGAAATTTTCTCTATTCCAGTCCACAATAGAGAAAAATCTAAAGTGGGGAGGCTTCCAGTCAATTCATCATGGGTAAGAAAAGTTCAATGGTAGTGTGATTTCATTGTTTACAATCTACCCAAAGGCAGTTGTTACTTCCTAGTACTGCCTGGACATTCTTCACACTTTAAAAAAGCCACATATACCAACCACCATGTTTTCTTTCTCTTTGTGCCCGTGCCTTGAAGTTGTTTCCTCCAGTGATTTTGAGTATGAAAGAAATAGTATTGTCCCTATCACATATCTAGGTTTGCTGTTTTGAACAGCTGGCTTGGTATCAAAATCTAATTGAGGCTTTTATTAAACTGATTTTTCTTTGGAGATTTTAAAAGGATGATTTGATTTCCAGAAAATACTAGACTCGAAGTCTTGAGCCCTAAGATTCTTTTCTATTCAGCAAAACAAGTCACTGTGTATAGAGGTTGTTCAACTAAAGTGATAAATGTCTGTTAAACAAACAAACAAAAAAATCCTGAAACATTATTGGTATTGAAAATAAACAATATTCATTTCTTTGAGAATTAGTCAATATTATATAATGCTAATCAACAGAATTTAAGGATGAGGAACAAAGAATAGGGCAGTGTGAGATGATTATCCCTAAGTGAACATTTACTTTGTACCACAGTGCTCCCAAAGCTCAGGATCATTAAGGTAGTAAAACAGGAAGTTTTTAAGAGCAATAGTGGATGGGTTACTACAATAACTTTATGAAATCATGGCTTTTTGGACAGAAACATACAGTTGTACATGTGAACAGAAGCAGTGACAGCATGCATGAGATCAGAGCAACTCAAACCAGTCAAACTCCCAATATGGAGAGAGAGGAGATCATGAAGTCTTAGCCCTATGAGGAGCTATTGATTATTAATAGCTGCTTGTAAAATAAGAGTCTTTAAGATTATAGTCCCTGGTAGGTGGACTATGTTCCTGTGTATGGCCACATAACTACGAGAATATGGACAACATAATTTGGCTATCCTCTTAGGGGTTCTACCAGCAGCTGACAGAGAAAGTTGCAGATACAGCCAACCAACAGACTTAGCTCAGGGACCCCAGTGGAGGAGTTAAAGGAAGGACTGAAGGAGCTGAAGTGGATTGCAACACTATAGGAAGAACAACACTATCAACTAACTAGGACCCCTCAGAGCTCCAAGAGGCTAAGATGCCAACCAAAGACCATCCATGGGCTGGTCCCTGGCCCCTGCTACATATATATCAGAGGACAACCTCAATGGGAAATGATACACTTAACTTGTAGAAACTTGATGCCCCAAGGAAGTGGGATGCTAGTGGGGTGAGGTGGGAGTGGGTGGATAGTTGGAGCACCCTCTCAGAAGCAAAGGGAAGGGGAGATAGAATGAAGAACTCATGGAGAGGGGACCAGGAAGGAGAGCCGCCACATTTGGAATGTAAATATATAAATTAATAAAATTTTTAAAACGAAGAAGAAAAACAGACCAAAAGTTTCACAGATTCTTTAAAGGTTCTATCTTTGTGGTTCCTTCACTGAATTTAAGATATGCAGCCCAAAAACTTGCTGAATACAATACAATATAAATACAAAACAAGACAATACAATGGACAAAATAATGTGAAAAATGAAACACTAACTTAATCAATGAAAATTCATATCTGCCTTAAGTGTAATATAAAATAAAGCTAATTGAAATACATGTAATGACTACCTTTGAAACTTGACTTTTATTTAAATTGCTAAACTTAGGCTACCTTAAATACCAGCTACCTTCCTGCCATCAACTTGATTATTAGATCTGCCTACACTTATTTATTTAAAAGATATACATATTTATTTAAGATACTACACTGCCTACATTTATGTGTTTAAAATACCCTCTGTGTTCCTCCTCCCAATGGCATGGTAGTAAATCTGAGTGATTTTAGTTTCCATGAGTATGTGACTTCTGTTTACTTTCACATATTCTTTCCATAATACTTTTATATTTTGGGCACAGATAATTTTTGTTTGCTCCTCATTTGTTCTGTTGGGAAGCTTCCCTGTATACTAAGTTTGAGGATCACAATATAGGCTTTTATTGCACTTCTTTGACGAATGCTGTATCATGAGTACTTCTATATATCTTTAGGAGAGTCAAACCCCTTAATCTCCATATTCTCCATTATATCCTATTATCTCAAAGTTCTTTGAATGACATTGATTAGTAATAGAAGACAAGTCTATTACTTTCCATTTGTCTTTGCTAAAGAAATTTAGATATGTTTCTTTATCAATCACTGGTCAGTGGATGCATCTTTAAAAACTTCCTTTCTTTTACACTTAACCATAACTACAATCTACATTTGATGCCATTATGAATGTATATATGCATATATATACATATATATGTGTGTGTATATTTACATATATGTAGATTTAGTATAAAATTTCAAGCTTTATATGTATACATACATGCATTTATTCATATTCAAAATATGTAATATTTTATAGCATCAATTATAACTAATAATTATATTATTTATTTAGTAATATTTATATTATTCTTCCTGTTTTTAACTTCAATGTTTTATTTTGAAAAAAAAAAAAAAAGATTCCTTTTAGAACCATTTCAGAAAATTTGAGCCTAAAAATGTCTATTAAATTTTGTGTTTAAAAATGTTCTCTCCTTAATTTTTATGAGGATAAAATCTAGGACAGCTTATTGCTTAAGGGCTTTCAACATGTTAAAAGGAAACATAGTGGTTCCTATCCTCTGTTTAGCCAGGAAGTCAGATATCATTTTTTTTTATTTCATCATGAATCCTTTTCTGATTTTAGTCTTTTTTCATTTTCAATGGTGATAAATCACAGTGCCCAGGTAAGAGGCTCTACACCCTTTATCTTGAAGGATTAGCAGAGCCTTTAGAATGTTTTCTTGATTCTTATATTCAGTCTAGCATGAATATGAGGAAATTACCAATGTTCATCCAACAAGAAAAGCAACTTCCTTACTAATAAATAAAATCTCTCAGTTTCAACATTACCTCCTAGATATGAGCCATGGTAAAACATCATAACGGTTTATAATAAAGAGAAAATAACCTTGTTGGAAAATTACAGTACATGTAAATACATGCTATATGGTTACTTAAGTTACTTTAATTCATTTAAAGAAAAAGTAAAGTTGTGTCAACAAATATAAACATGATTAAATATATAAGATGCAAAGAATGTGATAGGCGTTCAATATTTTGTTGATGAAAGCTTGGATGTTTAATTGCTTTTTTATAAATTCTCACTAAACCCTGATGAAATTGGTTATTTGGTACTAGGCACATGGTAAACCACCCACAATTGTTTGTTCAATTTGAATTTGAATCTGTACTTAGGTTAATAGTGTGTAGCTTCATTTTTTCCCTCTAGTCTGGCAACAAAGAGAAACTTTTATTCCGTGTCTATGACCCCTGAAGTTTTCTGGATGGTTGGAGATGAGAAGGAGAAAACATAAACATTGAGGATTTTTTGGGCAAGGCATTCTCAATTTTCCTGTTTTGAGATAATAAAGCATGAGTTTTAATTAAGTTTGTAGGGTTACCATCTGTGAGCATCTGGAGTTTCATTCTGTTGCAATTTTGAAGCAAGTGTACCAATTACAGTTCTGAAAGTATAGAATGTTTAGAAAAAAATAGCAAGATAAGAGGGAAAAGGAAATTATATTATTCTTAAATTCACTTTCTTGCCAATTATCAACACTACAAAGAATCTAGTGCCACTCCTCACAATAATTTATATATAGTTTTTTATTCCATGCACGTGTATTTCACAATAAAGCTATGCATTTTTATTTTAACAATGTGTTAGAATTAGGAACAAATATTATTAGCTATTCTTATCTATTCAGTTTTTCCAATGAAATTTTTATAAAAGTATATGTGTTTGTGTCTGGTGTGAGCATATGCCATGTGTCTGCACTTTGATGTGAGAAGAGGAAACCAGATACCATGTGAGCTTCCAGATCTAAATGTCAGAAACTAGACTCAGGTTTTCTGAATGAGGAATATGGACTCTTAACAATTGATCCTTACAGAAGCTTTGCAATTTTATGAAGTCCCATTTGTCAATTCTTGATCTTAGAGCATAAGCCAATGGTGTTATGTTCAGGAACTTTTCCCCAGTGCCTAGGGATTCAAGGGTCTTCCCCACTTTTTCTTATATTAGCAAAATGGCAACCAACAGATTGGGAAAAGATCTTTACTAATCTTACATCTGATAGAGGGCTACTATCCAACATACACAAGGAACTCAAGAAATTAGACTCCAGACAACCAAACAATCCTATTAAAAATGGAGTGCACAGCTAAACAAAGAATTCTCAACTGAGGAAACTCGAATGGCCTAGAAGCACCTAAAGAAATGTTCAATATCCTTAGTTATCAGGGAAATGAAAATCAAAACAACCCTGAGATTCCACCTCACACCAGTCAGAATGGTTAAGATCAAAAACTCAGGTGACAGTAGATGCTGGCAAGGATGTGGAGAAAGAGGAACACTCCTCCATTGTTGGTAGGATTGCAAGCTGTTCTGGAAAACAGTCTGGCGGCTCTTCAGAAAATTGGACATAGCATTACCTGAGGACCCAACTATACCACTTCTGGGCATATAACCAGAAAATGCTACAACATATAACAAGAACATATGCTCCACTATGTTCATAGCAGCCTTATTTATAATAGCCAGAAACTGGAAAGAACACAGATGTCCTTCAACAGAGGAACAGAAACAGAAAATGTGGTACATTTACACAATGGAATATTACTCAGCTATTAAAAACAATGAATTCGAGAAATCCATCCCTTGTACAGTCACCAAAGACAGTCCCTGATGTGGATGCCAGGAAGTGCATGCTGACAGGAACCGGATAATAGCTGTCTTCTTAGAGGTCTGCCAGAGCCTGAAATATACAGAGGCAGATGCTCACAGCTAACCATTGAACTAATCATGGGGTTCCCAAGGAAGAGTGAGAGAGAAGACTGAAGGAACTGAAAGGGTTTGAGGTCCCATGGGGAGAGCAACAATACCAAACAACCAGAGCTCCCAGGGTCTAAACCATCAGCCTGTGAGCACATAGGGAGGAACCCATGGCTCAAGTTATATATGTAGGGGAGGATGGCATTGTCGGACATAGGTGGGAGAGGAGGTCCTTGTCCAGTGAAGACTGGATGCTCCAGTGTGGGGGAATTCGTGGGTGGGAAGGTGGGAGTGGACAGGTGGGTGGGAGCACATCTTCATAGAAGCAGGAGGAGGGGGGATGGGATAGGGGGTTCCTGGGTGGGTGGGGAATGGGGATCACATCTGAAATGTAAATAAAATATCCAATAAAATAAAACTGAGCCATCTTTCCAACCTAAGCAAGTAACATTTTAAATAAAAGACAGAATCAAAATCATTATTTTTTATTCTATGAACTATATATTCATCTGAAAAATAGTTTACAAATGTCTTTTTCTAATTCAGATACATTTCTGAATGACTTTTTTCTATGCAAAAGTATTTAACATGTCTTTGAGTGGCCTCAGTTTTTTGTAGTGGTGGTGGATGTGTGTGTGTGTGTGTGTGTGTGTGTGTGTGTGTGTGTGTATTCCCAATAGTCAGTATCTAAAATATTTTCTACTGTTTTTTTGATTAAAGTAAGGCTTTGTTTTTCAATCCATTTAAAATATTTTGATGAACAGTGTAAAATATACTTCAAGTGCTATTTGTTGCATGTTAAAATAGTCTTTTCAGCACTATTATTGAAAACTTTTTCACAGTTTGTGCTGATAATACATATTTAGGATATTTATCTTTTATTTAAATTTGAAGAATGAATCCCAAGGATCCCAAATGCTGCTGTAAAAGAGAGATGAGATTCCATAGAGAAAGATATCTAGAATTCACCCGTCAGTCCTCCACAGTTTTCTGTGCACATGAGAATAATGAAAGTCAAGTATAAAACATTGTCAGTGGTTCCTTACCCTGGTTTGAGCAGATCATTCATTTAGCTAGTTCTATGGCAGGGCAGAATTTCTTGAATCACTCAGGCAAAGTTTTTGTAATAAATGACTGTAAATAGGTTTATTCAATTTATTTTATTTTATTTATTATTAGTATTATTTTATTTTTTTTACAATCCAGCTGTTGTCCCTATCCCAGTCCCCCTCTTCTAGAGTTCCTGATCCCACTCTTCCTCCCCAATGTCTCTGAGAGGATGCTCCCCGCTCCAGACCTTCCCACTCCCTGGGGTCTCATATCTCTCAAGGATTAGGCACATCTCCCACTGAGGCCAGATCAGGCAATCCTCTGCTATATATGTGTCCGGGACCTCAGACTAGCTCCTATATGCTGCCTGGTTGATGGCTCAGTCTCAGGGTGCTCCCAGGGGTTCTGGTTAGTCAAAACTGCTGATCTTCAGCTCTCCTTCAGCTTCTTCCATCTTTTCTCTAATTCAACCTCAGGGGTCCCTGACTTCAATCCAATGGTTAAGCATAAGTATCTGAGTATGTCTAAGTCAGCTGGTGGTTGGGCCTCCCAGAGGACAGTCATGCTAGATTCCTGTCTGTAAGTGCACAATAGCATCAGTAATAGTGTCAGGCGATGGTGCCTCCGCATAAGATGGGTCCTAAGTTGGGCCAGTTACTAGACTGCCTTTCCCTCAGTCTCTTCTCCAATTGTGTCCCTGCAGCTATTTTTGACAGGAACAATTTGGAGTCAGGAATTTTGACTTTGGTTTGTCAACCTCATCCCTCCACTTGAAGCTCTGTCTCCTACTTTATTTCCCTCTCTGCAGTGTTGTAGGTCTCTGGTATTTTCTGGAGGGTCCACCCACCTCCCACCCCCAGAGGCTGCATATTTCCTTTCATTCAGCTGGCCCTCTGGGCTTCTCTCCTGTACTCCCCATACCTGATCCTGTCCCACTTTTCCCTTCCCTCTCCCTTCTCAGACCCAGGTCCCTCCCCCTTCTGTCTCCCATGATTATTTTCCTCCTTCTAGTGGGATTGAAGCATCCTCACTTGTGCCTTTCTGTTCATTAAGCTGCTTCAGTTCTGTGGATTGTATCCTAGGTATTCTGTATTTTTGGCTAATATCCACTTATTAGTGAATGAATACATACCTTGCATGACCTTTTGGGCCTGGAGTACCTCACGCATGATGATCCTTTCTAGTTCTATCCATTTCCTTGCAAATCTCATGATATCTTCATTCTTAATAGCTGAATAGTATTCCATTGTGTAAATCAACCACATTTTCTGTATTCGTTCATCCGTTGAGGGACATCTGGGTTGTTTCCAGATTCTGGCTATTACATATAAGACCACTATGAACATAGTGAATTATGTGTCCCTGTGGTATGGTGGGGCATCTTTTTGGTATATGGTCAAGAGTGGTCTAGTTGTGTCTTCAGGTAGATCTATTTCCAAATTTCTGAGGAATCTCCAGATTTATTTTTAAAGAAGTTCTGCCAAGTATGCAATCTCACAAGCAATGGAGGAGTGTTTCTCTCTCTACACCTTGCTAGCATGTGTTGTCACCTGAGTTTTTGATTTTAGCAGTTCTGATTGTTGTAAGGTGGAATCTCAGGGTCCCTTTGAATTTCATTTCCTGATGACTAAGGACTTTGAACATTTCTTTAAGTGCTTCTCAGTTATTCAAGATTCCTCTGATGTGAATTTTGCATTTAGCTCTGTGCCACATTTATTAATTGAGTTATTTGGTTTTTTAGAGGTTAGCTTCTTGAGTTATTATATATTTTGGATACTAGCCCGCAACTGGATATGAGGTTAGTGAAGTTTTTTTCTCAATCTGTAAGTTGCCAGTTTGTCCTATTTATTGTCTTTTGCCTTACAGAAGCTTTTCAGTTTCATGAGGTCCCATTTATAAATTGCTAATCTTAGAGCCTGAGCCATTGGAGTTTTTTTAGGAAATTTTCCACTGTGCCAATGAGTTCGAGGCTCTTTTTCACAACAAGTGAAAACATTTCAAGTTTCTCAAGAAAGAAATAGAAGAAGACCTCAGAAGATGGAAAGATCTCCCATGCTCATGGATTGATAGGATTAACATAGAAAAATGGCCATCCTTTCAAAAGCAATCTACAAATGAAATCCCCATCAAAACTCCAACACAATTATTCACAGACATGGAAAGAGAAATTCTCAAATTCATATGGAAAAATAAACAAACAAACAAAAAACCGAGGATAGCAAAAAAAAATTCTTAACAATAAAAGAAATTCTGGGGGAATCACCATCGCTGACCTCAAGCTATACTACAGAGCAATAGTGTTAAAAAAAATTGCATGATATTAGTACAGAAACACACAGATTGATTAATGTAATAGAATTGAAGACACGGAAATAAACCCACACACTTATGGACACTTGATTTTGTCAAAGAAGCCAAAAACATACAATGTAAAAAAAGAAAGCATCTTAAATAAATGGTGCTGGTCTAAATGGCAGTCTGTATGTAGAAAAATGAAAATAGATCCATATTTATCTTTCTTTCCCATAGTTCAAATCCATGTGGATCAAGGACATAGCTCAGATCTCTGTGAATCAAGAACCTCAACATAAAATCAGATGCACTGAATCGAATAGAAGAGAAGTGGTTTATTCAAATTTTAAGAGATTTTTTTTATATCAATAATGTCCTCTTATAAACCCTAAAATAACTATCAATCACAAACTTTTACAAGATCTTAGTCACCTTCAGACAAATATGTGTCTCCTTGTTCCAGGAAGTTCAGTTTGATTTTGTTTTGCTTGTTTTGAATTTGCTTAGTTTTTGGTGAATTATACTGTATTTTGTTAGCATTTCTCACCTAGTACTTGCCACAATCCTTTAAACTCTACTACTCTGGGTGTATTACCTCCTTCACCAATGCTGTAAAATTTTTCCAGTAAATCCTTTTATAAGGACTCTTGTGATTACAATTGTGTCCTTTTGTCTTAGGGTTTTATTTCCTTGTTGTTGTGGTAAAATAAATCAACAAAAGCAACACAATGGAGACTTTTTATTTGACTCAACTTCCAGGATTCAAGTCCACCATGGCAGAGAAATCAGAGTCAGGAGTTTGAAGGACTTGGTTACATTTTATCCATAGTGAAAACAGAAATAGTAATATATACATGCTAGGACTTAGCTCTACTTCTCCAGTTCTACATAATTCTAGATCTCCTAGATTGGAAATGGAATCACACATATGGACAGTTCTTGTCATGCTGACTGTTGTAATTAAGACAGGACCTCAAAGACAGTCTTAGAGGTTCATAGACCAATTAGTAGTAAGTTTGTGAAATTGACAACTATGATTAACCATTACCATTACTCAATGAAACCAATTTTCTCATCACAAGGCCTTTATGCACACATGCAAAGATTTTTATATTAATTGTTTCATTCAATTACATTTCAAATAATATCTCCCTTCCTGTTTATCCCTTCAAAATCCCCCATCTCATACCCCCTCCCATTTGCCTCTATGTAGATGCTCCTCCACTCACTCACCCACTCCTGTCTCACTGCTCTAGTATCCCCTAGCTGGGGCATCTAGCTTCCACAGGACCTAGGACCTCCTCTCTGATGTCAGACAAGGCCATCTTCTGCAACATATGTCTCTGGAACCATGTATCCCTTACATGTATACTCTTTGATTGGTATTTTAATCTCTGGGAGCTCTGGGTGGTCTGGTTAGTAGATATTTCTATCTCCTTCAGCTCCTTCAGTCCTTTCCCTAGCTCTCCTATTGGAGTCCCTAGGGTAAGTCTGATGGTTGGCTGTATCTGCATCTGTATTGGTCAGCTACTGGTAGAACCTCTCAGGGACCAGCCATACCAGGCTCCTGTCAGCAAACACTTCTTGGCATCATCAATAGTGTCTGGGTTTGATGTCTGTACATGGGATGGATCCCTGGTGGGGTGGTCTCTAGATGTCCTTTCTTTCAGTCTCTGCTCCAATTTTGTCCCTCCCTTTTCTTTGGAAAAGGAACATTTCTGGGTTAATAATTCTGAGATGGGTATGTGGCCCTATCACTCAACTGGGGCCCATGCCTACCTACTTAAGGTGATCTCTACAGGTTATTTCTCCCCTTTGTTGGTTATTTTGGCAAAAGTCATCCCCAATGGGTCCTAGGACCCTCTCACTTCCCAGGTCTCTGGGACTTTCTAGTGGCTACCCACCAGTTCTCCATCCCCCACTGCTATATATTTCTATTTGATTCATTGACCCTCTGTGTTTCTCTGCTGTCCCTTCCAATACCTGTTCCTGCCTCCCTTTTTTGCTCCCTCTCCTTCCTTTCTTTCAGGTTCCTCCCTCCCTCTACCTCCTGTGATTATTTTATCCCTTCTTCTATGTAGGATTGAAGCCTTCGCACTTTGGTCTTCCTTTTTCTCAAGCTCCATATGATTTGTTGGTTACACCTTGAGTATTCTGAGCTTTTGGGCTAATAGAAGATAAAGTGGGAAAGAGCCTTGAACATATCCGCACAGGGGACAATTTCCCGAACAGAACACCATTGGCCCATGCTTTAAGATCAACAATCGACAAATGGGACCTCACAAAGTTGAAAAGCTTCTGCAAGGCAAAGGACACTGTCAGTAATATAAAATCATAACCCACACATTGGGAAAAGATCTTTACCAACACTACATCTGATAGAGGGCTAATATCCAAAATCTGACTTCTTGAAAAGTTAGACTCCAGAGAACCAAATAACCCCATTTAAAATGGGATACAGAGATAAACAAAGAATTCTCAACTGAGGAATCTCGAATGGCCAAGAAGCACCAAAGAAATGTTCACCATCCTTAGTTATCAGAGAAATGCAAATCAAAACCACCCTAAGACCTTACATCAATCAGAATGGCTAAGATCAAAATCTCAGGTGACAGCAGATGCTGGCAAAGATGTGGAGAAAGAGGAACACTCCTCCATTGCTGGTGAGACTGCAAGCTGGTTAAACCACTTTGGAAATCAATCTGGAAGTTCCTCAGAAAATTGGAAATAGTTCTACCTGAAGACCCTGTTATACCATGACTGGGCATATAACCAAAAGTTGCTCTAAAACAACATTAAAAACAATGACTTCATGAAATTCACAGGTAAATGAATGAAACTAAAAAATATCCTGAGTGAGGTAACCCAGACACAAAAGAACACACATGATATATACCCACTGATAAGTAGATCTGCAAAGTTTATTTTAAGATAGAAAGACATGCCAATAAGCAAGGCATTGATGTATTGTTGAACTGTTTTCCAAATTATTTCAGTGTGAGAAATGATGAGTTTTTTTTTTTTTAACTCATGGTCACTTGTGTTGCTTCAGAACCCTATACATTTTTAATTTGTCTATTGTTTGTTTTACTTATCTTATTCACTGGGTCTTACATTTCATATGCAAGCGGGGAATAGTTTTTAAGGTTTGCAGACTGAAAGATCTTTAAGTTGCAGCACGTTAGATGGTGTAGGCTTCAGAGTTGGCCCATTATCTCTTATTTACTTTAGTTACAACTTTATGTTGTACATTGTCAGAAACCCCCATTATAAGAATACTTTTGTTGCAGTTATCAAATAATCAATGAATTTATATTTTAACACTCTAGTGACAATGCTTTTCTCTAAGATTTTTATCTTGTGCTTACATTCACGTTAATGCTTTTATTTCCTTTTTAACCTGGTTTTATTTTTACATCTTTGAAAATCTCTGAAAACTTTGCCAAACATAGCCCTCTTGCATTGCAGATGCAGTTCAAAGGGAGTGATTTAATCAGTCTTTGAAACTAAAATTCTCACAAATCCTGGAGTCATCTTTTGAAAGTTAATTTTCTTTGAACAACAATAGAGTAACCAGAAAGAAAATTCTAGCAACTTAACAGCTTTTCTTATAAGGATCTGGATTTAAGAAGTTTTGAAACAAGGGCCTTTATATCTTAAAGTATTAAAAAATTAAAATGTATATCTACTGGACTAGACCCAGGAACTGTAATGACATCGTAATGACATCAGAAACATAATTGAAGCACTGTCTTCTATTCTTTCCAATGCAGTTCAGGTTACTACATTATGGAAAGTGGAATTTTCTGATATCATGGTTTATGTTGGCTCATATGTAACTTCCTGCATATGGACCAGCTCCCGAAGGAAGACATCAGACCTGTTTTCTCAAGTGGACCAGCTTGAGTCCAGATGGAGTTTACCAGTAGAGCGTGATCATGATCACCTTCTCAAGTAAGGCCAACTCTCCAAAGATCGTAATCATTTTGCTGGCAGGGAATCAATCACAATTCTCCTGGAAATTTTATTTGATTGAAATTTTGTGTCATTTCCTTTAGTAACCATCTCAAAAATCTCCCCTGGAGCCTATGATTAAACAATTTTATAACCAGAAGTCAGTCAGAATGAGATAGAGATGGTACAGAAGATGCTGCCTGGCTATTTCCTTTCTTCATTAAGTATTCTGAACATAGAGGAAAAATAGTATTAGGTCACGACTTCATCACAGACAGAATTCCTGACAAAATAAAAAAATCATAATTTTATTTTCTGAAAATAATCATGATGAATCACAGAAAAAAATTTCAAAGATATCAAAATAAATGGTAGAATGTTGATTCTTTTTTATTTTCATACGAGAAAATAATTCTGCACATGAGAGCGAATCAATGCTGAATTGTTGGTATTGTTTGTTTATTTGTTTTAGTTTTCTTGCTATTTTGCTATAATATAAGCCAGCTACTAACTCATGTAATATTGCTAAAAATTTAATGTCTTCAAGTCTCTGAAAACCATACAGGAGTTTTATTGGAGACTGGCACTGATAGAAGGGGCTTGGGTTAATGGAATGAAAGCATAGAAACAACTATATCTTAGTGTCATCATGGAGATAGGACAGGTGATATTTCTTGATCCCAATTTGCAAGGTGCAGGGCTTACTCTTGACCCAGTGCTCCTTGTGCCAGCTGAACTCTGTTGAAGACAGACCTTACTGCTGGAAAGCATCATTATCTGAAGATCTTTTTATAGCAGGCATTATGTTAAGGCCTAAGAATTTAATGAGTCTGTATGTGATACTAAGAGATAGACTATCTCTGAGAATATACTTTGGTATGCTCTTTAGCATGTTAACCTACTGAAATTAGCCTGGGAGTGAAAGAATATTTCTAAAGTTGTTCCATTTTCCTGTGACTTATATAAGTATCAGACTCATCTTTTTAAATAAGTGCTACTTTCAAGATTTAGGACTGTTCAAAATATGTAAATATTAAAGAGGCTTCCATATTTCAAGCAATATCTCCAGCAAGATAATAATAATAACAATAATAATAATATAACAATAATAATAACAGTGAAAGATAAAGCAAATAAACATGTTCTAGTACCAAGAAGACAGTATTCAGGTTCTGTCTTTAAGTCTAATATATGTAGTTATGCATAATCCTTCTCGTTAATCTAGTGTATCTCAAAAGTTAATGTTTCACTAAATCATCTATAGAACATATTTAAACATACTTTAGAGACTGGGGAGATGTCTCTGTAAGTAAAGTGCTTGTAATACAAGGACCAGAGATTTGAATGCCAAGACCCCAGTAAAAAAGCCAAGGTTGGCTTTGCATCTGTAAAACTAGCACTGAAGAGGGGCATGTAAGAAAATCACAGGGCTTTGCTGGGAGATGGTCTGACCAACTAATGAGTTCCAGGTTGAGTGATAGGGCTTGTCTCACAAAATATGTGGGCGATAGCTTCTAACCGCATTATTACCGTCTTCCTGATATATGGAAAGCCTCAATGAGAAAGATATATCTGACTTAGACCTATTCTCTCGTTCCAAATCATAGTTTAAATATGGGTGTTTCCCCAAGTAGAAGATGAATAACCATTTTTTTTTTCATCGACAATCTTAGGAAGTCATGCCTCAGACTAGGAAGCATGTTCCTGATACATACAGAGGCTTTGATATTTGGCAGCTTGTCATGCTTGATGACTGATAAGTATTATTTTATATCCCATGTCAGTGTACTAACAAACAAGATGATTCTTCAGCATTCCTACCTGTGTGTGTCAGTGAACAGAGTTCTTTTCCTATAATCGCAGAGAAGAAAGCAGAAAGGCAGTGATAGGAGAGAATGAATACATAAAGAGTTCTCACACACTGCTTTGCAGAGACTCAATTTCACATGGTACAGGTGTATTTAAGGTAAGAGGAGAAATCGGGACTCACTAACAGGAACATGGACTATTACAACAAAGAGTAGTATGCTCTTCAGGGTCAGCAACATAACATCATCTGGAATTTAGTAAATAAACTCTTACAATTTGGAGTTGCAGTTTACTACAACATGATTTTCGTTCATCTATTTACTTTGTGTTTGGAGAGTGTGTTTGGTGTACATTTGTATGATATATGCACCTATATCAGGAACGGGTGATGTTCGCATACTTGTGCTGGCCAGAGGAGAATGTGAGTGAAGGGCTTTGTAACTTTGTCCTATTCCTTTGAGACAGAGTCTCCTCCTGCATTCTTGGAGCGCAGCTGGATGGTGACTAGCAAATTCTGGTGATCTCTCTCTGAGACTCAGAGCACTGGAGCTACAGGTGCATGCCTTGTCATACCAAGATTGCTATGTGGATGCTGAGATCCAAATTTAAGTTCTCTTGCATCTTCAGCTCTGATCCCCTCAGGTATCTCTTTAGTCCCTAATCAGACTTTTTAAGTGAGAAATGTGGAAGGTACAAAGAACCAATTATTATTTGATACCTGGGAGGTCATCTTCAAATCATGTGTTACATTTCCTATATATCTGGTTCATTTGTTCAGTGTTTCTACTCTGGAAGAGATACACAAAAGACATGTTCAGTTATTTCTTCACACTTTTAGAATAGGACTGGCTTATGTTCTGCAGTGATAAAAATCCTCTAAGAATTCTGCAGTGTCCACTATGCAGACTCTAGCCAGTTATGTCCTCTGAGCATATGAACTTCCACTAGTGTGACAAGGAAATTCTTTTTATTTGAATGTGAACTTTTAGGTCACGTGTGGCTAATGACTGTCATGTTGGAATGTCTTTGTAGAATACATGGTGACCCCCAAAAATACATATGCTTATAGGGAAATGATGTCATGATATCAGGATTATTGAAATATAAGTTTGGACAACAGATGGAGACCTGATCAGGCAGAAATCCAAACCTTTAGCCCATGTCCAACACATCATCCAGCTTTGCTTATTGTAACCTTCTGTTTCCTAGCTGTGTTGCTCACTTTCTGTTTGGATCTATCCAAAATATTTCTGCCAAGATCACTGCTTCTTTTTGCCAATGTGTTGGTCTCTCTAATTGCTGGCTGCAATATTTAAAGTATTTTTCATTTAATTAGATCTCTCTTTCTTCCTCCCACCCTCCTTTTCTCTCTCTCTCTCTCTCTCTCTCTCTCTCTCTCTCCTCTCTCTCTCTCTCTCCCTCTCTCTCCCACTGTTTCTTTCTTTCATTCCTTCTTCTGAAAATATTTAATGTCACATTAGCTACTTCTGGCTCTTATATATTCTTTTTAGTTTGTTTACTTTGTAGATTTCATCTCATGGCTCATGGCTCCACCTTCGATTAAACAGTGTCCATACTAAATGTTTTTGTACTGATATGAATGTTTAATTTTTGAAGCAATCTGATATCCATTACATAAATGTTTTTAAGATGAATAAGCCAACATCAAACAGGCTGAATTTATTATTTCTTAACTGTATGTGTATTCATCAAAGGAGACATTTTATTGTTTGTTTGTTTGGGTTTTTGTTGATGAAAGAAACTCAGTTGTTATTATGATCTTCCCTTTGTTTGGAGTCTGGCCTAATATAAATCCTCAAAAAATAAAATACTCATTATATTAAGAAATCAAAAAAATGTTCCAATCTCTTCTTAGCACAGTGCATATCCAATTGCACTCCCCAATCTCTCTGTACACAGGATATACACTGGTAGCTTTTGGACCTCTTTTCACCAGATTTATGTAAGAGATTTATTAAAGATCCCACTGTTAAACAATCAAGGGGGTCATTGCCTGAGGCAATTAGAACCAAAAGTTTCTATTAAAAGAGAAATCAGGCTAACTTAAAACCCAACTGACATGCAGCTGATTATCAGCCAACCCTAACAGCCAAGCCCAGCCTGCCATCTTAGCAGATTATGAACACCAGACAATGCTGTTCTGTAACAAATCAAGCTATTGATGTATAGTGGTCCAGTATTCAGAACCACTCTCCGTCTATAATACCCACTGCCCATTCTGTGGTGGGAGTTGGTCAACTCAGTTCTTGTTTGGAAAAATGACTTTCATATTCAAGAGTTGTTCTTTGCACAAATACAAATCTGTTTAATTAAAATTATCTCAAGATTATCTTTTACCATCAGCAGAAATCCCTTTTCCAGCAAGAAAACAATGGTGATATGTCAGTCATACAATAATTCTTCATTCATCTTTGTATGAAATGCTTCTGAAGTATTAACTATTGGTCACATAAGAGCAATAATGAAGGAGGGGATGTATAAAATTTGAAATTACAAATTCACAGTGAGTGAAGAGCCATCTCACTGTGTTTTGGTAAACACAATTTGAACAAAACACGATAGGGGTTGATATGTCTTTAGAAAATTTTGTTGGAAATATTTTTTTCATAAGCATATTTTGATCAGTGTTTTCACAGTTTTTACTCCCTCATCTCCTCCAGATCCTGGTCACACCCCTACCACTACCAATCCAAGCCTTCTTTTTATATCTCTATAGAAAGGAAAAAAAAAAAAAAAACATAAAAAAAATAAACAAAAAACAAAAAAAACAGAGATAACAATGAAACAAACAGAAAAAAAATCAGAACACACACACACATACATACATACACACACACATCACTACACACACACAGACACACATACTTTTTTTTAAAGTAGAATTCTGCTAAGATAAATTTGGTTGCAGTTATTTCATGAATTCTGTATGAAGAATAACAAATGAGAAGAAGCTTTATGGGTTTTTTTTCTTTCTTATTATTTTTAAACTGAGGCATTAGCATTTTCAGTGATAGTCTCCAAACTTGTGTTCATAGATGCATTACTGTGCATCTCATAAATCCAAAATATGAAATCAAGTCCTCCTTCTCCACACTAAAATTTGCTATTATCTGCACCTTTATGAGATGGTTCTTACAAAAATGACTGCGTTCTTCAGAAAGCAACTCAACGAGGACACTGGGAAGCCTCCAGTGTTATGGTCCCTACTATCCATCACTAAAGTGGACAGATGGGAGACAGCCCTTTAATAGAAACTGGCTAATTTCTTTAGAAATATCTCATTAGGCCCAACCTTCTTGAGCTGCTTCTCCATTAAAATGTAATAAATGAATTCTGCCATTGCCAATCCCAGTCTGTCCCTCTTTCTCTTAATGAAATGAAGATGGGTCATGCTGCCAACCGTTTGGGACAGAGATAATTATTCATGGGATGCTAGAAGGGCAGCATTACCTAGCCCATCACAGCCCCACACACACTGGAGATGGGTCTTTCAGAAGCTGAAAGGCTTTTGAATAGAGATTTATTTTCATTTGACTCAGGGAAGGAATAAATCCTCTGTGTCTGCATAGCTTATGCTTAACATTTTTTTCCAGTTATTTTTATGTTTTATACAGTTTACATGTTATGCGTTAGGTTTGGTTGGTTTACTCACTGATGCTAGATATGAATTTGATTGATTAAAATAAACATTTAAGGTTGAAATATTTTTACACTGAGTATTAATTAATTTATTCTTTTACCATTGCATACAAGCATATAATGCTTTCTGGATACTTTCACTGACAACCCTATTTTATATTTCGCTCATCCCTGTCAAAAATCTACTCTTTCCTATAAGTCTATTTCCCAAATTTATGTCCTGTTTTATGACCAACATTTTGCCATTAGGAAGTTTTCTCTTTTATATACTGACTTCCCATGTTAAACATTAGTTTTGGGTCTTAGGCAAAGAACTTGTCCCCAAACAGTGTAATTCTTTGTTCCTTCTCTTCAATTCTGATCACTTCCCTTAATAACATTTTATTGGTGTGTTCCTTTTGATTCAAAATAGCTTTTCTATTTCTTGGCAAAGTCAGTGCTGTTGGGAAAAGAAAGAGCTTTATTCTCACAGTGTGAGACCTGCATTGTCTTTTCTGATGCTCTTTTATCAAACCACGCACAGCTGAATCTACTACTGTGACACTAGCTAAAGCTCCCTCACACTGTATCAGTTACCATCGTGTCACTTGGACAAAACCTGGGATAAGAATTGAAGGAGAAAAGCATTTATCATGGAACATGGTTGCAAAGCTTTCATACCATCAAGGGAGAGATAATTTGAAGGCACAAAGTACCTTACTTCACAGTTGCTAGGTAGCAGGGAGAATCTTTGAGTCTATAAGCTTGTGTCCTTTACCTTTTTCATTTCATTCAGATTCCCACCTATGGGATGCTGTTATCCTTACTCAATGCAAAGCAAGGCAAGATCTTACTTACATTTTTATTTAATGGTTTCTGAAACATATACACACAAATGCACACGAACATGCATACATGTCCATGGGTGCACACACACAAATGAGAAAATTGCATACCACACATGGTTAAACAACATCGTTTCTTTTCACTTTGTTGTATTTTCATTCCCTAAAACACCTCTGACCAATCTCACACACTAATGATATCCATGTAATAGGAGTAGAGTTGATAGATATAAGAGCAGAATTGAGATTAAATACACAACTGCCTGTTTTATAGAATTTATCATCAAGAAAAAGTGTACCTTTACAAAAGCAGTGTTTGGTTGCCTGTGGTAGGTCCATTTGTTCTAATGTGCCCATCTTCTTGGTAAACATTTTGCTGTTTATCCTAGAGGAAGGCTAGTGCTTTATGGTCAAAAAGAAACACATCACTACACTTTCAGCAGATCTCCTGAGCAACTGAAAACACATAAGAGGGTCGTTTGAGCTTTCAGCTTTCAGTTCTGGAAGCTGAATGTCTAAGATCAAGGGGTGCCATTTACTCCACCTGTGGTGAAGACAATGTTGGCTGATAGAATGTTCCAGGAACAAGTATCGAAGAGTAAATCAAGGATCCAAAGAGATTCAATAGCCAGCCGGGGTCTCAATTATGTCACTCTCAAGAGAACTGATGAAACTCCCATGAAAATTGTTAATTGTTCCCAAGGGTGGCGTCTCCCAAAAATTACTGTCTTCTTCCAGTCTGTCTGACTCCTTCTCTACCTTCCTTCCTCCCTTTTTTTTCTTCCTTCCTTCCTTCCTTCTTTCCTTCCTTCCTACCTTTCCTCCCCTCCTCTCCCTCTTCTCTCTCTCTCTCTCTCTCTCTCTCTCTCTCTCTCTCTCTCTCTCTCTCTCTCTCTCTGTCTCTCTCTCTCTCTCTGCTATGTATGAGTATATTTCCTACATATGTCTCCATATACCATGGGTCTGAGTGACCACAGAGGTCAATAGTAGGCATTGGATTGCCTGGAACTACAGTTACAGTCTGTGAATTACCCGTGTGCTTAAGTATTGAACCACCTCTTCAGCATCAGGACCCATTTCATAGTTGTGGAACTATATACTGGGCATCAAGTTACCAGTACAGTACATGAACTATTGAGACAAATATTGCATATACAGAAGACTTCAGGCCCATTGCATTGTTAAATCTTTATATGAAGTCTTACAATTAGGTAAATATCATTTCCAGAATATATATTCAGGAACTGAGTGACAAATTTTTTGTCCAGCTAAGAAGTAGCAAATTGAGATGAGTTTCCCAAGTATTGTTTATGTTTCTTCATTAATAACACATTGAAGAGTGCCAGTTAAATGCAGATTTCACTTTCTCTGAATTTCTTTTCTTTTACAGACCTCAAAACACTAAATAGTACTGTACTAATTCAAGCTCAAAAAGAATGTCAGAGGGCAAACTAAAACAGCACAGTAAACAAGTTGTTTGGAAAGTCATTTATAATTCCTTGTTTATAAAATTAAAAATACCCCCAAATCCAGACAGATAACCTAAGAATTTCATAATATCAAATACTGTCATTTGGTAGTTTAATAATAATGATCACTATAATTAATAAAGGACGAAGATTTTTGAATCAGTTACTATCAGCCTCTCAACATACTAATAATGTTAGGTGTGTTATCTCATTTCATCCTTATAATAGTATGAAATAAATTGTGCCCAAATCACTCCCAGCTCAGCTTTGGGAAAGCCAGGCCATAGCTCATGGCTCTCTGCCTCCTAATATTGACCTCTGAGACATATGATTCTGTATATTGGAGTTTTGTTCTAACTGACCATGTTTGGTTTCATTGTATTACTTCTGTTAACTTGCAGCCTGAGGATCGTTTTTTTTCCTCCAGCTACTCTCTATTGAACTAGTTTAGACATTTACTCTAAAAATTTCCCAGAAAGAGAATGTCATTTAAATCAGAATAGATCTGAGAATTGGAAAGGTTCTTTAGGTAGCACTTTACTCTTTAAAGCCTCGAGTGTGAATGGAGTGCATTTGCCAGCCTCCACAGCTGGCTTAGCTGGGAACCTGTGATAGCTCAAACTGCAAGACAAATAACTCTGCTCCTTCCTGTGCAAGAGAGCAGCATCTGCTGGCTGAGCAGCATATCTGCATGCACAGAAAAAGAATAAAAGCAAAATAGCCTCATAATTTCATTCTTGTTTTTGCTTTAATTTATCAGACTAAGAAGGATCAATGAATAGGCTGATAATCACAGAGTATTTACAAAAAGTAAAACATATAAAGCCAACTAAAACTCTCCCATATACTGTATGAAAAAGTTTTGCATGGAAATTGATATAATCCATGTTCTTAAACACACAGGGAAAAAAAGAGCACCACTGGTTGCTGGCTCCATGTTTGAGATTTAATGGGTACCCAAGAAGCAGTGATGCAGTCCTGTAGGACTAGAAATCCCTAGGATGTCCATGTATTCTGCAAACTAGAAAAAAGATATTTTTGTCTATTCAAGGGCTGGGGCGTAGAGATCACAGACATTTTCCAGTGCATCTGCTTTAGTTAAAGTCAAAATGTAAGCATTCAGTTCTGGGAGCCCTTGTCTCCCACTTCTCCCACAGGTGACTTATGGAAGAGCTGAACCTTTTTATCCTTTTACCTAACAAAGGAGAGGCCTCCTATATTTTATTTATCCCTAGCTTATTCTTTTCTTTTAGACCTTTTCTCAAATCCCAGCACTTGGATAATCTGCTAGGTGCTCTTTTGCCTCTCAGCATGTATGCCCTGAAGAAGTGAGTGTGGGTGACAGAGAAGCTGATCCCTGCATCTTGCTCCTGTCTTCTACCTTGAACGGGATCAGTAGCCGGCTTGAATATTTTCCTTTTCTGTGTTTCCACACACGATGCTCACTTCCATCTGAGCTCATTTTTGTCTATTGTAATCCTTGTTTGTAGTCCATAGCTATCTACATATGTGTCTGCCCTAAGTAAATGTCATACATGAAACATTATCTGTGTCCTCTCCCACTGTTCCATGCACACAGCATATTTTCTTGCATATACTAAACTCCCTAAATTTGAAAAGAATGAGTCTTTCAATTGTGTATTCACTGATAGTTTGTCAGATACTGTATGTGTTCTGACCTGCACACTCTGTAGAGAGGAATGGTGATGCTATATTATCTGTTATTGTGAAGGATGATAGTTGTCAAGAATTTTGCTTATTACACAGCACAGATTAAATACTTGAATAATAGCAGTTGTAACCGCATCTTTTTAAAATGTAACCATAAACTTGCTTCTTGATACTCCTTAGCATTCCAAAATGAGACAAATGATCTCAATATAGCAAGAGATATGAGTAAGAGCAGTCTTCAAAACACCCCACACACACCTTTTTTTTTTTTTTTACAGGTATACTATGAGGTCAGTCATTTTATCCCAATTTAAAGATTCAAGCTGAGACAAACCGAAGTTCAGAAAAGTAAACGGACACTGGATTAACCACACAAACAAAAAGGTTCAGTGTAGACTTTAACTGTTTTATTTGATCCATGTATCTCCAGTGAAACCATCTCCCTCCTACTTTATTGCCTGAACTGGATCAGAGAAGCAGACTTCTTTATTTGTGAGCTATCAAAGATATTTTGGGATAATACTGTCAGTTTGCATGAATGTCTTCACCTACATTTGAGGCTAGTTTATGCACAATATGTGACCATATTGTCCTTTGGTTGGAATGCAAATTGGCTGAACAAAGCAGCAAGAAAGATATCTACCCTGGGCAGTTCACCTCTGCTTGTCACATTTTCAAGCTCCTCTGTGTGTCAAATATGGGGTGGGTGAGCATTTTATTTAAAAATTTGAAGAAGAGAGTTGCTCCTTCTGAAACTTCACAGGATTATAGGTGTCACAGAATTCACAGGTTTGGTGATAGGTAATATGGACTTTCCCTATTTTTGTACCAAATATAAATGACTAAATTTATGCTTTTAAAACACTGAAGTATCTGAGACTTATTCATAGGAGCAAAGATTTGGTATGTGAATTGGAATATAAGTTTCCAGCAGGAGAGAGATTGCTGTTGTAAACCTCATAAGGAATGATCATTCCCGTGATCACAAACCAATACATTTATTTCACTAGAAAAAGAGAGGAAATGGGACCTGTCTTTACTAATGCCTTAAATGATGACCCCCTAATGCCCATTCTTTTTCTGTCTCTAGGTTGTCTTCCAAAGGCCAACTTCTATTTCTGATCTTGGTAAAGATATAGCAAAGTGATTGGAATTTATTACTTCAGGACACAACTTCTTCAAGGGAATAACCCAAGGAACACATAATTTTGTTCATATTTATTGTGAGTCAAAAATAAATGAACTCTTCCTTAGGGAAAATAAAATCAAATAGTTTCATAAATTGACTCTCTTTAAAAGAAGAAATTAAAGTATTGCTTCATTTTTTAATTATCTTCGTTTGTTATTCTCAGTGTTTACATGTGATGTGATGTCTGCATGTGTGGGTGAGCATGCCAAGGCATATTTGTAGAGGTCAGATAGCACATCTTTGGAGTCAATTACTTTCTTTCATTTTTTTTTTACATGTTCTAGGGATCAAACTGGGCTTGTGGTGTTTTTGAGCTCTGAACTATCTCAGAGTTCTTCTCTCTCTCTCTCTCTCTCTCTCTCTCTCTCCTCTCTCTCTCTCTCCCTCTCTCTCTCTCTCTCTCTCTCTCTCTCTCTCTCTCTCTCTCTCTCTCTCTTTAATATTATGTTCCGTTTGGTAAAGAAAATATACAATAGATTCAGATTAGCAACAAACTGGAAGCAATGCTGTTTCTCTTTGCTATAATAGAACTGTATTGGCTAGTTTTATGTCAACTTGGTGCAGGCTTATGTCATTTGAGAGGTAGGAACCTCAATTAAGAAAATGCCCTCATCATTTTCAGGCTGTAGGCCAGCCTATAAGGCATTTTCTTGATCAGTAATGGTTGGAGAAGGACCCAGAATATTGTGTCTATTGTTACCCCTGGGCTGGAAGTACTAGGGTTTGTAAGAAGGCAGCCTTAGCAAGCCATGAGGAACAAGCCAGTAAGCAGTATCCTCTGCTTCTGCATCAGGTCCTGACTCCGGCTCCCTGCCCTGTGCATTTTCTTGTCTTCACTGCTTTGGATGATGAACTATTACTTTGGTCATGATTTTTCCTCACACAGGACTAGAAACTTGAACTAAAACAAGGACAATCTTAGGAATCTGCTCAAAACAAACAAACAAACAACACACAAACCAAACAAGCAAACTAAAAAACTAAAGAAGCCACAGATGTCACTAATGGAATCTTTTAGAAGGACCTATGGTAATGGCTTGTGATTTCTTGCTCCTGATTCTATAGTCCAGTGTTCTTGCTCCCCATAGCTTCAGGGCCACAAAGAATAGCCAGTAAGTCACAAATTCCACTTCCACTTCAGTCCCTACAAAGCTGTATTACTTTGAACAAATTGGGTCATGTCTCTGGGACTTAGTTCTCTTTTCTATGTAATAAAAAAGACAAAATAAATGATCAAAGCTTGCTTCTACCTTTCATTATGAGTGATAATGCAAAGATTTTACTCAAGATTTACCTTTCAGTTATTGAAAATGACAATCACCTCTACAAAGATATTAAATATATACATGCTTAATATCAAGCAGTATGAAAGGAACAAGGAGACAGCAGGGGTAATTTTCCTTTCATTACCAAGTGCTCATCCTAGTCTTTAATCTAGGACCTTTCCTATCTCCTATATGAAGCCAAGATATAAGAATATAAAACCAAAGCTTCTTTATTACAGAACAATAGTCACCTTAGTGTACTCATTAGAGTACTCTACAGGAATAGAACCAACAGAAAAAATATATATTATCAAGGGAATTTATTAGATGGGCACACATGTATTCAAATAATGGTTGTCTGTAGACTGGAGAGGCTAGGAGCTTAGAAGATGCTCCTTCTACAAGGCTGTGCATGATTCAGCAGTCCTAATCTGGTGCTGAAATCCTGGAGAGTTCCAGAAGCATGGCTAGTATTTAGTTTTCTCTGGGAGGTTGAAGAAGCTTCCTAAAGTATGGTGGCAGCAATATAGCAGATGTACTCTTCGTCATGCAGGAAGGCAAGCAGACAAAAAACATATTGCATTTCCTCAGACCTCTTCAGATTTGGGCTGTTGCCAGAAGGTCCTCCCCTGTAGGGAGAAAGTTTCCCCCATCTTAGCTAATTCTTCCAAGAAAACATCCACATTGAGCCACTCAAAGGCATATATCTCATAGTCTATCCAAGATTTACTATATTTGACAAGAAAGATTAGCCATCACTGCTGACTTTTAGGCAACAATAAAACAATGTTTAAGTACAATTGCTATTTTTGTTTTGTATATTTGTTTTGAGTGTGAGGGTGGGTGTGTGTGTGTGTGTGTGTGTGTGTGTCTGAGAGAGAGAGAGAAGAGAGAGAGAGAGAGAGAGGAGAGAGAGAGAGAGAGACAGAGAAACAGAGAGACAGAGAGACAGAGACAGACAGAGAGAGAGAGAAAGACAGATACCCAGAGACCAAGCGATGGAGAGGGGAGAGAGAGAGTTAAAGAAAAGAGGAGAGCTTCAGTTTGTTTGGTTTGTTCTATCATCCTATGCATTATTCCTTTGAGGCAGGGTCTCTCTCTGAATATGAAGAACATGATTTTTATTGGTATTACTTTGTTTTAGATTTGGGCTTTGTTTGTTTGTTTGTTTGGTTGGTTTGCTGTTGTTTGATTGTTTTAAAGTAAGGCTAGTAGCCAACAAACCTCTAATATCTTCCTGTCTCTGCCCCTCTCTGAGCTACGAGTACATGGATGCATGGAACAACATGCAGTTTATTATGTGGGAGAGGAGATACAAATTCTGGTTATCATGTTCAGGCAACTAGAATGTTTAACAGCTGAGCCATCTCTCTAGCACCACTGTATGTCTTTTTTTTTTTTTTTTATACAGTGTCTCATGTAGTGCAAGCTATTCTTGAACTTGCTGTGAAGCCCAAATAGATAATGACCTTCTTCCTCTGATCCCCCTCCTTCTATCTATTAAGATCTAAAATTATAAATTTGAGACACATTATCTGGCTCAATTTATCATTTTTACTTTATATAGTCCAGTTTTGTCACAGTGTTTCGTTTATTGATTGATGTGGCTTTTGAGAAAGCATTATGCATGTCAGCATTTAAATCTCTTTAAATGAGTGATAAGAGACTAGGATCCTGAGTTTCAGAATAAGAATGTTGCAAACTGGCTCTCCCAGTGAAAGAGAAAGGATACTGACATCATTCACCTAAACCAAATTTCTTTAAAACAACTTCTTAATGGATTAAGTGTAGTGACTGGCAATCATATCATTTTAAATTTATCAAATCAAGTTGCTCAATTTGAGATAATGTCATAATAGAATGTTGTCTGAGGATTTATGTCTCCTGCCTGAAAAATAAATGCTTCTCCTGTTAGGTAGCAATAGGAAAACAGTCTCAAAGAGTCTCCAGTCCACTGACATCCTGTCTGAGGGGGTGAACTTACTGGGAAGTGATGATGAAATTGCCTGTCTGATAGCTGTGGGGAGTTAAGATGTGCAACCTACAATCTGGGCAGCTGAATTCCCAAAGCACAAGAAACTGACATTGCACAAAATGTTATACATGTGGGATGGAGTAAACATTGGTATAAAAATCCTATCCAAACTACAAATACAAGCAGTTGAGGCATCCTACTGATAATAAAAGGAACAATGGGATGGGCTTTGTTGTCGTTTCAAACCCCTGGATGGTACTCCTGTGGATGCCTTTGTCTATTGTCTGTATGAAATCAGTTTTAAACCCTTATCATGCGAAAACATGAGTTTAATCGAGACCTTTCATTGAGTATTTCCTTTCCACACAGTTCATGGCTGTTAGAGGAACAGGACACAGCCTTCTCAGGTTTGAAAAATCTGGTTCATGATTCGGCTGCTGTGCTTCACAGCTATAAGACATTAGGCAGTGTTCCTTTGCCACCTTGAAGTTCAGCACTTAGATCTGGTCATGGAAATGTGTCCATTGTAACTGCCTCGTCTTCATTTATTTTCTTGTTGAAAAATATTAAAACTGCTTGTCAAATATTCTTGACACAAAGCTATAAAGTAGATCTTGAATGTCGGTTGGTAAAGGCAGATTATCTAAGTTTTATGGTTCTTTATTAGCCTTTGATTTTTTATACAGTGTAATTTGATTGTATTCATCCCTTTCTTCACTCTTTCTGGATATATCCCCCTTTCCTAGCTGTGTCTTCTGACTCTATTCTTAATCTATCAGTCCAGTTTGTACTGCCCTTATAATCTTGAATGTGTGTCCTTCATAAGAAGGGAGTCAAGCCACCAGAAGCCACACCATTAAAGAAAAAAGACTCTGCCTCTCCTAACAGTTATCAACTGCCAATAGTTCCCTTCTACATGTGGTAATTTTGACTGGCTTATGCATGTTGATTAAAATGCTATGAATTTATGTGTGCAATTGTCTTGTTATATACTGATTCCTTGCAGTGCTCTTAACCCTCTCCCACAAATATCCTTGAGCCAGGAGGGGAGGGACTGTAATATAGTTGTCTTGTTTTAAGTCTGAACACTTTACAATCTGTTTCTCTTTGCACTCTTTCAAGTTGTAGGTCTCTTTGTTGTAGTAGAAGACGGGCGTCAATTTGTAGTAGAGGGAATTATTTAACCCCCAAATTTGCCGCCGTAAATCTCCTACCAGAAGGAGACCAGTAAAGGAAGACACAACTCAATAATTATGGTATAAAATAGCATGCCTAGATTGGGTAGATTTACCACTACACTACTCTAATCCCCGGCTATGAGATCCCTTATAACTTGCGGTTATCCCAGGCTGCATCCTTATCCTCCGAGCTCCGGCTCCTCCGTCGTTGGCTTCCTTCTACCACCGGCTTCCTTCTGCCTGCTTCCTCCTGCTTCTCTTCCTTCTCTTCTTCTTCTTCTACTTCTCTGCTTCTGCTTCTACCTCCTTTTATATCAAATTCCTCTCACTCTCTCCTCCCCTAAGCCTTTTTCTCCACCTCTCCTTCTACTGACCAATCTCTGGCTCTAGCCTTTATTTTACAGGTTTTAATTGAACAGAAGGTTTACAAGACGTCACCTGTGTACAGATTCAATCATCCTCTGCAGCCCCTCCCAGAAGGGTGGAAGTAGGATCAAAATACAAGCCTGGGGCTATCCACTGGAAACTAGGATCAAAATACAAGGCTGGGGCTATCCACAACATTGATTCAATCCTCCTCTGGAGCTCCTCCAGGAGGGTGGAACTAGGATCAAAATACAAGGCTGAGGTTATCCACTGGGAACTAGGATCAAAATACAAGGCTGAGGCTATCCACAACACTTTGTTAATTGACAACTACTGAGAAAAGAAGCTTCCCTCTTGAGGATTGATAGATGCACTCATGTATGGGTATAATGAAGAATCATTTGAGGTTAATTTAATATGACACTTGGGTTTCTTGCTGCTGTTACATTTTAGTGTTTAGGAAAACATAAAGAAACATATTAGTGCCTTTTCAATTTGTAGATTGCATCCAGTAAGAGACAGGTGACATTGATTCTCCAACACTGAATGATGGTTACTAATCATGTTTTAAAATAACTCAAACTATGGTTCATCATTTTACATATTTGAATAAATGAACCTTGAGTAAATAGATTGAAAAGTTCAGAAATATGAAGAGAAGTGTGTAGATTAAGAAGGAATCTAACCCTAATCCTGACCATAAAGCAGCTGAAAGAATTCGGTCCAGCTAGAATGTGAATGGAGACTTACAATAGAGTAAAAGGAAAGTTTCCCTTTCTTTTAAGTCTCTAGGATTTTTTTTAATTGGAAGATATATTGGTGACTCAATGTTTTGGTGAAGCAGTGAACTCAAGATGCTGCAATTAGATTAATAGGTGAACACATTGGGAATGTATAATAGGGTAATTGAGAGAATGAATCCTGGAGAACCCAAACTAGGGTATAGACATCATTTAAGAGCAGAAGAAATCTTACACCCCACTCCAATTTATATAGATCTATCTTGTATGAAAACAATAACCTATTGTCTGATACTCAGCTTGTGATGGTATAGTCAGTCTGGCAATAGCTTCACAATTAAGCCAAAAGACTTTAGAGTAGATCTTTTTTTCCAAGGCAAGGTCAAAAATTCATTTGCAGAAGAGCAAAGAACGTGGAGATGTAGGAATATTTGAGTTTTTGTAATCATGATGATCACTATCACTATACAGACAAGGAACATCATGGTTTTGATTTAGGAAACAGAAGTAGATAAATCACCTGAACTCTGCAGTAAGTACTCCCTTGTTCTCCCTGCATCACGACGAGGAAAAGGTGGTTCAGCAATTCCAGCTAGTGAACAGACTCAGCCAGTTGAGCTTATATATCCCAGGGGATTGGAGATGTGAAACAACTCTACTCAAATACTTCATATCAGTATATTAATTATACCTCAGACAACACACATACTTCTGAGGTAGATGTTACAATGCTGGATTTTGGGTAGGATGAAAATGGAGTGTGAGCATGTTCATTAGAGAAGGAATTAAAAAAATATTTGCGACCAACTGTTACTTGAATCCATGCTTACAGTAATCAGAGATACAGAATGCTGCCGGAACAACATATGTTCCACTGATAGGAGGGTGAAAACCAAAAACTTGTGTATTTGGTTTCTAGCATCAACTTCATTGTCATTGAAGAACAATAAAAATAATTCTTGTGAAAAATTGTTTCTTCTCATTAGGAGGTTAAACTCCACATGTATATTCAGAATTAGCTTAGCTATATATTGGAGATGTATTGTGCATAAAAAGCTATAGCCAGTGACATGAAAGTTATGAACACAGAGATGAACAGACAAAAACTGAAATAGGAAGAGTTAGGATAGCCTAGGAATTAGGGGAAGAACAGCATTGATTGTATTGAATAGCTGGCAAAAACTTCAGATTTATCCACTGTGAGACACATTAATTCTTGTGAACTGCCCATTGTAATGTAGCAAAATAGAAATCATTAATGACAAATTAGAACAATGTAAATGAAATGGTGATGCCCGAAAAAGTTCAAAAGAGAGATTGGAAAACAGCTAAAGACTTCTGAGTAGTTGCTGTTGAGCAAGAGAGACTTATGTAGCTACTAGAAAGTGGAAGTTATTTTTTATTTGTGAATATCAGTATGCAGTCCACTGATGAGAGG